>JAVIAB010000160.1:1674696-2242196 GCA_032433765.1 Megaustenia siamemsis
CGATCTGATTGGCTGGCCACTGCCGTTAAGTGTTGTGCTCACGTGATCACTAGTTCTGGGCGGTTTGCTGCTGGCCAGGCCTGGAGCTGCTCCGTGGGTCACTGGTGCAGGTCAGAAACAGTTCCACCAGAGCAGGCCGCTCAGATGTCCAGCGACTGGATCATGAAATAGTTGCCAGACACGGTTTGTCGGCCAGGCGTTGCAGTTAGGGTTGTTTGTGAGAGTTAAGAGTTGCTTGTGTGGGTTTAGGGTTGTTTTGTGGGGTTGGGACAGTTAAGGGTTGCTTGTGAGTTATGTGAATTTAGGGTTGTTAGTGTGGTTGTGAAAATATTTTCAACTCCAATGCTAAGTCAGTCCTATTATATGACTGTGAACATGGAGAACAACTAAAATGACAATCATAAAGCTATAGACTTCCATTAATGGATGCTTACACAGAAATAAAGAATGAAATGGCAGGACAAAATCACTAACGTAGAATTAAGGAAATGTACCAGTCAAATACTAGTGGATAAAAAGATATAGCGAAGACGATGGCGCTGGATAGGACACACTGCGGAAGCCAATTGAGAGTATTACACAACAAGCCTTTTTTGGAATCCCCAGGGAAAAGACAAAGAGGAAGACCAAGAAATTCTTGGAGAAGACAGATAGAAGCAGAGATGAAGATGATGGGGAAAACATGGAATGATCTTAATGGCAAGAAACAGAACAACTTGGAAAGTCTTTGTTGAAGACCTATGCTCGCTCCACAGGGAGCTGAAAGGTAGAAGAAGAAGATTGTAGTTGTGAGAGTTTAGAGATGCTTGTGGGGTTGTGAGAGTTTAGAGCTGCTTGTGGGGTTGTGAGAGTTTAGAGCTGCTTGTGGGGTTGTGAGAGTTAGAGCTGCTTGTGGGGTTGTGAGAGTTTAGAGCTGCTTGTGGGGTTGTGAGAGTTTAGAGCTGCTTGTGGGGTTGTGAGAGTTTAGAGCTGCTTGTGGGGTTGTGAGAGTTTAGAGCTGCTTGTGGGGTTGTGAGAGTTTAGAGCTGCTTGCGGGGTGTGAGAGTTTAGAGCTGCTTGTGGGGTTGTGAGAGTTTAGAGCTGCTTGTGGGGTTGTGAGAGTTTAGAACTGCTTGTGGGGTTGTGAGAGTTTAGAGCTGCTTGTGGGGTTGTGAGAGTTTAGAGCTGCTTGTGGGGTTGTGAGAGTTTAGAGCTGCTTGTGGGTTGTGAGAGTTTAGAGCTGCTTGTGGGGTTGTGAAAGTTTAGAGCTGCTTGTGGGGTTGTGAGAGTTTAGAGCTGCTTGTGGGGTTTGTTAGAGTTTAGAGCTGCTTGTGGGGTTGTGAGAGTTTAGAGCTGCTTGTGGGGTTGTGAGAGTTTAGAGCTGCTTGTGGGGTTGTGAGAGTTTAGAGCTGCTTGTGGGGTTGTGAGAGTTTAGAGCTGCTTGTGGGGTGTGAGAGTTTAGAGCTGCTTGTGGGGTTGTGAGAGTTTAGAGCTGCTTGTGTGGTTGTGAGAGTTTAGAGCTGCTTGTGGGGTTGTGAGAGTTTAGAGCTGCTTGTGGGGTAGAGGTTGTAGAGCTGCTTGTGGGGTTGTGAGAGTTTAGAGCTGCTTGTGGGGTAGAGGTTGTAGAGTAATTAGATTTTATTTTTGCTTGTGTATCCTGCCCCTCTGTGTACTTCCCTCTCTGTCCCCCTCCTCTATGTTCCCCCTCCTCTATGTTCCCCCTCCTCTATGTTCCCCCTCCTCTATGTTCCCCCTCCTCTATGTTACCCCTCTTCTATGTTCCCCGTCCTCTATGTTACCCCTCCTCTATGTTCCCCCTCCTCTATGTTACCCCTCTTCTATGTTCCCCTTCCTCTATGTTCCCCCTCCTCTATGTTTCCCTTCTGCTATGTTCCCCCTCTTGTATGCTCACCTCCTCTATGTTCCCCCTCCTCTTTGTTCCCCCTCCTCTTTGTTCCCCCTCTTCTTTGCTCCCCCTCCTCTATGTTCCTCTTCTTCTATGTGCCCCACCTCTTTGCGCCCCTTCCTCTATGTTCCCCCTCCTCTATGTTTCCCCTCCTCTATGTTCCCCCTCCTCTATGTTCCCCCTCCTCTATGTTACCCCTCTTCTATGTTCTCCGTCCTCTATGTTACCCCCTCCTCTATGTTCCCCCTCCTCTATGTTACCCCTCTTCTATGTTCCCCTTCCTCTATGTTCCTCCTCCTCTATGTTTCCCTTCTGCTATGTTCCCCCTCTTGTATGCTCACCTCCTCTATTTACCCCTCTTCTATGTTCCCCTTCCTCTATGTTCCCCCTCCTCTATGTTTCCCTCTGCTATGTTCCCCCTCTTGTATGCTCACCTCCTCTATGTTCCCCCTCCTCTTTGTTCCCTCTCTTCTTGCTCCCCCTCCTCTATGTTCCTCTTCTTCTATGTGCCCCACCTCTCTGCGCCCCCCTACTCTATGTTCCCCTACTCTATGTTCCCCTTCTTTATGTTCCCCTCCTTTATGTCCCCTCCTCTGTGTTCCCCTCCTTTATTCCCCTCCTCTATGTTCCCCCTACTATATGTTCCCCTCCTTTACTCTCCCCTTCCTCTATGTTCCCCTTCTCTCTGTACTCAGTAATTTTTTTATTTCCGGCCGCGACCTTACTCAGACTTTCTCAGAACGATGAATCGGATGTGTCCTGTGCTGACCATCTTGCAGAGCGAGGTATGGACACATGTACACATGTACACATCCATGTACACATCCATGTACACGTGTCGACGAGTTCAGCCACGACCTTGAGAGCACGCCTCCGTACACAGGAAGCTGTTTCACACATTTCCGTACATAATATATGGGGGGCATAAACTGCAGCATGAACAACGATGTGTACATCCATGAAAGTCATCAACGTCCACATTATGATGTTTGGCTGGAGAACAAAGCTACTTTCACGTAACAAAAACACCGACCCACAGGTGTCGTTTGAGCGGTAGTTAAAGACGTCACAGACTCCCCTGCTCGCGAATAAATCTCAGGTACGTAGGCGGGAGCCAAGGAAGGCACGACCTGGGATGATTTTCTGTGGTACAGGCGTCCTGGAACACCTTTAGCTGTCATTGCTGGCTACACACCTGGGCAGGTGATCTGTGAGTAGGTGAAATCATTTCTTGACAAGACAGATGGTCACAAGAATAGACAGGTGGTCACAAGAATAGACAGGTGGTCACAACAATCGACAGGTGGTCACAAGAATAGACAGATGGTCACAAGAATAGACAGGTGGTCACAAGAATAGACAGGTGGTCACAACAATCGACAGGTGGTCACAAGAATAGACAGGTGGTCACAAGAATAGACAGATGGTCACAACAATCGACAGGTGGTCACAAGAATAGACAGATGGTCACAAGAATAGACAGGTGGTCACAAGAATAGACAGGTGGTCACAACAATCGACAGGTGGTCACAAGAATAGACAGGTGGTCACAAGAATAGACAGATGGTCACAAGAATAGACAGGTGGTCACAATAATAGACAGGTGATCACACAACCAGAGAGAAGGTCACAAGAATAGACAGCTGGTCACAAGAATAGACAGGTGGTCACAAGAATAGACAGGTGGTCACAAGAATAGACAGATGGTCACAAGAATAGACAGGTGGTCACAAGAATAGACAGGTGGTCACAAGAATAGACAGATGGTCACAAGAATAGACAGATGGTCACAAGAATAGACAGGTGGTCACAAGAATAGACATATGGTCACAAGAATAGACAGGTGGTCACAAGAATAGACAGGTGGTCACAAGAATAGACAGGTGGTAACAAGAATAGACAGGTGGTCACAAAAATAGACAGTTGGTCACAAGAATAGACAGATGGTCACAAGAATAGACAGACGGTCACAAGAAGAGACTGATGGTCACAAGAATAGACAGATGGTCCCAATAATATACAGGTGGTCACTAGAATAGACAGATGGTCACAAGAATAGACAGATGGTCACAAGACAAGACAAGTGGTCACAAGAATAGACAGACGGTCACAAGAAGAGACAGGTGATCACAAGAATAGACTGATGGTCACAAGAATAGACAGGTGGTCACAAGAATAGACAGACGGTCACAAGAATAGACAGGTGGTCACAAGAATAGACAGGTGGTCACAAGAATAGACAGGTGATCACAACAATAGACAGACGGTCACAAGAATAGACAGACGGTCACAAGAAGAGACAGGTGATCACAAGAATAGACAGGTGGTCACAGAATAGACAGACGGTCACAAGAATAGACAGGTGGTCACAAGAATAGACAGGTGATCACAAGAATAGACAGACGGTAACAAGAATAGACAGGTGGTCACAAGACTAGACAGGTGGTCACAAGAAGAGACAGGTGATCACAAGAATAGACAGATGGTCACAAGAAGAGACAGGTGATCACAAGAATAGACAGATGGTCACACAACCAGAGAGATGGTCACAAGAATAGACAGATGGTCACAAGACAAGACAAGTGGTCACAAGAATAGACAGGTGGTCACAAAAATAGACAGATGGTCACAAGAATAGACAGACGGTCACAAGACAAGACAAGTGGTCACAAGAATAGACAGATGGACACAAGAATAGACAGACGGTCACAAGACAAGACAAGTGGTCACAAGAAGAGACAGGTGATCACAAGAATAGACAGATGGTCACAAGAATAGACGGACGGTCACAAGAAGAGAAATGTGATCACAAGAATAGACAGATGGTCACAAGAATAGACAGATGGTCACAAGAATAGACAGATGGTCACACGACAAGACAAGTGGTCACAAGAATAGACAGATGGTCACAAGAATAGACAGACGGTCACAAGAAGAGACAGGTGATCACAAGACAAGACAAGTGGTTACAAGAATAGACATGTGGTCACAAGAATAGACAGACGGTCACAAGAATAGACAGACGGTCACAAGAAGTGACAGGTGATCACAAGAATGGACAGAAGGTCACAAGAATAGACAGATGGTCACAAGAATAGACAGATGGTCACAAGAATAGACAGACGGTCACAAGAAGAGACAGGTCATCACAAGAATGGACAGAAGGTCACAAGAATAGACAGATGGTCACAAGACTAGACAGATGGTCACAAGACAAGACAAGTGGTCACAAGAATAGACAGACGGTCACAAGAAGAGACAGGTGATCACAAGACAAGACAAGTGATCACAAGAATAGACATGTGGTCACAAGAATAGACAGATGGTCACAAACAAGACAAGTGGTCACAAGAATAGACAGACGGTCACAAGAAGAGACAGGTGATCACAAGAATAGACAGATGGTCACAAGAATAGACAGGTGGTCACAAGAATAGACAGACGGTCACAAGAATAGACAGGTGGTCACAAGAATAGACAGGTGGTCACAAGAATAGACAGGTGATCACAACAATAGATAGACGGTCACAAGAATAGACAGATGCTCACAAAACAAGACAAGTGGTCATAAGAATAGACAGACGGTCACAAGAAGAGACAGGTGATCGCAAGAATAGACAGATGGTCACAAGAATAGACAGACGGTCACAAGAATAGACAGGTGGTCACAAGAATAGAAAGACGGTCACAAGAATAGACAGTGGTCACAAGAAGAGACAGGTGATCACAAGAATAGACAGACGATCACAAGAATAGACAGGTGGTCACAAGACTAGACAGGTGGTCACAAGAAGAGACAGGTGATCACAAGAATAGACAGATGGTCACAAGAAGAGACAGGTGATCACAAGAATAGACAGATGGTTACACAACCAGAGAGATGGTCACAAGAATAGACAGATGGTCACAAGACAAGACAAGTGGTCACAAGAATAGACTGGTGGTCACAAGAATAGACAGATGGTCACAAGAATAGACAGACGGTCACAAGACAAGACAAGTGGTCACAAGAATAGATAGATGGTCACAAGAATAGACAGACGGTCACAAGAATAGACAGATGGTCACAAGAATAGACAGACGGTCACAAGAAGAGACAGGTGATCACAAGAATAGACAGATGGTCACAAGAATAGACAGACGGTCACAAGAAGAGACAGGTGATCACAAGAATAGACAGGTGTTCACAAGAACAGACAGATGGTCACAAGAATAGACAGATGGTCACACGACAAGACAAGTGGTCACAAGAATAGACAGATGGTCACAAGAATAGACAGACGGTCACAAGAAGAGACAGATGGTCACAAGAATGGACAGAAGGTCACAAGAATAGACAGATGGTCACTAGAAGAGACAGGTGACAACAAGAATAGACAGGTGGTCACAAGAAGAGACAGGTGATCACAAGAATGGACAGAAGGTCACAAGATTAGACAGATGGTCACAAGAATAGACAGATGGTCACAAGACAAGACAAGTGGTCACAAGAATAGACAGACGGTCACAAGAAGAGACAGGTGACAACAAGAATAGACAGATGGTCACAAGACAAGACAAGTGGTCACAAGAATAGACAGACGGTCACAAGAAGAGACAGGTGATCACAAGAATGGACAGAAGGTCACAAGAATAGACAGATGGTCACAAGAATAGACAGATGGTCACAAGACAAGACAAGTGGTCAAAAGAATAGACAGACAGTCACAAGAAGAGACAGGTGATCACAAGACAAGACAAGTGGTCACAAGAATAGACATGTGGTCACAAGAATAGACAGATGGTCACAAAACAAGACAAGTGGTCACAAGAATAGACAGACGGTCACTAGAAGAGACAGATGATCACAAGAATAGACAGATGGTCACAAGAATAGACAGATGGTCACACAACCAGACAGATGGTCACAAGAATAGACAGATGGTCACAAGAATAGACAAACGGTCACAAGAATAGACAGACGGTCACAAGAAGAGACTGGTGACAACAAGAATAGACAGATAGTCACAAGAATAGACAGATGGTCACAAGAATAGACAGATGGTCACAAGAATAGACTGATGGTCACAAGAATAGACAGATGGTCCCAAGAATAGACAGGTGGTCACAAGAATATACAGGTGGTCACTAGAATAGACAGATGGTCACAAGAATAGACATATGGTCACAAGAATAGACAAATGGTCACAAGAATAGACAGATGGTCACAAGAATAGACAGATGGTCACAAGAATAGACAAACGGTCACAAGAATAGACAGGTGGTCACAAGAATAGACAGATGGTCACAAGAATAGACAGATGGTCACAAGAATAGACAGGTGGTCACAAGAATAGACAGATGGTCACAAGAATAGACAGGTGGTCACAAGAATAGACATGGACACAAGAATAGACAGATGGTCAGAAGAATAGACAGATTGTCACAAGAATAAACAGGTGGTCAGAAGAATAGACAGATGGTTAAAAGAATAGACAGATGGTCACAAGAATAAACAGGTGGTCAGAAGAATAGACAGATGGTTAAAAGAAAAGACAGATGGTCACAAGAATAGACAGATGGTCACAAGAATAGACAGGTGGTCACAACAATAGACAGGTAGGCACAAGAATAGACAGATGGTCACACAACCAGAGAGATGGTCACAAGAATAGACAGATGGTCACAATAATAGACAGGTGATCACAAGAATAGACAGGTGATCACAACAATAGATAGACGGTCACAAGAATAGACAGACGGTCACAAGAAGAGACAGGTGATCGCAAGAATAGACAGGTGGTCACAAGAATAGAAAGACGGTCACAAGAATAGACTGGTGGTCACAAGAATAGACAGGTGATCACAAGAATAGACAGACGGTCACAAGAATAGACAGGTGGTCACAAGACTAGACAGGTGGTCACAAGAAGAGACAGGTGATCACAAGAATAGACAGATGGTCACAAGAAGAGACAGGTGATCACAAGAATAGACAGATGGTTACACAACCAGAGAGATGGTCACAAGAATAGACAGATGGTCACAAGAAGAGACAGGTGATCACAAGAATAGAAAGATGGTTACACAACCAGAGAGATGGTCACAAGAATAGACAGATGGTCACAAGACAAGACAAGTGGTCACAAGAATAGACTGGTGGTCACAAGAATAGACAGATGGTCACAAGAATAGACAGACGGTCACAAGAAAGACAAGTGGTCACAAGAATAGACAGATGGTCACAAGAATAGACAGACGGTCACAAGAATAGACAGATGGTCACAAGAAGAGACAGACGGTCACAAGAATAGACAGATGGTCACAAGAATAGACAGACGGTCACAAGAATAGACAGGTGATCACAAGAATAGACAGGTGTTCACAAGAACAGACAGATGGTCACAAGAATAGACAGATGGTCACACGACAAGACAAGTGGTCACAAGAATAGACAGATGGTCACAAGAATAGACAGACGGTCACAAGAAGAGACAGATGGTCACAAGAATGGACAGAAGGTCACAAGAATAGACAGATGGTCACAAGAATAGACAGGTGACACAAGAATAGACAGGTGGTCACAAGAAGAGACAGGTGATCACAAGAATGGACAGAAGGTCACAAGATTAGACAGATGGTCACAAGAATAGACAGATGGTCACAAGACAAGACAAGTGGTCACAAGAATAGACAGACGGTCACAAGAAGAGACAGGTGACACAAGAATAGACAGATGGTCACAAGACAAGACAAGTGGTCACAAGAATAGACAGACGGTCACAAGAAGAGACAGGTGATCACAAGAATGGACAGAAGGTCACAAGAATAGACAGATGGTCACAAGAATAGACAGATGGTCACAAGACAAGACAAGTGGTCAAAAGAATAGACAGACAGTCACAAGAAGAGACAGGTGATCACAAGACAAGACAAGTGGTCACAAGAATAGACATGTGGTCACAAGAATAGACAGATGGTCACAAAACAAGACAAGTGGTCACAAGAATAGACAGACGGTCACAAGAAGAGACAGATGATCACAAGAATAGACAGATGGTCACAAGAATAGACAGATGGTCACACAACCAGACAGATGGTCACAAGAATAGACAGATGGTCACAAGAATAGACAAACGGTCACAAGAATAGACAGACGGTCACAAGAAGAGACTGGTGACAACAAGAATAGACAGATAGTCACAAGAATAGACAGATGGTCACAAGAATAGACAGATGGTCACAAGAATAGACAGATGGTCACAAGAATAGACAGATGGTCCCAAGAATAGACAGGTGGTCACAAGAATAGACAGGTGGTCACTAGAATAGACAGATGGTCACAAGAATAGACATATGGTCACAAGAATAGACAAATGGTCACAAGAATAGACAGATGGTCACAAGAATAGACAGATGGTCACAAGAATAGACAAACGGTCACAAGAATAGACAGGTGGTCACAAGAATAGACAGATGGTCACAAGAATAGACAGATGGTCACAAGAATAGACAGGTGGTCACAAGAATAGACAGATGGTCACAAGAATAGACAGGTGGTCACAAGAATAGACATGGACACAAGAATAGACAGATGGTCAGAAGAATAGACAGATTGTCACAAGAATAAACAGGTGGTCAGAAGAATAGACAGATGGTTAAAAGAATAGACAGATGGTCACAAGAATAAACAGGTGGTCAGAAGAATAGACAGATGGTTAAAAGAATAGACAGATGGTCACAAGAATAGACAGATGGTCACAAGAATAGACAGGTGGTCACAACAATAGACAGGTAGGCACAAGAATAGACAGATGGTCACACAACCAGAGAGATGGTCACAAGAATAGACAGATGGTCACAATAATAGACAGGTGATCACAAGAATAGACAGGTGATCACAAGAATAGACAGACGGTCACAAGAATAGACAGTTGTCACAAGAATAGACATGTGGTCACAAGAATAGACAGGTGGTCCCAAGAATAGACAGATGATCACAAGAATAGACAGATGGTCACAAGACTAGACAGATGGTCACAAGAACAGACAGGTTGTCCCAAGAATAGACAGATGGTCACAAGACTAGACAGATGGTCACAAGAACAGACAGGTCGTCCCAACAATAGACAGATGGTCACAAGACTAGAAAGATGGTCACAAGAATAGACAGATGGTCACAAGAATAGACAGATGGTCACAAGAATAGACAGATGGTCACAAGAATAGACAGATGGTCACAAGAATAGACAGATGGTCAAAAAACAGACAGGTGGTCCCAAGAATAGACAGATGGTCACAAGAATAGACAGATGGTCACAAGACTAGACAGATGGGGACAAGAATAGACAGATGGTCACAAGAATAGACAGATGGTCACACAACCAGACAGATGGTCACAAGAATAGACATATGGTCACAAGAATAGACAAATGTCACAAGAATAGACAGATGGTCGCAAGAATAGACAGATGGTCACAAGAACAGACAGGTGGTCCCAAGAATAGACAGATGGTCACAAGAATAGACAGATGGTCACAAGACTAGACAGATGGTCACAAGAACAGACAGGTTGTCCCAAGAATAGACAGATGGTCACAAGACTAGACAGATGGTCACAAGAACAGACAGGTCGTCCACAATAGACAGATAATCACAAGAATAGAAAGATGGGCACAAGAATAGACAGCTGGTCACAAGAATAGACAGATGGTCACAAGAATAGACAGGTGGTCACAAGAATAGACAGATGGTCACAAGAATAGACAGGTGGTCACAAGAATAGACAGATGGTCACAAGAATAGACAGATGGTCACAAGAATAGACAGATTGTCACAAGAATAGACAGGTGGTCACAAGAATAGACAGGTGATCACAAGAATAGACAGACGGTCACAAGAATAGACAGGTGATCACAAGAATAGACAGGTGATCACAAGAATAGACAGTGTGATCACAAGAATAGACAGGTGATCACAAGAATAGACTGGTGATCACAAGAATAGACAGGTGATCACAAGAATAGACATGTGGTCACAAGAATAGACAGTGGTCACAAGAATAGACAGATGGTCACAAGAATAGACAGATGGTCACAAGACTAGACATATGGTCACAAGAATAGACAGTTTGTACAAGAATAGACAGATGGTCACAAGAATAGACAGGTGGTCACAAGAATAGACAGGTGATCACAAGAATAGACAGACGGTCACAAGAATAGACAGGTGATCGCAAGAATAGACAGGTGGTCACAAGAATAGACAGACGGTCACAAGAATAGACAGGTGGTCACAAGAATAGACAGGTGATCACAAGAATAGACAGACGGTCACAAGAATAGACAGGTGGTCACAAGACTAGACAGGTGGTCACAAGAAGAGACAGGTGGTCACAAGAATAGACAGATGGTCACAAGAAGAGACAGTGGTCACAAGAATAGAAAGATGGTTACACAACCAGAGAGATGGTCACAAGAATAGACAGATGGTCACAAGACAAGACAGTGGTCACAAGAATAGACAGGTGGTCACAAGAATAGACAGATGGTCACAAGAATAGACAGACGGTCACAAGACAAGACAGTGGTCACAAGAATAGATAGATGGTCACAAGAATAGACAGACGGTCACAAGAATAGACAGATGGTCACAAGAAGAGACAGGTGATCACAAGAATAGACAGATGGTCACAAGAATAGACAGACGGTCACAAGAAGAGACAGGTGATCACAAGAATAGACAGGTGTTCACAAGAACAGACAGATGGTCACAAGAATAGACAGATGGTCACACGACAAGACAAGTGGTCACAAGAATAGACAGATGGTCACAAGAATAGACAGACGGTCACAAACAAGACAAGTGGTCACAAGAATAGACATGTGGTCACAAAAAGAGACAGGTGATCACAAGAATGGACAGAAGGTCACAAGAATAGACAGATGGTCACAAGAAGAGACAGGTGACAACAAGAATAGACAGGTGGTCACAAGAAGAGACAGGTGTTCACAAGAATGGACAGAAGGTCACAAGATTAGACAGATGGTCACAAGAATAGACAGATGGTCACAAGACAAGACAAGTGGTCACAAGAATAGACAGACGGTCACAAGAAGAGACAGGTGACAACAAGAATAGACAGATGGTCACAAGACAAGACAAGTGGTCACAAGAATAGACAGACGGTCACAAGAAGAGACAGGTGATCACAAGAATGGACAGAAGGTCACAAGAATAGACAGATGGTCACAAGAATAGACAGATGGTCACAAGACAAGACAAGTGGTCAAAAGAATAGACAGACAGTCACAAGAAGAGACAGGTGATCACAAGACAAGACAAGTGGTCACAAGAATAGACATGTGGTCACAAGAATAGACAGATGGTCACAAAACAAGACAAGTGGTCACAAGAATAGACAGACGGTCACAAGAAGAGACAGATGATCACAAGAATAGACAGATGGTCACAAGAATAGACAGATGATCACACAACCAGACAGATGGTCACAAGAATAGACAGATGGTCACAAGAATAGACAAACGGTCACAAGAATAGACAGACGGTCACAAGAAGAGACAGGTGACAACAAGAATAGACAGATAGTCACAAGAATAGACAGATGGTCACAAGAATAGACAGATGGTCACAAGAATAGACTGATGGTCACAAGAATAGACAGATGGTCCCAATAATAGACAGGTGGTCACAAGAATATACAGGTGGTCACAAGAATAGACAGATGGTCACAAGAATAGACATATGGTCACAAGAATAGACAAATGGTCACAAGAATAGACAGATGGTCACAAGAATAGAAGATGGTCACAAGAATAGACAAACGGTCACAAGAATAGACAGGTGGTCACAAGAATAGACAGATGGTCACAAGAATAGACAGATGGTCACAAGAATAGACAGGTGGTCACAAGAATAGACAGATGGTCACAAGAATAGACAGGTGGTCACAAGAATAGACATGGACACAAGAATAGACAGATGGTCACAAGAATAGACAGATTGTCACAAGAATAAACAGGTGGTCAGAAGAATAGACAGATGGTTAAAAGAATAGACAGATGGTCACAAGAATAAACAGGTGGTCACAAGAATAGACAGGTGGTCACAACAATAGACAGGTAGGCACAAGAATAGACAGATGGTCACACAACCAGACAGATGGTCACAAGAATAGACAGATTGTCACAAGAATAGACAGATGGTCACAAGACTAGACAGATGGTCACAAGAACAGACAGGTTGTCCAAGAATAGACAGATGGTCACAAGACTAGACAGATGGTCACAAGAACAGACAGGTCGTCCAAATATAGACAGATTGTCACAAGACTAGAAAGATGGTCACAAGAATAGACAGATGGTCACAAGAATAGACAGATGGTCACAAGAATAGACAGATGGTCACAAGAATAGACAGATGGTCACAAGAATAGACAGATGGTCAAAGAACAGACAGGTGGTCCAAGAATAGACAGATGGTCACAAGAATAGACAGATGGTCACAAGACTAGACAGATGGGGACAAGAATAGACAGATGGTCACAAGAATAGACAGATGGTCACACAACCAGACAGATGGTCACAAGAATAGACATATGGTCACAAGAGTAGACAAACGGTCACAAGAATAGACAGATGGTCGCAAGAATAGACAGATGGTCACAAGAACAGACAGGTGGTCCCAAGAATAGACAGATGGTCACAAGAATAGACAGATGGTCACAAGACTAGACAGATGGTCACAAGAACAGACAGGTTGTCCAAGAATAGACAGATGGTCACAAGACTAGACAGATGGTCACAAGAACAGACAGGTCGTCCTAACAATAGACAGATAATCACAAGACTAGAAAGATGGGCACAAGAATAGACAGCTGGTCACAAGAATAGACAGACGGTCACAAGAATAGACAGGTGGTCACAAGAATAGACAGGTGGTCACAAGAATAGACAGATGGTCACAAGAATAGACAGATGGTCACAAGAATAGACAGATTGTCACAAGAATAAACAGGTGGTCAGAAGAATAGACAGATGGTTAAAAGAATAGACAGATGATCACAAGAATAAACAGGTGGTCAGAAGAATAGACAGATGGTTAAAAGAATAGACAGATGGTCACAAGAATAGACAGATGGTCACAAGAATAGACAGGTGGTCACAACAATAGACAGGTAGGCACAAGAATAGACAGATGGTCACACAACCAGAGAGATGGTCACAAGAATAGACAGATGGTCACAAGAATAGACAGGTGATCACAAGAATAGACAGGTGATCACAAGAATAGACAGGTGATCACAAGAATAGACAGACGGTCACAAGAATAGACAGGTGATCACAACAATAGATAGACGGTCACAAGAATAGACAGACGGTCACAAGAAGAGACAGGTGATCACAAGAATAGACTGGTGATCACAAGAGTAGACAGGTGATCACAAGAATAGACATGTGGTCACAAGAATAGACAGGTGGTCACAATAATAGACAGATGGTCAGAAGAATAGACAGATGGTCACAAGACTAGACATATGGTCACAAGAACAGACAGTTTGTACCAGAATAGACAGATGGTCACAA
Organism: Megaustenia siamemsis; assembly: GCA_032433765.1. NCBI lineage: Eukaryota > Metazoa > Mollusca > Gastropoda > Stylommatophora > Ariophantidae > Megaustenia > Megaustenia siamemsis. The sequence continues at coordinate 1,689,166 of JAVIAB010000160.1, forward strand.
GACTAGACAGATGGTCACAAGAACAGACAGGTCGTCCCAACAATTGACAGATAGTCACAAGACTAGAAAGATATGCACAAGAATAGACAGTTGGTCACAAGAATAGACAGATGGTCACAAGAATAGACAGATGGTCACAAGAATAGACAGATGGTCACAAGAATAGACAGATGGTCAAAAGAACAGACAGGTGGTCCCAAGAATAGACAGATGGTCACAAGAATAGACAGATGGTCACAAGACTAGACAGATGGGCACAAGAATAGACAGATGGTCACAAGAATAGACAGATGGTCACACAACCAGACAGATGGTCACAAGAATAGACAAACGGTCACAAGAATAGACAGACGGTCACAAGAAGAGACAGGTGACAACAAGAATAGACAGATGGTCACAAGAATAGACAGACGGTCTCAAGAAGAGACAGGTGATCACAAGAATGGACAGAAGGTCACAAGAATAGACAGATGGTCACAAGAATAGACAGATGGTCACAAGAATAGACAGACGGTCACAAGAAGAGACAGGTGATCACAAGAATGGACAGAAGGTCACAAGAATAGACAGATGGTCACAAGAATAGACAGATGGTCACAAGAATAGACAGATGGTCACAAGACAAGACAAGTGGTCAAAGAATAGACAGACAGTCACAAGAAGAGACAGGTGATCACAAGACAAGACAAGTGGTCACAAGAATAGACATGTGGTCACAAGAATAGACAGATGGTCACAAAACAGACAAGTGGTCACAAGAATAGACAGACGGTCACAAGAAGAGACAGATGATCACAAGAATAGACAGATGGTCACAAGAATAGACAGATGGTCACACAACCAGACAGATGGTCACAAGAATAGACAGATGGTCACAAGAATAGACAACGGTCACAAGAATAGACAGACGGTCACAAGAAGAGACAGGTGACACAAGAATGGACAGATGGTCACAAGAATAGACAGATGGTCACAAGAATAGACAGATGGTCACAAGAATAGACAGATGGTCACAAGAATAGACAGATGGTCACAAGAATAGACAGGTGGTCACAAGAATAGACAGATGGTCACAAGAATAGACAGATGGTCACAAGAATAGACAGGTGGTCACAAGAATAGACAGATGGTCACAAGACTAGAAAGATATCACAAGAATAGACAGATGGTCACAAGAATAGACAGATGGTCACAAGAATAGACAGATGGTCACAAGAATAGACAGATGGTCACAAGAATAGACAGATGGTCACAAGAACAGACAGGTGGTCACAAGAATAGACAGATGGTCACAAGAATAGACAGATGGTCACAAGAATAGACAGATGGTCACAAGAATAGACAGATGGTCACAAGAATAGACAGATGGTCACAAGAATAGACAGATGGTCACAAGAATAGACAGATGGTCACAAGAATAGACAGATGGTCACAAGAAGAGACAGGTGTCACAAGAATAGACAGATGGTCACAAGAATAGACAGACGGTCACAAGAAGAGACAGGTGATCACAAGAATAGACAGAAGGTCACAAGAATAGACAGATGGTCACAAGAATAGACAGATGGTCACAAGAATAGACAGACGGTCACAAGAAGAGACAGGTGATCACAAGAATGGACAGATGGTCACAAGAATAGACAGATGGTCACAAGAATAGACAGATTGTCACAAGAATAAACAGGTGGTCAGAAGAATAGACAGATGGTTAAAAGAATAGACAGATGATCACAAGAATAAACAGGTGGTCAGAAGAATAGACAGATGGTCAAAGAATAGACAGATGGTCACAAGAATAGACAGATGGTCACAAGAATAGACAGGTGGTCACAAGAATAGACAGGTAGGCACAAGAATAGACAGATGGTCACACAACCAGAGAGATGGTCACAAGAATAGACAGATGGTCACAAGAATAGACAGGTGATCACAAGAATAGACAGGTGATCACAAGAATAGACAGGTGATCACAAGAATAGACAGACGGTCACAAGAATAGACAGGTGATCACAAGAATAGACAGACGGTCACAAGAATAGACAGACGGTCACAAGAAGAGACAGGTGATCACAAGAATAGACTGGTGATCACAAGAGTAGACAGGTGATCACAAGAATAGACATGTGGTCACAAGAATAGACAGGTGGTCACAATAATAGACAGATGGTCAGAAGAATAGACAGATGGTCACAAGACTAGACATATGGTCACAAGAACAGACAGTTTGTACCAAGAATAGACAGATGGTCACAAGACTAGACAGATGGTCACAAGAACAGACAGGTCGTCCAAACAATAGACAGATAGTCACAAGACTAGAAAGATATGCACAAGAATAGACAGTTGGTCACAAGAATAGACAGATGGTCACAAGAATAGACAGATGGTCACAAGAATAGACAGATGGTCACAAGAATAGACAGATGGTCACAAGAACAGACAGGTGGTCACAAGAATAGACAGATGGTCACAAGAATAGACAGATGGTCACAAGACTAGACAGATGGTCACAAGAATAGACAGATGGTCACAAGAATAGACAGATGGTCACACAACCAGACAGATGGTCACAAGAATAGACAAACGGTCACAAGAATAGACAGACGGTCACAAGAAGAGACAGGTGACACAAGAATAGACAGATGGTCACAAGAATAGACAGACGGTCACAAGAAGAGACAGGTGATCACAAGAATGGACAGAAGGTCACAAGAATAGACAGATGGTCACAAGAATAGACAGATGGTCACAAGAATAGACAGACGGTCACAAGAAGAGACAGGTGGTCACAAGAATGGACAGAAGGTCACAAGAATAGACAAATGGTCACAAGAATAGACAGATGGTCACAAGAATAGACAGATGGTCACAAGACAAGACAAGTGGTCAAAAGAATAGACAGACAGTCACAAGAAGAGACAGGTGATCACAAGACAAGACAAGTGGTCACAAGAATAGACATGTGGTCACAAGAATAGACAGATGGTCACAAAACAAGACAAGTGGTCACAAGAATAGACAGACGGTCACAAGAAGAGACAGATGATCACAAGAATAGACAGATGGTCACAAGAATAGACAGATGGTCACACAATAGACAGATGGTCACAAGAATAGACAGATGGTCACAAGAATAGACAAACGGTCACAAGAATAGACAGACGGTCACAAGAAGAGACAGGTGACAACAAGAATAGACAGATAGTCACAAGAATAGACAGATGGTCACAAGAATAGACAGATGGTCACAAGAATAGACAGATGGTCACAAGAATAGACAGATGGTCACAAGAATAGACAGGTGGTCACAAGAATAGACAGGTGGTCACAAGAATAGACAGATGGTCACAAGAATAGACAGATGGTCACAAGAATAGACAAATGGTCACAAGAATAGACAGATGGTCACAAGAATAGACAGATGGTCACAAGAATAGACAAACGGTCACAAGAATAGACAGGTGGTCACAAGAATAGACAGATGGTCACAAGAATAGACAGATGGTCACAAGAATAGACAGGTGGTCACAAGAATAGACAGATGGTCACAAGAATAGACAGGTGGTCACAAGAATAGACATGGACACAAGAATAGACAGATGGTCAGAAGAATAGACAGATTGTCACAAGAATAGACAGGTGGTCACAAGAATAGACAGATGGTCAAAGAATAGACAGATGGTCACAAGAATAAACAGGTGGTCACAAGAATAGACAGATGGTCACAAGAATAGACAGATGGTCACAAGAATAGACAGATGGTCACAAGAATAGACAGGTGGTCACAAGAATAGACAGGTAGGTCACAAGAATAGACAGATGGTCACACAACAGAGAGATGGTCACAAGAATAGACAGATGGTCACAAGAATAGACAGTGATCACAAGAATAGACAGGTGGTCACAAGAATAGACAGACGGTCACAAGAATAGACAGTGATCACAAGAATAGACATGTGGTCACAAGAATAGACAGGTGGTCACAAGAATAGACAGATGGTCACAAGAATAGACAGATGGTCACAAGAATAGACAGGTGGTCACAAGAATAGACAGATGGTCACAAGAATAGACAGGTGGTCACAAGAATAGACAGATGGTCACAAGAATAGACAGATGGTCACAAGAATAGACAGATTGTCACAAGAATAGACAGGTGGTCACAAGAATAGACAGATGGTCACAAGAATAGACAGATGGTCACAAGAATAGACAGGTGGTCACAAGAATAGACAGATGGTCACAAGAATAGACAGATGGTCACAAGAATAGACAGATGGTCACAAGAATAGACAGGTGGTCACAAGAATAGACAGGTGGTCACAAGAATAGACAGATGGTCACACAACCAGACAGATGGTCACAAGAATAGACAGATGGTCACAAGAATAGACAGGTGGTCACAAGAATAGACAGATGGTCACAAGAATAGACAGACGGTCACAAGAATAGACAGATGGTCACAAGAATAGACAGTGGTCACAAGAATAGACAGGTGGTCACAAGAATAGACAGATGGTCACAAGAATAGACAGATGGTCACAAGAATAGACAGATGGTCACAAGAATAGACAGGTTGTCACAAGAATAGACAGATGGTCACAAGAATAGACAGATGGTCACAAGAACAGACAGGTGGTCCCAAGAATAGACAGATGGTCACAAGACTAGAAAGATGGGCACAAGAATAGACAGATGGTCACAAGAATAGACAGATGGTCACAAGAATAGACAGATGGTCACAAGAATAGACAGATGGTCAAAAGAATAGACAGGTGGTCACAAGAATAGACAGATGGTCACAAGAATAGACAGATGGTCACAAGAATAGACAGATGGTCACAAGAATAGACAGATGGTCACAAGAATAGACAGATGGTCACACAATAGACAGGTGGTCACAAGAATAGACAGATGGTCACAAGAATAGACAAACGGTCACAAGAATAGACAGATGGTCACAAGAATAGACAGATGGTCACAAGAATAGACAGGTGGTCACAAGAATAGACAGATGGTCACAAGAATAGACAGATGGTCACAAGACTAGACAGATGGTCACAAGAACAGACAGGTTGTCACAAGAATAGACAGATGGTCACAAGACTAGACAGATGGTCACAAGAATAGACAGGTCGTCCAAGAATAGACAGATGGTCACAAGACTAGAAAGATGGTCACAAGAATAGACAGTGGTCACAAGAATAGACAGACGGTCACAAGAATAGACAGGTGGTCACAAGAATAGACAGATGGTCACAAGAATAGACAGGTGGTCACAAGAATAGACAGATGGTCACAAGAATAGACAGATGGTCACAAGAATAGACAGATGGTCACAAGAATAGACAGGTGGTCACAAGAATAGACAGATGGTCACAAGAATAGACAGATGGTCACAAGAATAGACAGGTGGTCACAAGAATAGACAGATGGTCACAAGAATAGACAGATGGTCACAAGAATAGACAGGTGGTCACAAGAATAGACAGATGGTCACAAGAATAGACAGATGGTCACAAGAATAGACAGATGGTCACAAGAATAGACAGGTGGTCACAAGAATAGACAGATGGTCACAAGAATAGACAGATGGTCACAAGAATAGACAGATGGTCACAAGAATAGACAGATGGTCACAAGAATAGACAGGTGGTCACAAGAATAGACAGATGGTCACAAGAATAGACAGATGGTCACAAGAATAGACAGATGGTCACAAGAATAGACAGATGGTCACAAGAATAGACAGGTGGTCACAAGAATAGACAGATGGTCACAAGAATAGACAGATGGTCACAAGAATAGACAGATGGTCACAAGAATAGACAGGTTGTCACAAGAATAGACAGATGGTCACAAGAATAGACAGATGGTCACAAGAATAGACAGGTGTCACAAGAATAGACAGATGGTCACAAGAATAGAAAGATGGTCACAAGAATAGACAGATGGTCACAAGAATAGACAGATGGTCACAAGAATAGACAGATGGTCACAAGAATAGACAGATGGTCACAAGAACAGACAGGTGGTCACAAGAATAGACAGATGGTCACAAGAATAGACAGATGGTCACAAGAATAGACAGATGGTCACAAGAATAGACAGATGGTCACAAGAATAGACAGATGGTCACACAATAGACAGGTGGTCACAAGAATAGACAGATGGTCACAAGAATAGACAGACGGTCACAAGAATAGACAGATGGTCACAAGAATAGACAGATGGTCACAAGAATAGACAGGTGGTCACAAGAATAGACAGATGGTCACAAGAATAGACAGATGGTCACAAGAATAGACAGATGGTCACAAGAACAGACAGGTGTCACAAGAATAGACAGATGGTCACAAGAATAGACAGATGGTCACAAGAATAGACAGGTGGTCACAAGAATAGACAGATGGTCACAAGAATAGACAGATGGTCACAAGAATAGACAGATGGTCACAAGAATAGACAGATGGTCACAAGAATAGACAGGTGGTCACAAGAATAGACAGATGGTCACAAGAATAGACAGATGGTCACAAGAATAGACAGATGGTCACAAGAATAGACAGGTGGTCACAAGAATAGACAGGTGGCACAAGAATAGACAGATGGTCACACAATAGAGAGATGGTCACAAGAATAGACAGATGGTCACAAGAATAGACAGGTGGTCACAAGAATAGACAGGTGGTCACAAGAATAGACAGGTGGTCACAAGAATAGACAGACGGTCACAAGAATAGACAGGTGGTCACAAGAATAGACAGGTGGTCACAAGAATAGACAGTGGTCACAAGAATAGACAGGTGATCACAAGAATAGACAGGTGGTCACAAGAATAGACAGGTGATCACAAGAATAGACATGTGGTCACAAGAATAGACAGGTGGTCACAAGAATAGACAGATGGTCACAAGAATAGACAGATGGTCACAAGAATAGACAGATGGTCACAAGAATAGACAGTTTGTCACAAGAATAGACAGATGGTCACAAGAATAGACAGGTGGTCACAAGAATAGACAGGTGATCACAACAATAGACAGACGGTCACAAGAATAGACAGACGGTCACAAGAAGAGACAGGTGATCACAAGAATAGACAGGTGGTCACAAGAATAGACAGACGGTCACAAGAATAGACAGGTGGTCACAAGAATAGACAGGTGATCACAAGAATAGACAGACGGTCACAAGAATAGACAGGTGGTCACAAGAATAGACAGGTGGTCACAAGAAGAGACAGGTGATCACAAGAATAGACAGATGGTCACAAGAATAGACAGGTGATCACAAGAATAGACAGATGGTTACACAACCAGAGAGATGGTCACAAGAATAGACAGATGGTCACAAGAAGAGACATGTGATCACAAGAATAGAAAGATGGTTACACAACCAGAGAGATGGTCACAAGAATAGACAGATGGTCACAAGACAAGACAAGTGGTCACAAGAATAGACTGGTGGTCACAAGAATAGACAGATGGTCACAAGAATAGACAGACGGTCACAAGAAAGACAGTGGTCACAAGAATAGATAGATGGTCACAAGAATAGACAGACGGTCACAAGAATAGACAGATGGTCACAAGAAGAGACAGGTGATCACAAGAATAGACAGATGGTCACAAGAATAGACAGACGGTCACAAGAAGAGACAGGTGATCACAAGAATAGACAGGTGTTCACAAGAACAGACAGATGGTCACAAGAATAGACAGATGGTCACACGACAAGACAAGTGGTCACAAGAATAGACAGATGGTCACAAGAATAGACAGACGGTCACAAAACAAGACAAGTGGTCACAAGAATAGACATGTGGTCACAAAAAGAGACAGGTGATCACAAGAATGGACAGAAGGTCACAAGAATAGACAGATGGTCACAAGAAGAGACAGGTGACAACAAGAATAGACAGGTGGTCACAAGAAGAGACAGGTGATCACAAGAATGGACAGAAGGTCACAAGATTAGACAGATGGTCACAAGAATAGACAGATGGTCACAAGACAAGACAAGTGGTCACAAGAATAGACAGACGGTCACAAGAAGAGACAGGTGACAACAAGAATAGACAGATGGTCACAAGACAAGACAAGTGGTCACAAGAATAGACAGACGGTCACAAGAAGAGACAGGTGATCACAAGAATGGACAGAAGGTCACAAGAATAGACAGATGGTCACAAGAATAGACAGATGGTCACAAGACAAGACAAGTGGTCAAAAGAATAGACAGACAGTCACAAGAAGAGACAGGTGATCACAAGACAAGACAAGTGGTCACAAGAATAGACATGTGGTCACAAGAATAGACAGATGGTCACAAAACAAGACAAGTGGTCACAAGAATAGACAGACGGTCACTAGAAGAGACAGATGATCACAAGAATAGACAGATGGTCACAAGAATAGACAGATGATCACACAACCAGACAGATAGTCACAAGAATAGACAGATGGTCACAAGAATAGACAAACGGTCACAAGAATAGACAGACGGTCACAAGAAGAGACAGGTGACAACAAGAATAGACAGATAGTCACAAGAATAGACAGATGGTCACAAGAATAGACAGATGGTCACAAGAATAGACTGATGGTCACAAGAATAGACAGATGGTCCCAAGAATAGACAGGTGGTCACAAGAATATACAGGTGGTCACTAGAATAGACAGATGGTCACAAGAATAGACATATGGTCACAAGAATAGACAAATGGTCACAAGAATAGACAGATGGTCACAAGAATAGAAAGATGGTCACAAGAATAGACAAACGGTCACAAGAATAGACAGGTGGTCACAAGAATAGACAGATGGTCACAAGAATAGACAGATGGTCACAAGAATAGACAGGTGGTCACAAGAATAGACAGATGGTCACAAGAATAGACAGGTGGTCACAAGAATAGACATGGACACAAGAATAGACAGATGGTCAGAAGAATAGACAGATTGTCACAAGAATAAACAGGTGGTCAGAAGAATAGACAGATGGTTAAAAGAATAGACAGATGGTCACAAGAATAAACAGGTGGTCAGAAGAATAGACAGATGTTAAAAGAATAGACAGATGGTCACAAGAATAGACAGATGGTCACAAGAATAGACAGGTGGTCACAACAATAGACAGGTAGGCACAAGAATAGACAGATGGTCACACAACCAGAGAGATGGTCACAAGAATAGACAGATTGTCACAAGAATAGACAGATGGTCACAAGACTAGACAGATGGTCACAAGAACAGACAGGTTGTCCCAAGAATAGACAGATGGTCACAAGACTAGACAGATGGTCACAAGAACAGACAGGTCGTCCCAAATATAGACAGATTGTCACAAGACTAGAAAGATGGGCACAAGAATAGACAGATGGTCACAAGAATAGACAGATGGTCACAAGAATAGACAGATGGTCACAAGAATAGACAGATGGTCACAAGAATAGACAGATGGTCAAAAGAACAGACAGGTGGTCCCAAGAATAGACAGATGGTCACAAGAATAGACAGATGGTCACAAGACTAGACAGATGGGGACAAGAATAGACAGATGGTCACAAGAATAGACAGATGGTCACACAACCAGACAGATGGTCACAAGAATAGACATATGGTCACAAGAGTAGACAAACGGTCACAAGAATAGACAGATGGTCGCAAGAATAGACAGATGGTCACAAGAACAGACAGGTGGTCCCAAGAATAGACAGATGGTCACAAGAATAGACAGATGGTCACAAGACTAGACAGATGGTCACAAGAACAGACAGGTTGTCCCAAGAATAGACAGATGGTCACAAGACTAGACAGATGGTCACAAGAACAGACAGGTCGTCCTAACAATAGACAGATAATCACAAGACTAGAAAGATGGGCACAAGAATAGACAGCTGGTCACAAGAATAGACAGACGGTCACAAGAATAGACAGGTGGTCACAAGAATAGACAGATGGTCACAAGAATAGACAGGTGGTCACAAGAATAGACAGATGGTCACAAGAATAGACAGATGGTCACAAGAATAGACAGATTGTCACAAGAATAAACAGGTGGTCAGAAGAATAGACAGATGGTTAAAAGAATAGACAGATGATCACAAGAATAAACAGGTGGTCAGAAGAATAGACAGATGGTTAAAAGAATAGACAGATGGTCACAAGAATAGACAGATGGTCACAAGAATAGACAGGTGGTCACAACAATAGACAGGTAGGCACAAGAATAGACAGATGGTCACACAACCAGAGAGATGGTCACAAGAATAGACAGATGGTCACAAGAATAGACAGGTGATCACAAGAATAGACAGGTGATCACAAGAATAGACAGGTGATCACAAGAATAGACAGACGGTCACAAGAATAGACAGGTGATCACAACAATAGATAGACGGTCACAAGAATAGACAGACGGTCACAAGAAGAGACAGGTGATCACAAGAATAGACTGGTGATCACAAGAGTAGACAGGTGATCACAAGAATAGACATGTGGTCACAAGAATAGACAGGTGGTCACAATAATAGACAGATGGTCAGAAGAATAGACAGATGGTCACAAGACTAGACATATGGTCACAAGAACAGACAGTTTGTACCAAGAATAGACAGATGGTCACAAGACTAGACAGATGGTCACAAGAACAGACAGGTCGTCCCAACAATTGACAGATAGTCACAAGACTAGAAAGATATGCACAAGAATAGACAGTTGGTCACAAGAATAGACAGATGGTCACAAGAATAGACAGATGGTCACAAGAATAGACAGATGGTCACAAGAATAGACAGATGGTCAAAAGAACAGACAGGTGGTCCCAAGAATAGACAGATGGTCACAAGAATAGACAGATGGTCACAAGACTAGACAGATGGGCACAAGAATAGACAGATGGTCACAAGAATAGACAGATGGTCACACAACCAGACAGATGGTCACAAGAATAGACAAACGGTCACAAGAATAGACAGACGGTCACAAGAAGAGACAGGTGACAACAAGAATAGACAGATGGTCACAAGAATAGACAGACGGTCTCAAGAAGAGACAGGTGATCACAAGAATGGACAGAAGGTCACAAGAATAGACAGATGGTCACAAGAATAGACAGATGGTCACAAGAATAGACAGACGGTCACAAGAAGAGACAGGTGATCACAAGAATGGACAGAAGGTCACAAGAATAGACAGATGGTCTCAAGAATAGACAGGTGGTCACAAGAATAGACAGGTGGTCACAAGAATAGACATGTGGTCACAAGAATAGACAGGTGATCACAAGAATAGACAGGTGGTCACAAGAATAGACAGGTGGTCACAAGAATAGACATGTGGTCACAAGAATAGACAGGTGGTCACAAGAATAGACAGATGGTCACAAGAATAGACAGATGGTCACAAGAATAGACAGATGGTCACAAGAATAGACAGTTGGTCACAAGAATAGACAGATGGTCACAAGAATAGACAGGTGGTCACAAGAATAGACAGGTGATCACAACAATAGATAGACGGTCACAAGAATAGACAGACGGTCACAAGAAGAGACAGGTGATCACAAGAATAGACAGGTGGTCACAAGAATAGACAGACGGTCACAAGAATAGACTGGTGGTCACAAGAATAGACAGGTGATCACAAGAATAGACAGACGGTCACAAGAATAGACAGGTGGTCACAAGACTAGACAGGTGGTCACAAGAAGAGACAGGTGATCACAAGAATAGACAGATGGTCACAAGAAGAGACAGGTGATCACAAGAATAGACAGATGGTTACACAACCAGAGAGATGGTCACAAGAATAGACAGATGGTCACAAGACAAGACAAGTGGTCACAAGAATAGACAGGTGGTCACAAGAATAGACAGATGGTCACAAGAATAGACAGACGGTCACAAGAAAGACAAGTGGTCACAAGAATAGACAGATGGTCACAAGAATAGACAGACGGTCACAAGAATAGACAGATGGTCACAAGAAGAGACAGGTGATCACAAGAATAGACAGATGGTCACAAGAATAGACAGACGGTCACAAGAAGAGACAGGTGATCACAAGAATAGACATGTGTTCACAAGAATAGACAGATGGTCACAAGAATAGACAGATGGTCACACAACAAGACAAGTGGTCACAAGAATAGACAGATGGTCACAAGAATAGACAGATGGTCACAAAACAAGACAAGTGGTCACAAGAATAGACAGTGGTCACAAAAAGAGACAGGTGATCACAAGAATGGACAGAAGGTCACAAGAATAGACAGATGGTCACAAGAATAGACAGATGGTCACAAGACAAGACAAGTGGTCACAAGAATAGACAGACGGTCACAAGAAGAGACAGGTGACACAAGAATAGACAGATGGTCACAAGAAAGACAAGTGGTCACAAGAATAGACAGACGGTCACAAGAAGAGACAGGTGATCACAAGAATAGACAGAGGTCACAAGAATAGACAGATGGTCACAAGAATAGACAGATGGTCACAAGAAAGACAAGTGGTCAAAAGAATAGACAGACGGTCACAAGAATAGACAGGTGATCACAAGACAAGACAAGTGGTCACAAGAATAGACATGTGGTCACAAGAATAGACAGATGGTCACAAAAAGACAAGTGGTCACAAGAATAGACAGACGGTCACAAGAATAGACAGATGGTCACAAGAATAGACAGATGGTCACAAGAATAGACAGATGGTCACACAATAGACAGATGGTCACAAGAATAGACAGATGGTCACAAGAATAGACAAACGGTCACAAGAATAGACAGATGGTCACAAGAAGAGACAGGTGACACAAGAATAGACAGATGGTCACAAGAATAGACAGATGGTCACAAGAATAGACAGATGGTCACAAGAATAGACAGATGGTCACAAGAATAGACAGATGGTCACAAGAATAGACAGGTGGTCACAAGAATAGACAGGTGGTCACAAGAATAGACAGATGGTCACAAGAATAGACAGGTGATCACAAGAATAGAAAGATGGTCACACAACCAGAGAGATGGTCACAAGAATAGACAGATGGTCACAAGAATAGACAGTGGTCACAAGAATAGACAGGTGGTCACAAGAATAGACAGATGGTCACAAGAATAGACAGACGGTCACAAGAAGAGACAGGTGATCACAAGAATAGACAGTGTTCACAAGAACAGACAGATGGTCACAAGAATAGACAGATGGTCACACGACAAGACAAGTGGTCACAAGAATAGACAGATGGTCACAAGAATAGACAGACGGTCACAAAACAGACAGTGGTCACAAGAATAGACATGTGGTCACAAAAAGAGACAGGTGATCACAAGAATGGACAGAAGGTCACAAGAATAGACAGATGGTCACAAGAAGAGACAGGTGACAACAAGAATAGACAGGTGGTCACAAGAAGAGACAGGTGATCACAAGAATGGACAGAAGGTCACAAGATTAGACAGATGGTCACAAGAATAGACAGATGGTCACAAGACAAGACAAGTGGTCACAAGAATAGACAGACGGTCACAAGAAGAGACAGGTGACAACAAGAATAGACAGATGGTCACAAGACAAGACAAGTGGTCACAAGAATAGACAGACGGTCACAAGAAGAGACAGGTGATCACAAGAATGGACAGAAGGTCACAAGAATAGACAGATGGTCACAAGAATAGACAGATGGTCACAAGACAAGACAAGTGGTCAAAAGAATAGACAGACAGTCACAAGAAGAGACAGGTGATCACAAGACAAGACAAGTGGTCACAAGAATAGACATGTGGTCACAAGAATAGACAGATGGTCACAAAACAAGACAAGTGGTCACAAGAATAGACAGACGGTCACTAGAAGAGACAGATGATCACAAGAATAGACAGATGGTCACAAGAATAGACAGATGATCACACAACCAGACAGATGGTCACAAGAATAGACAAACGGTCACAAGAATAGACAGACGGTCACAAGAAGAGACAGGTGACAACAAGAATAGACAGATAGTCACAAGAATAGACAGATGGTCACAAGAATAGACAGATGGTCACAAGAATAGACAGATGGTCACAAGAATAGACAGATGGTCCCAAAATAGACAGGTGGTCACAAGAATATACAGGTGGTCACAAGAATAGACAGATGGTCACAAGAATAGACATATGGTCACAAGAATAGACAAATGGTCACAAGAATAGACAGATGGTCACAAGAATAGAAAGATGGTCACAAGAATAGACAAACGGTCACAAGAATAGACAGGTGGTCACAAGAATAGACAGATGGTCACAAGAATAGACAGATGGTCACAAGAATAGACAGGTGGTCACAAGAATAGACAGATGGTCACAAGAATAGACAGGTGGTCACAAGAATAGACATGGACACAAGAATAGACAGATGGTCAGAAGAATAGACAGATTGTCACAAGAATAAACAGGTGGTCAGAAGAATAGACAGATGGTTAAAAGAATAGACAGATGGTCACAAGAATAAACAGGTGGTCAGAAGAATAGACAGATGGTCAAAAGAATAGACAGATGGTCACAAGAATAGACAGATGGTCACAAGAATAGACAGGTGGTCACAACAATAGACAGGTAGGCACAAGAATAGACAGATGGTCACACAACCAGAGAGATGGTCACAAGAATAGACAGATTGTCACAAGAATAGACAGATGGTCACAAGACTAGACAGATGGTCACAAGAACAGACAGGTTGTCCAAGAATAGACAGATGGTCACAAGACTAGACAGATGGTCACAAGAACAGACAGGTCGTCCAAATATAGACAGATTGTCACAAGACTAGAAAGATGGGCACAAGAATAGACAGATGGTCACAAGAATAGACAGATGGTCACAAGAATAGACAGATGGTCACAAGAATAGACAGATGGTCACAAGAATAGACAGATGGTCAAAAGAACAGACAGGTGGTCACAAGAATAGACAGATGGTCACAAGAATAGACAGATGGTCACAAGACTAGACAGATGGGGACAAGAATAGACAGATGGTCACAAGAATAGACAGATGGTCACACAACCAGACAGATGGTCACAAGAATAGACATATGGTCACAAGAGTAGACAAACGGTCACAAGAATAGACAGATGGTCGCAAGAATAGACAGATGGTCACAAGAACAGACAGGTGGTCCCAAGAATAGACAGATGGTCACAAGAATAGACAGATGGTCACAAGACTAGACAGATGGTCACAAGAACAGACAGGTTGTCCCAAGAATAGACAGATGGTCACAAGACTAGACAGATGGTCACAAGAACAGACAGGTCGTCCTAACAATAGACAGATAATCACAAGACTAGAAAGATGGGCACAAGAATAGACAGCTGGTCACAAGAATAGACAGACGGTCACAAGAATAGACAGGTGGTCACAAGAATAGACAGATGGTCACAAGAATAGACAGGTGGTCACAAGAATAGACAGATGGTCACAAGAATAGACAGATGGTCACAAGAATAGACAGATTGTCACAAGAATAAACAGGTGGTCAGAAGAATAGACAGATGGTTAAAAGAATAGACAGATGATCACAAGAATAAACAGGTGGTCAGAAGAATAGACAGATGGTTAAAAGAATAGACAGATGGTCACAAGAATAGACAGATGGTCACAAGAATAGACAGGTGGTCACAACAATAGACAGGTAGGCACAAGAATAGACAGATGGTCACACAACCAGAGAGATGGTCACAAGAATAGACAGATGGTCACAAGAATAGACAGGTGATCACAAGAATAGACAGGTGATCACAAGAATAGACAGGTGATCACAAGAATAGACAGACGGTCACAAGAATAGACAGGTGATCACAACAATAGATAGACGGTCACAAGAATAGACAGACGGTCACAAGAAGAGACAGGTGATCACAAGAATAGACTGGTGATCACAAGAGTAGACAGGTGATCACAAGAATAGACATGTGGTCACAAGAATAGACAGGTGGTCACAATAATAGACAGATGGTCAGAAGAATAGACAGATGGTCACAAGACTAGACATATGGTCACAAGAACAGACAGTTTGTACAAGAATAGACAGATGGTCACAAGACTAGACAGATGGTCACAAGAACAGACAGGTCGTCCCAACAATTGACAGATAGTCACAAGACTAGAAAGATATGCACAAGAATAGACAGTTGGTCACAAGAATAGACAGATGGTCACAAGAATAGACAGATGGTCACAAGAATAGACAGATGGTCACAAGAATAGACAGATGGTCAAAAGAACAGACAGGTGGTCCCAAGAATAGACAGATGGTCACAAGAATAGACAGATGGTCACAAGACTAGACAGATGGGCACAAGAATAGACAGATGGTCACAAGAATAGACAGATGGTCACACAACCAGACAGATGGTCACAAGAATAGACAAACGGTCACAAGAATAGACAGACGGTCACAAGAAGAGACAGGTGACAACAAGAATAGACAGATGGTCACAAGAATAGACAGACGGTCTCAAGAAGAGACAGGTGATCACAAGAATGGACAGAAGGTCACAAGAATAGACAGATGGTCACAAGAATAGACAGATGGTCACAAGAATAGACAGACGGTCACAAGAAGAGACAGGTGATCACAAGAATGGACAGAAGGTCACAAGAATAGACAGATGGTCTCAAGAATAGACAGATGGTCACAAGACAAGACAAGTGGTCACAAGAATAGACAGACGGTCACAAGAAGAGACAGGTGATCACAAGACAAGACAAGTGGTCACAAGAATAGACATGTGGTCACAAGAACAGACTAATGGTCACAAAACAAGACAAGTGGTCACAAGAATAGACAGACGGTCACACGAAGAGACAGGTGATCACAAGAATAGACAGATGGTCACAAGAATAGACAGGTGGTCACAAGAATAGACAGACGGTCACAAGAATAGACAGGTGGTCACAAGAATAGACAGGTGGTCACAATAATAGACAGGTGATCACAACAATAGATAGACGGTCACAAGAATAGACAGACGGTCACAAGAAGAGACAGGTGATCACAAGAATAGACAGGTGGTCACAAGAATAGACAGACGGTCACAAGAATAGATTGGTGGTCACAAGAATAGACAGGTGATCACAAGAATAGACAGACGGTCACAAGAATAGACAGGTGGTCACAAGAATAGACAGGTGGTCACAAGAATAGACAGGTGATCACAAGAATAGACAGATGGTCACAAGAAGAGACAGGTGATCACAAGAATAGACAGATGGTTACACAACCAGAGAGATGGTCACAAGAATAGACAGATGGTCACAAGACAAGACAAGTGGTCACAAGAAGAGACAGGTGATCACAAGAATAGACAGATGGTCACAAGAATAGACGGACGGTCACAAGAAGAGAAATGTGATCACAAGAATAGACAGGTGGTCACAAGAATAGACAGATGGTCACAAGAATAGACAGATGGTCACAAGACAAGACAAGTGGTCACAAGAATAGACAGATGGTCACAAGAATAGACAGACGGTCACAAGAAGAGACAGGTGATCACAAGACAAGACAAGTGGTCACAAGAATAGACATGTGGTCACAAGAATAGACAGATGGTCACAAGAATAGACAGACGGTCACAAGAAGAGACAGGTGATCACAAGAATAGACAGAAGGTCACAAGAATAGACAGATGGTCACAAGAATAGACAGATGGTCACAAGAATAGACAGACGGTCACAAGAAGAGACAGGTCATCACAAGAATGGACAGAGGTCACAAGAATAGACAGATGGTCACAAGAATAGACAGATGGTCACAAGACAAGACAAGTGGTCACAAGAATAGACAGACGGTCACAAGAAGAGACAGGTGATCACAAGACAAGACAAGTGATCACAAGAATAGACATGTGGTCACAAGAATAGACAGATGGTCACAAAACAAGACAAGTGGTCACAAGAATAGACAGACGGTCACAAGAAGAGACAGGTGATCACAAGAATAGACAGATGGTCACAAGAATAGACAGGTGGTCACAAGAATAGACAGGTGGTCACAAGAATAGACAGGTGGTCACAACAATAGACAGACGGTCACAAGAATAGACAGACGGTCACAAGAAGAGACAGGTGATCACAAGACTAGACAGATGGGACAAGAATAGACAGATGGTCACAAGAATAGACAGATGGTCACACAACCAGACAGATGGTCACAAGAATAGACATATGGTCACAAGAGTAGACAAACGGTCACAAGAATAGACAGATGGTCGCAAGAATAGACAGATGGTCACAAGAACAGACAGGTGGTCCAAGAATAGACAGATGGTCACAAGAATAGACAGATGGTCACAAGACTAGACAGATGGTCACAAGAACAGACAGGTTGTCCCAAGAATAGACAGATGGTCACAAGACTAGACAGATGGTCACAAGAACAGACAGGTCGTCCTAACAATAGACAGATAATCACAAGACTAGAAAGATGGGCACAAGAATAGACAGCTGGTCACAAGAATAGACAGACGGTCACAAGAATAGACAGGTGGTCACAAGAATAGACAGATGGTCACAAGAATAGACAGGTGGTCACAAGAATAGACAGATGGTCACAAGAATAGACAGATGGTCACAAGAATAGACAGATTGTCACAAGAATAAACAGGTGGTCAGAAGAATAGACAGATGGTTAAAAGAATAGACAGATGATCACAAGAATAAACAGGTGGTCAGAAGAATAGACAGATGGTTAAAAGAATAGACAGATGGTCACAAGAATAGACAGATGGTCACAAGAATAGACAGGTGGTCACAACAATAGACAGGTAGGCACAAGAATAGACAGATGGTCACACAACCAGAGAGATGGTCACAAGAATAGACAGATGGTCACAAGAATAGACAGGTGATCACAAGAATAGACAGGTGATCACAAGAATAGACAGGTGATCACAAGAATAGACAGACGGTCACAAGAATAGACAGGTGATCACAACAATAGATAGACGGTCACAAGAATAGACAGACGGTCACAAGAAGAGACAGGTGATCACAAGAATAGACTGGTGATCACAAGAGTAGACAGGTGATCACAAGAATAGACATGTGGTCACAAGAATAGACAGGTGGTCACAATAATAGACAGATGGTCAGAAGAATAGACAGATGGTCACAAGACTAGACATATGGTCACAAGAACAGACAGTTTGTACCAAGAATAGACAGATGGTCACAAGACTAGACAGATGGTCACAAGAACAGACAGGTCGTCCCAACAATGACAGATAGTCACAAGACTAGAAAGATATGCACAAGAATAGACAGTTGGTCACAAGAATAGACAGATGGTCACAAGAATAGACAGATGGTCACAAGAATAGACAGATGGTCACAAGAATAGACAGATGGTCAAAAGAACAGACAGGTGGTCCCAAGAATAGACAGATGGTCACAAGAATAGACAGATGGTCACAAGACTAGACAGATGGGCACAAGAATAGACAGATGGTCACAAGAATAGACAGATGGTCACACAACCAGACAGATGGTCACAAGAATAGACAAACGGTCACAAGAATAGACAGACGGTCACAAGAAGAGACAGGTGACAACAAGAATAGACAGATGGTCACAAGAATAGACAGACGGTCTCAAGAAGAGACAGGTGATCACAAGAATGGACAGAAGGTCACAAGAATAGACAGATGGTCACAAGAATAGACAGATGGTCACAAGAATAGACAGACGGTCACAAGAAGAGACAGGTGATCACAAGAATGGACAGAAGGTCACAAGAATAGACAGATGGTCACAAGAATAGACAGATGGTCACAAGACAAGACAAGTGGTCACAAGAATAGACAGACGGTCACAAGAAGAGACAGGTGATTACAAGACAAGACAAGTGGTCACAAGAATAGACATGTGGTCACAAGAATAGACAATGGTCACAAAACAAGACAAGTGGTCACAAGAATAGACAGACGGTCACACGAAGAGACAGGTGATCACAAGAATAGACAGATGGTCACAAGAATAGACAGGTGGTCACAAGAATAGACAGACGGTCACAAGAATAGACAGGTGGTCACAAGAATAGACAGGTGGTCACAAGAATAGACAGGTGATCACAACAATAGACAGACGGTCACAAGAATAGACAGACGGTCACAAGAAGAGACAGGTGATCACAAGAATAGACAGGTGGTCACAAGAATAGACAGACGGTCACAAGAATAGATTGGTGGTCACAAGAATAGACAGGTGATCACAAGAATAGACAGATGGTCACAAGAATAGACAGGTGGTCACAAGAATAGACAGGTGGTCACAAGAAGAGACAGGTGATCACAAGAATAGACAGATGGTCACAAGAATAGACAGGTGATCACAAGAATAGACAGATGGTTACACAACCAGAGAGATGGTCACAAGAATAGACAGATGGTCACAAGAAAGACAAGTGGTCACAAGAATAGACAGGTGGTCACAAGAATAGACAGATGGTCACAAGAATAGACAGACGGTCACAAGAAGAGAAATGTGATCACAAGAATAGACAGATGGTCACAAGAATAGACAGATGGTCACAAGAATAGACAGATGGTCACAAGACAAGACAAGTGGTCACAAGAATAGACAGATGGTCACAAGAATAGACAGACGGTCACAAGAAGAGACAGGTGATCACAAGACAAGACAAGTGGTCACAAGAATAGACAGTGGTCACAAGAATAGACAGATGGTCACAAGAATAGACAGACGGTCACAAGAATAGACAGGTGATCACAAGAATAGACAGAAGGTCACAAGAATAGACAGATGGTCACAAGAATAGACAGATGGTCACAAGAATAGACAGACGGTCACAAGAAGAGACAGGTCATCACAAGAATAGACAGAAGGTCACAAGAATAGACAGATGGTCACAAGAATAGACAGATGGTCACAAGACAAGACAAGTGGTCACAAGAATAGACAGACGGTCACAAGAAGAGACAGGTGATCACAAGAAAGACAAGGTCACAAGAATAGACATGTGGTCACAAGAATAGACAGATGGTCACAAAACAAGACAGTGGTCACAAGAATAGACAGACGGTCACAAGAATAGACAGGTGATCACAAGAATAGACAGATGGTCACAAGAATAGACAGGTGGTCACAAGAATAGACAGGTGGTCACAAGAATAGACAGGTGGTCACAAGAATAGACAGACGGTCACAAGAATAGACAGATGGTCACAAGAATAGACAGGTGATCACAAGACTAGACAGATGGTCACAAGAATAGACAGATGGTCACAAGAATAGACAGATGGTCACACAATAGACAGATGGTCACAAGAATAGACATATGGTCACAAGAATAGACAAACGGTCACAAGAATAGACAGATGGTCGCAAGAATAGACAGATGGTCACAAGAACAGACAGGTGGTCCCAAGAATAGACAGATGGTCACAAGAATAGACAGATGGTCACAAGACTAGACAGATGGTCACAAGAACAGACAGGTTGTCACAAGAATAGACAGATGGTCACAAGACTAGACAGATGGTCACAAGAACAGACAGGTCGTCCAACAATAGACAGATAATCACAAGACTAGAAAGATGGGCACAAGAATAGACAGTGGTCACAAGAATAGACAGACGGTCACAAGAATAGACAGGTGGTCACAAGAATAGACAGATGGTCACAAGAATAGACAGGTGGTCACAAGAATAGACAGATGGTCACAAGAATAGACAGATGGTCACAAGAATAGACAGATTGTCACAAGAATAAACAGGTGGTCAGAAGAATAGACAGATGGTTAAAAGAATAGACAGATGATCACAAGAATAAACAGGTGGTCAGAAGAATAGACAGATGGTTAAAAGAATAGACAGATGGTCACAAGAATAGACAGATGGTCACAAGAATAGACAGGTGGTCACAACAATAGACAGGTAGGCACAAGAATAGACAGATGGTCACACAACCAGAGAGATGGTCACAAGAATAGACAGATGGTCACAAGAATAGACAGGTGATCACAAGAATAGACAGGTGATCACAAGAATAGACAGGTGATCACAAGAATAGACAGACGGTCACAAGAATAGACAGGTGATCACAAGAATAGATAGACGGTCACAAGAATAGACAGACGGTCACAAGAAGAGACAGGTGATCACAAGAATAGACTGGTGATCACAAGAGTAGACAGGTGATCACAAGAATAGACATGTGGTCACAAGAATAGACAGGTGGTCACAATAATAGACAGATGGTCAGAAGAATAGACAGATGGTCACAAGACTAGACATATGGTCACAAGAACAGACAGTTTGTACCAAGAATAGACAGATGGTCACAAGACTAGACAGATGGTCACAAGAATAGACAGGTCGTCCCAACAATAGACAGATAGTCACAAGACTAGAAAGATATGCACAAGAATAGACAGTTGGTCACAAGAATAGACAGATGGTCACAAGAATAGACAGATGGTCACAAGAATAGACAGATGGTCACAAGAATAGACAGATGGTCAAAAGAACAGACAGGTGGTCCCAAGAATAGACAGATGGTCACAAGAATAGACAGATGGTCACAAGACTAGACAGATGGGCACAAGAATAGACAGATGGTCACAAGAATAGACAGATGGTCACACAACCAGACAGATGGTCACAAGAATAGACAAACGGTCACAAGAATAGACAGACGGTCACAAGAAGAGACAGGTGACACAAGAATAGACAGATGGTCACAAGAATAGACAGACGGTCACAAGAAGAGACAGGTGATCACAAGAATGGACAGAAGGTCACAAGAATAGACAGATGGTCACAAGAATAGACAGATGGTCACAAGAATAGACAGACGGTCACAAGAAGAGACAGGTGATCACAAGAATGGACAGAAGGTCACAAGAATAGACAGATGGTCTCAAGAATAGACAGATGGTCACAAGACAAGACAAGTGGTCACAAGAATAGACAGACGGTCACAAGAAGAGACAGGTGATTACAAGACAAGACAAGTGGTCACAAGAATAGACATGTGTCACAAGAACAGACAGATGGTCACAAAAAAGACAAGTGGTCACAAGAATAGACAGACGGTCACAAGAAGAGACAGGTGATCACAAGAATAGACAGATGGTCACAAGAATAGACAGGTGGTCACAAGAATAGACAGACGGTCACAAGAATAGACAGGTGGTCACAAGAATAGACAGGTGGTCACAAGAATAGACAGGTGATCACAACAATAGATAGACGGTCACAAGAATAGACAGACGGTCACAAGAAGAGACAGGTGATCACAAGAAAGACAAGTGGTCACAAGAATAGACAGTGGTCACAAGAATAGACAGATGGTCACAAAACAAGACAAGTGGTCACAAGAATAGACAGACGGTCACAAGAAGAGACAGGTGATCACAAGAATAGACAGATGGTCACAAGAATAGACAGGTGGTCACAAGAATAGACAGATGGTCACAAGAATAGACAGGTGGTCACAAGAATAGACAGGTGGTCACAAGAATAGACAGGTGATCACAAGAATAGATAGACGGTCACAAGAATAGACAGATGGTCACAAGAAGAGACAGGTGATCACAAGACTAGACAGATGGGACAAGAATAGACAGATGGTCACAAGAATAGACAGATGGTCACACAACCAGACAGATGGTCACAAGAATAGACATGGTCACAAGAGTAGACAAACGGTCACAAGAATAGACAGATGGTCGCAAGAATAGACAGATGGTCACAAGAACAGACAGGTGGTCCCAAGAATAGACAGATGGTCACAAGAATAGACAGATGGTCACAAGACTAGACAGATGGTCACAAGAACAGACAGGTGGTCCAAGAATAGACAGATGGTCACAAGACTAGACAGATGGTCACAAGAACAGACAGGTCGTCCTAACAATAGACAGATAATCACAAGACTAGAAAGATGGCACAAGAATAGACAGCTGGTCACAAGAATAGACAGACGGTCACAAGAATAGACAGGTGGTCACAAGAATAGACAGATGGTCACAAGAATAGACAGGTGGTCACAAGAATAGACAGATGGTCACAAGAATAGACAGATGGTCACAAGAATAGACAGATTGTCACAAGAATAGACAGATGGTCAGAAGAATAGACAGATGGTTAAAAGAATAGACAGATGATCACAAGAATAAACAGGTGGTCAGAAGAATAGACAGATGGTTAAAAGAATAGACAGATGGTCACAAGAATAGACAGATGGTCACAAGAATAGACAGGTGGTCACAACAATAGACAGGTAGGCACAAGAATAGACAGATGGTCACAAACCAGAGAGATGGTCACAAGAATAGACAGATGGTCACAAGAATAGACAGGTGATCACAAGAATAGACAGGTGATCACAAGAATAGACAGGTGATCACAAGAATAGACAGACGGTCACAAGAATAGACAGGTGATCACAACAATAGACAGACGGTCACAAGAATAGACAGACGGTCACAAGAAGAGACAGGTGATCACAAGAATAGACTGGTGATCACAAGAGTAGACAGGTGATCACAAGAATAGACATGTGGTCACAAGAATAGACAGGTGGTCACAATAATAGACAGATGGTCAGAAGAATAGACAGATGGTCACAAGACTAGACATATGGTCACAAGAACAGACAGTTTGTACAAGAATAGACAGATGGTCACAAGACTAGACAGATGGTCACAAGAACAGACAGGTCGTCCCAACAATTGACAGATAGTCACAAGACTAGAAAGATATGCACAAGAATAGACAGTTGGTCACAAGAATAGACAGATGGTCACAAGAATAGACAGATGGTCACAAGAATAGACAGATGGTCACAAGAATAGACAGATGGTCAAAAGAACAGACAGGTGGTCCAAGAATAGACAGATGGTCACAAGAATAGACAGATGGTCACAAGACTAGACAGATGGGCACAAGAATAGACAGATGGTCACAAGAATAGACAGATGGTCACACAACCAGACAGATGGTCACAAGAATAGACAAACGGTCACAAGAATAGACAGACGGTCACAAGAAGAGACAGGTGACAACAAGAATAGACAGATGGTCACAAGAATAGACAGACGGTCACAAGAAGAGACAGGTGATCACAAGAATGGACAGAAGGTCACAAGAATAGACAGATGGTCACAAGAATAGACAGATGGTCACAAGAATAGACAGACGGTCACAAGAAGAGACAGGTGATCACAAGAATGGACAGAAGGTCACAAGAATAGACAGATGGTCACAAGAATAGACAGATGGTCACAAGACAACAAGTGGTCACAAGAATAGACAGACGGTCACAAGAAGAGACAGGTGATTACAAGACAAGACAAGTGGTCACAAGAATAGACATGTGGTCACAAGAACAGACTAATGGTCACAAAACAAGACAAGTGGTCACAAGAATAGACAGACGGTCACACGAAGAGACAGGTGATCACAAGAATAGACAGATGGTCACAAGAATAGACAGGTGGTCACAAGAATAGACAGACGGTCACAAGAATAGACAGGTGGTCACAAGAATAGACAGGTGGTCACAATAATAGACAGGTGATCACAACAATAGATAGACGGTCACAAGAATAGACAGACGGTCACAAGAAGAGACAGGTGATCACAAGAATAGACAGGTGGTCACAAGAATAGACAGACGGTCACAAGAATAGATTGGTGGTCACAAGAATAGACAGGTGATCACAAGAATAGACAGACGGTCACAAGAATAGACAGGTGGTCACAAGACTAGACAGGTGGTCACAAGAAGAGACAGGTGATCACAAGAATAGACAGATGGTCACAAGAAGAGACAGGTGATCACAAGAATAGACAGATGGTTACACAACCAGAGAGATGGTCACAAGAATAGACAGATGGTCACAAGACAAGACAAGTGGTCACAAGAAGAGACAGGTGATCACAAGAATAGACAGATGGTCACAAGAATAGACGGACGGTCACAAGAAGAGAAATGTGATCACAAGAATAGACAGGTGGTCACAAGAATAGACAGATGGTCACAAGAATAGACAGATGGTCACACGACAAGACAAGTGGTCACAAGAATAGACAGATGGTCACAAGAATAGACAGACGGTCACAAGAAGAGACAGGTGATCACAAGACAAGACAAGTGGTCACAAGAATAGACATGTGGTCACAAGAATAGACAGATGGTCACAAGAATAGACAGACGGTCACAAGAAGAGACAGGTGATCACAAGAATGGACAGAAGGTCACAAGAATAGACAGATGGTCACAAGAATAGACAGATGGTCACAAGAATAGACAGACGGTCACAAGAAGAGACAGGTCATCACAAGAATGGACAGAAGGTCACAAGAATAGACAGATGGTCACAAGAATAGACAGATGGTCACAAGACAAGACAAGTGGTCACAAGAATAGACAGACGGTCACAAGAAGAGACAGGTGATCACAAGACAAGACAAGTGATCACAAGAATAGACATGTGGTCACAAGAATAGACAGATGGTCACAAAACAAGACAAATGGTCACAAGAATAGACAGACGGTCACAAGAAGAGACAGGTGATCACAAGAATAGACAGATGGTCACAAGAATAGACAGGTGGTCACAAAAATAGACAGATGGTCACAAGAATAGACAGGTGGTCACAAGAATAGACAGGTGGTCACAAGAATAGACAGGTGATCACAACAATAGATAGACGGTCACAAGAATAGACAGACGGTCACAAGAAGAGACAGGTGATCGCAAGAATAGACAGGTGGTCACAAGAATAGACAGACGGTCACAAGAATAGACTGGTGGTCACAAGAATAGACAGGTGATCACAAGAATAGACAGACGGTCACAAGAATAGACAGGTGGTCACAAGACTAGACAGGTGGTCACAAGAAGAGACAGGTGATCACAAGAATAGACAGATGGTCACAAGAAGAGACAGGTGATCACAAGAATAGAAGATGGTTACACAACCAGAGAGATGGTCACAAGAATAGACAGATGGTCACAAGACAAGACAGTTGTCACAAGAATAGACAGGTGGTCACAAGAATAGACAGATGGTCACAAGAATAGACAGACGGTCACAAGACAAGACAAGTGGTCACAAGAATAGACAGATGGTCACAAGAATAGACAGACGGTCACAAGAATAGACAGATGGTCACAAGAAGAGACAGGTGGTCACAAGAATAGACAGATGGTCACAAGAATAGACAGACGGTCACAAGAAGAGACAGATGGTCACAAGAATAGACGGACGGTCACAAGAAGAGAAATGTGATCACAAGAATAGACAGGTGGTCAAACGACAAGACAAGTGGTCACAAGAATAGACAGATGGTCACAAGAATAGACAGATGGTCACAAGAAGAAACAGGTGATCACAAGACAAGACAGTGGTCACAAGAATAGACAGTGGTCACAAAAAGAGACAGGTGATCACAAGAATGGACAGAAGGTCACAAGAATAGACAGATGGTCACAAGAAGAGACAGGTGACAACAAGAATAGACAGGTGGTCACAAGAAGAGACAGGTGATCACAAGAATGGACAGAAGGTCACAAGATTAGACAGATGGTCACAAGAATAGACAGATGGTCACAAGACAAGACAAGTGGTCACAAGAATAGACAGACGGTCACAAGAAGAGACAGGTGACAACAAGAATAGACAGATGGTCACAAGACAAGACAAGTGGTCACAAGAATAGACAGACGGTCACAAGAAGAGACAGGTGATCACAAGAATGGACAGAAGGTCACAAGAATAGACAGATGGTCACAAGAATAGACAGATGGTCACAAGACAAGACAAGTGGTCAAAAGAATAGACAGACAGTCACAAGAAGAGACAGGTGATCACAAGACAAGACAAGTGGTCACAAGAATAGACATGTGGTCACAAGAATAGACAGATGGTCACAAAACAAGACAAGTGGTCACAAGAATAGACAGACGGTCACTAGAAGAGACAGATGATCACAAGAATAGACAGATGGTCACAAGAATAGACAGATGGTCACACAACCAGACAGATGGTCACAAGAATAGACAGATGGTCACAAGAATAGACAAACGGTCACAAGAATAGACAGACGGTCACAAGAAGAGACAGGTGACAACAAGAATAGACAGATGGTCACAAGAATAGACAGATGGTCACAAGAATAGACAGATGGTCACAAGAATAGACAGATGGTCACAAGACTAGACAGATGGTCACAAGAATAGACTGATGGTCACAAGAATAGACAGATGGTCCCAAGAATAGACAGGTGGTCACAAGAATATACAGGTGGTCACTAGAATAGACAGATGGTCACAAGAATAGACATATGGTCACAAGAATAGACAAATGGTCACAAGAATAGACAGATGGTCACAAGAATAGACAGATGGTCACAAGAATAGACAAACGGTCACAAGAATAGACAGGTGGTCACAAGAATAGACAGGTGGTCACAAGAATAGACAGATGGTCACAAGAATAGACAGGTGGTCACAAGAATAGACAGATGGTCACAAGAATAGACAGGTGGTCACAAGAATAGACATGGACACAAGAATAGACAGATGGTCACAAGAATAGACAGATTGTCACAAGAATAAACAGGTGGTCAGAAGAATAGACAGATGGTTAAAAGAATAGACAGATGGTCACAAGAATAAACAGGTGGTCAGAAGAATAGACAGATGGTCAAAAGAATAGACAGATGGTCACAAGAATAGACAGATGGTCACAAGAATAGACAGGTGGTCACAAGAATAGACAGACGGTCACAAGAATAGACAGGTGATCACAAGAATAGACAGGTGATCACAAGAATAGACAGACGGTCACAAGAATAGACAGGTGATCACAAGAATAGACAGGTGGTCACAAGAATAGACAAGTGATCACAAGAATAGACATGTGATCACAAGAATAGACAGGTGATCACAAGAATAGACTGGTGATCACAAGAGTAGACAGGTGATCACAAGAATAGACATGTGGTCACAAGAATAGACAGGTGGTCACAAGAATAGACAGATGGTCAGAAGAATAGACAGATGGTCACACGACTAGACAGATGGTCACAAGAACAGACAGGTTGTCCCAAGAATAGACAGATGGTCTCAAGACTAGACAGATGGTCACAAGAACAGACAGGTCGTCCCAACAATAGACAGATAGTCACAAGACTAGAAGATGGGCACAAGAATAGACAGATGGTCACAAGAATAGACAGATGGTCACAAGAATAGACAGATGGTCACAAGAATAGACAGATGGTCACAAGAATAGACAGATGGTCACAAGAATAGACAGGTGGTCACAAGAATAGACAGATGGTCACAAGAATAGACAGATGGTCACAAGACTAGACAGATGGTCACAAGAATAGACAGATGGTCACAAGAATAGACAGATTGTCACAAGAATAAACAGGTGGTCAGAAGAATAGACAGATGGTTAAAAGAATAGACAGATGATCACAAGAATAAACAGGTGGTCAGAAGAATACACAGATGGTTAAAAGAATAGACAGATGGTCACAAGAATAGACAGATGGTCACAAGAATAGACAGGTGGTCACAACAATAGACAGGTAGGCACAAGAATAGACAGATGGTCACACAACCAGAGAGATGGTCACAAGAATAGACAGATGGTCACAAGAATAGACAGGTGATCACAAGAATAGACAGGTGATCACAAGAATAGACAGGTGATCACAAGAATAGACAGACGGTCACAAGAATAGACAGGTGATCACAAGAATAGACAGGTGATCACAAGAATAGACATGTGATCACAAGAATAGACAGGTGATCACAAGAATAGACTGGTGATCACAAGAGTAGACAGGTGATCACAAGAATAGACATGTGGTCACAAGAATAGACAGGTGGTCATAATAATAGACAGATGGTCAGAAGAATAGACAGATGGTCACAAGACTAGACATATGGTCACAAGAACAGACAGTTTGTACCAAGAATAGACAGATGGTCACAAGACTAGACAGATGGTCACAAGAATAGACAGGTCGTCCCAACAATAGACAGATAGTCACAAGACTAGAAAGATGGGCACAAGAATAGACAGTTGGTCACAAGAATAGACAGATGGTCACAAGAATAGACAGATGGTCACAAGAATAGACAGATGGTCACAAGAATAGACAGATGGTCACAAGAACAGACAGGTGGTCCCAAGAATAGACAGATGGTCACAAGAATAGACAGATGGTCACAAGACTAGAGTGATGGGCACAAGAATAGACAGATGGTCACAAGAATAGACAGATGGTCACACAACCAGACAGATGGTCACAAGAATAGACAAACGGTCACAAGAATAGACAGACGGTCACAAGAAGAGACAGGTGACAACCTGAATAGACAGATGGTCACAAGAATAGACAGACGGTCACAAGAAGAGACAGGTGATCACAAGAATGGACAGAAGGTCACAAGAATAGACAGATGGTCACAAGAATAGACAGATGGTCACAAGAATAGACAGACGGTCACAAGAAGAGACAGGTGATCACAAGAATGGACAGAAGGTCACAAGAATAGACAGATGGTCACAAGAATAGACAGATGGTCACAAGACAAGACAGGTGGTCACAAGAATAGACAGACGGTCACAAGAAGAGACAGGTGATCACAAGACAAGACAAGTGGTCACAAGAATAGACATGTGGTCACAAGAACAGACTAATGGTCACAAAACAAGACAAGTGGTCACAAGAATAGAAAGACGG
Organism: Megaustenia siamemsis; assembly: GCA_032433765.1. Taxonomy (NCBI): domain Eukaryota; kingdom Metazoa; phylum Mollusca; class Gastropoda; order Stylommatophora; family Ariophantidae; genus Megaustenia; species Megaustenia siamemsis. The sequence goes on from JAVIAB010000160.1 coordinate 1,719,955, forward strand.
TCACAAGAAGAGACAGGTGATCACAAGAATAGACAAATGGTCACAAGAATAGACAGGTGGTCACAAGAATAGACAGACGGTCACAAGAATAGACAGGTGGTCACAAGAATAGACAGGTGGTCACAATAATAGACAGGTGATCACAACAATAGATAGACGGTCACAAGAATAGACAGACGGTCACAAGAAGAGACAGGTGATCACAAGAATAGACAGGTGGTCACAAGAATAGACAGACGGTCACAAGAATAGACTGGTGGTCACAAGAATAGACAGGTGATCACAAGAATAGACAGATGTTCACAAGAATAGACAGGTGGTCACAAGAATAGACTGGTGGTCACAAGAATAGACAGGTGATCACAAGAATAGACAGACGGTCACAAGAATAGACAGGTGGTCACAAGAATAGACAGGTGGTCACAAGAATAGACAGGTGATCACAAGAATAGACAGGTGGTCACAAGACTAGACAGGTGGTCACAAGAAGAGACAGGTGATCACAAGAATAGACAGATGGTCACAAGAAGAGACAGGTGATCACAAGAATAGACAGATGTTTACACAACCAGAGAGATGGTCACAAGAATAGACAGATGGTCACAAGACAAGACAAGTGGTCACAAGAATAGACTGGTGGTCACAAGAATAGACAGACGGTCACAAGAATAGACAGATGGTCACAAGAAGAGACAGGTGATCACAAGAATAGACAGATGGTCACAAGAATAGAGAGACGGTCACAAGAAGAGACAGGTAATCACAAGAATAGACAGGTGTTCACAAGAACAGACAGATGGTCACAAGAATAGACAGATGGTCACACGACAAGACAAGTGGTCACAAGAATAGACAGATGGTCACAAGAATAGACAGACGGTCACAAGAATAGACAGACTGTCACAAGAAGAGACAGGTGATCACAAGACAAGACATGTGGTCACAAGAATAGACATGTGGTCATAAGAATAGTCAGATGATCACAAAAAGAGACAGGTGACAACAAGAATAGACAGGTGATCACAAGAAGAGACAGGTGATCACAAGAATGGACAGAAGGTCACAAGAATAGACAGATGGTCACAAGAATAGACAGATGGTCACATGACAAGACAAGTGGTCACAAGAATAGACAGACGGTCACAAGAAGAGACAGGTGACAACAAGAATAGACAAGTGGTCACAAGAATAGACATGTGGTCACAAGAATAGACAGATGGTCACAAAACAAGACAAGTGGTCACAAGAATAGACAGACGGTCACTAGAAGAGACAGATGATCACAAGAATAGACAGATGGTCACAAGAATAGACAAATGGTCACAAGACAAGACAAGTGGTCACAAGAATAGACAGACGGTCACAAGAAGAGACAGGTGATCATAAGAATAGACATATGGTCACAAGAATAGACAGACGGTCACAAGAATAGACAGGTGATCACAAGAATAGACAGATGGTCACAAGAATAGACAGCTGGTCACAAGAATAGACAGATGGTCACAAGACTAGACAGATGGTCACAAGAATAGACTGATGGTCACAAGAATAGACAGATGGTCCCAAGAATAGACAGGTGGTCACAAGAATATACAGGTGGTCACTAGAATAGACAGATGGTCACAAGAATAGACATATGGTCACAAGAATAGAGAAATGGTCACAAGAATAGACAGATGGTCACAAGAATAAACAGATGGTCACAAGAATAGACAAACGGTCACAAGAATAGACAGGTGGTCACAAGAATAGACAGATGGTCACAAGAATAGACAGATGGTCACAAGAATAGACAGATGGTCACAAGAATAGACAATTGGTCACAAGAATAGACAGGTGGTCACAAGAATAGACATGGTCACAAGAATAGACAGATGGTCAGAAGAATAGACAGATTGCCACAAGAATAAACAGGTGGTCAGAAGAATAGACAGATGGTTAAAAGAATGGACAGATGGTCACAAGAATAAACAGGTGGTCAGAAGAATAGACATATGGTTAAAAGAATAGACAGATGGTCACAAGAATAGACAGATGGTCACAAGAATAGACAGGTGGTCACAACAATAGACGGGTAGGCACAAGAATAGACAGATGGTCACACAACCATAGAGATTGTCACAAGAATAGACAGATGGTCACAAGAATAGACAGGTGATCACAAGAATAGACAGGTGATCACAAGAATAGACAGACGGTCACAAGAATAGACAGGTGATCACAAGAATAGACAGGTGATCACAAGAATAGACAGGTGGTCACAAGAATAGACAGGTGATCACAAGAATAGACATGTGATCACAAGAATAGACAGGTGATCACAAGAATAGACTGGTGATCACAAGAGTAGACAGGTGATCACTAGAATAGACATGTGGTCACAAGAATAGACAGGTGGTCACAATAATAGACAGATGGTCAGAAGAATAGACAGATGGTCACAAGACTAGACATGGTCACAAGAACAGACAGGTTGTCCCAAGAATAGACAGATGGTCACAAGACTAGACAGATGGTCACAAGAACAGACAGGTCGTCCCAACAATAGACAGATAGTCACAAGACTAGAAAGATGGGCACAAGAATAGACAGATGATCACAAGAATAGACAGATGGTCACAAGAATAGACAGATGGTCACAAGAATAGACAGATGGTCAAAAGAACAGACAGGTGGTCCCAAGAATAGACAGATGGTCACAAGAATAGACAGATGGTCACAAGACTAGACAGATGGGCACAAGAATAGACAGATGGTCACAAGAATAGACAGATGGTCACACAACCAGACAGATGGTCCCAAGAATAGACAGATGGTCACAAGAATAGACAAACGGTCACAAAAATAGACAGATGGTCGCAAGAATAGACAGATGGTCACAAGAACAGACAGGTGGTCCCAAGAATAGACAGATGGTCACAAGAATAGACAGATGGTCACAAGACTAGACAGATGGGCACAAGAATAGACAGATGGTCACAAGACTAGACAGATGGGCACAAGAATAGACAGATGGTCCCAAGAATAGACAGATGGTCACAAGAATAGACAGATGGTCACAAGACTAGACAGATGGGCACAAGAATAGACAGATGGTCACAAGAATAGACAGGTGGTCCAAAGAATAGACAGATGGTCACAAGAATAGACAGATGGTCACAAGAAGAGACAGATGGTCACAAGACTAGACAGATGGTCACAAGAATAGACAGATGGTCACAAGAATAGACAGATGGTCACAAGAATAGACAGATGGTCACAAGAATAGACAGGTGGTCCAAAGAATAGACAGATGGTCACAAGAAGAGACAGATGGTCACAAGACTAGACAGATGGGCACAAGAATAGACAGGTGGTCACAAGAATAGACAGATGGTCACAAGAATAGACAAACGGTCACAAGAAGAGACAGGTGGTCACAAGAATACACAGATGGTCACAAGACTAGACAGGTGGTCACAATAATAGACAGATGGTCACAAGAATACACAGATGGTCACAAGACTAGACAGGTGGTCACAAGAATAGACAGGTGGTCACAAGAAGAGACAGGTGATCACAAGAATAGACAGGTGGTCACAAGAATAGACAGACGGTCACAAGAATAGACAGGTGGTCACAAGAATAGACAGGTGATCACAAGAATAGGCAGGTGGTCACAAGAAGAGACAGGTGATCACAAGAATAGACAGATGGTCAAAAGAAGAGACAGGTGATCACAAGAATAGACAGGTGGTCACAAGGATAGACAGATGGTCACAAGAATAGACAAACGGTCACAAGACAAGACAAGTGGTCACAAGAATAGACAGATGGTCACAAGAATAGACAGACGGTCACAAGACAAGAAAGTGGTCACAAGAAGAGACAGGTGATCACAAGAATAGACAGATGGTCACAAGAATAGACGGACGGTCACAAGAAGAGACAGGTGATCACAAGAATAGACAGGTGGTCACAAGAATAGACAGATGGTCACAAGAATAGACAGATGGTCACACGGCAAGACAACTGGTCACCAGAATAGACAGATGGTCACAAGAATAGACAGACGGTCACAAGAAGAGACAGGTGATCACAAGACAAGACAAGTGGTCACAAGAATAGACAGCTGGTCACAAGAATAGACGAATGGTCTCAAGAAGAGACAGGTGACAACAAGAATAGACATATGGTCACAAGAATAGATAGACGGTCACAAGAAGAGACAGGTAATCACAAGAATGGACAAAAGGTCACAAGAATAGACAGATGGTCACAAGAATAGACAGATGGTCTCAAGACAAGTGATCACAAGAATAGACAGATGGTCACAAGACAAGACAAGTGGTCACAAGAATAGACAGACGGTCACAAGAAGAGACAGGTGATCACAAGAATAGACAGATGGTCACAAGAATAGACAGACGGTCACAAGAAGAGACAGGTGATTACAAGAATAGACAGATGGTCACAAGAATAGACAGCTGGTCACAAGAATAGACAGATGGTCACAAGACTAGACAGGTGGTCACAAGAATAGACATATGGTCACAAGAATAGACAGGTGGTCACAAGAATACACAGATGGTCACAAGACTAGACATGTGGTCACAATAATAGAGATATGGTCACACGAATAGACAGATGGTCACAAGACTAGACAAGTGGTCACAAGAATAGACAGATGGTCACAAGAATAGACAGATGGTCACAAAACTAGAAAGGTGGTCACAAAAATAGACAGATGTCACAAGAATAGACAGATGGTCACAAGAACAGACAGTTGGTCACAAGAACAGACAGGTGGTCACAAAAATAGACAGATGTCACAAGAATAGACAGATGGGCACAAGAACAGACAGGTGGTCACAAAAATAGACAGATGTCACAAGAATAGACAGATGGTCACAAGAACAGACAGGTGGTCACAAGAATAGACAGATGGTCACAAGACTAGACAGGTGGTCACCAGATTAGACAGATGTGTGACAAGACTAGACAGGTGGTCACAAGAATAGACAGATGATCACAAGACTAGACAGATGGGCACAATAATAAACAGATGTTCACAAGAATAGACAGATGGTCACAAGACTAGACAGATGGTCACAAGACTAGACAGGTGTCCATATATACTTAACATGTGTCGATTATAATTTCACAGTTGAATACAAGTTTGCCTTGCCTTTATAGGTTATTTGACATGTATAGAAGATATGTAATCGTTTCTTTAAATGCACAGGTAATAGAAGGTAAATCTAGTGATCTTTTTGATAACTGCACAGGTAATAGAAGGTAAATCTAGTGATCTTTTTGATAACTGCACAGGTAATAGAAGGTAAATCTAGTGATCTTTTTGATAACTGCACAGGTAATAGAAGGTAAATCTAGTGATCTTTTTGATAACTGCACAGGTAATAGAAGGTAAATCTAGTGATCTCGTTTATAACTGCACAGGTAATAGAAGGTAAATCTAGTGATCTCTTTGATAACTGCACAGGTAATAGAAGGTAAATCTAGTGATCTCGTTTATAACTGCGCAGGTAATAGAAGGTAAATCTAGTGATCTCTTTGATAACTGCACAGGTAATAGAAGGTAAATGTAGTGATCTTTTTGATAGCTGCACAGGCAGGTAATAGAAGGTAAATGTAGTGATCTTTTTGATAGCTGCACAGGCAGGTAATAGAAGGTAAATGTAGTGATCTTTTTGATAACTGCACAGGTAATAGAAGGTAAAACTAGTGATCTCGTTGATAACTGCACATGTAACAGAAGGTAAGACAGGTAATCCCAAATAGTCCCAAATAAGATTCATTCTTGTCAATATTTAAAGACATGGCACATGGCTCGTTGATTGTAGACTCAGTAGATGGCTCGTTGATTGTAGACTCAGTAGATGGCTCGTTGATTGTAGACTCAGTAGATGGCTCGTTGATTGTAGACTCAGTAGATGGCTCCTTGATTGTAGACTCGGTAGATGGCTCGTTGATTGTAGACTCAGTAGATGGCACGTTGATTGAAGACGCGGTAGATGGCTCATTGATTGAAGACTCAGTGGATGGCTCGTTGATTGAAGACTCGGTGGATAGCTCGTTGATTGAAGACTCGGTGGATGGCTCGTTGATTGTAGACTCAGTAGATGGCTCGTTGATTGTAGAATCAGTAGATGGCTCGTTGATTGTAGACTCAGTAGATGGCTCGTTGATTGTAGACTCAGTAGATGGCTCGTTGATTGAAGACTCGGTTGATGGCTCAATGATTGTAGACTTGGTAGATGGCTCATTGATTGAAGACTCGGCAGATGGTTCGTTGATTGTAGACTCAGTAGATGGCTCGTTGATTGTAGACTCAGTAGATGGCTCGTTGATTGAAGACTTGGTAGATGGCTCACTGATTGAAGACTGAGTAGATGGTTCGTTGATTGAAGACTCGGTAGATGGCTCGTTGATTGAAGACTCGGTAGATGGCTCGTTGATTGAAGACTCGGTAGATGGTTCGTTGATTGAAGACTCGGTGGGTGGCTCGTTGATTGTAGAATCAGTAGATGGCTCGTTGATTGAAGACTCGGTTGATGGCTCAATGATTGTAGACTTGGTAGATGGCTCATTGATTGAAGACTCAGTAGATGGTTCGTTGATTGAAGACTCTGTAGATGACTGGTTAATTGAAGACTTGGTAGATGGCTCATTGATTGAAAACTGAGTAGATGGTTCGTTGATTGAAGACTCGGTAGATGGCTCATTGATTGAAGACTCGGTAGATGGCTCGTTGATTGAAGACTCGGTAGATGGTTCGTTGATTGAAGACTCGGTAGATGGCTCGTTGATTGAAGACTCGGTAGATGGCTGGTTGATTGAAGACTGAGTAGATGGTTCGTTGATTGATGACTCGGTAGATGGCTCGTTGATTTAAGACTCGATAGATGGCTGGTTGATTGAAGACTCGGTAGATGGCTGGTTGATTGAAGACTCGGTAGATGGCTGGTTGATTGAAGACTCAGTAGATGGCTCGTTGATTGTAGACTCAGTAGATGGCTCCTTGATTGTAGACTCGGTAGATGGCTCGTTGATTGTAGACTCAGTAGATGGCACGTTGATTGAAGACGCGGTAGATGGCTCATTGATTGAAGACTCAGTGGATGGCTCGTTGATTGAAGACTCGGTGGATAGCTCGTTGATTGAAGACTCGGTGGATGGCTCGTTGATTGTAGACTCAGTAGATGGCTCGTTGATTGTAGAATCAGTAGATGGCTCGTTGATTGTAGACTCAGTAGATGGCTCGTTGATTGTAGACTCAGTAGATGGCTCGTTGATTGAAGACTCGGTTGATGGCTCAATGATTGTAGACTTGGTAGATGGCTCATTGATTGAAGACTCGGCAGATGGTTCGTTGATTGTAGACTCAGTAGATGGCTCGTTGATTGTAGACTCAGTAGATGGCTCGTTGATTGAAGACTTGGTAGATGGCTCACTGATTGAAGACTGAGTAGATGGTTCGTTGATTGAAGACTCGGTAGATGGCTCGTTGATTGAAGACTCGGTAGATGGCTCGTTGATTGAAGACTCGGTAGATGGTTCGTTGATTGAAGACTCGGTGGTGGCTCGTTGATTGTAGAATCAGTAGATGGCTCGTTGATTGAAGACTCGGTTGATGGCTCAATGATTGTAGACTTGGTAGATGGCTCATTGATTGAAGACTCAGTAGATGGTTCGTTGATTGAAGACTCTGTAGATGACTGGTTAATTGAAGACTTGGTAGATGGCTCATTGATTGAAAACTGAGTAGATGGTTCGTTGATTGAAGACTCGGTAGATGGCTCATTGATTGAAGACTCGGTAGATGGCTCGTTGATTGAAGACTCGGTAGATGGTTCGTTGATTGAAGACTCGGTAGATGGCTCGTTGATTGAAGACTCGGTAGATGGCTGGTTGATTGAAGACTGAGTAGATGGTTCGTTGATTGATGACTCGGTAGATGGCTCGTTGATTTAAGACTCGATAGATGGCTGGTTGATTGAAGACTCGGTAGATGGCTGGTTGATTGAAGACTCGGTAGATGGCTGGTTGATTGAAGACTCGGTAGATGGCTCGTTGATTGAAGACTCGGTAGATGGCTCATTGATTGAAGACTCGATAGATGGTTCGTTGATTGAAGACTCGGTAGATGGTTCGTTGATTGAAGACTTGGTAGATGGTTCGTTGATTGAAGACTCGGTAGATGGCTGGTTGATTGAAGACTCGGTAGATGGTTGGTTGATTGAAAACTCAGTAGATGGCTGATTGATTGAAGACTTGGTAGATGGCTGGTTGATTGAAGACTCGGTAGATGGCTCGTTCATTGAAGACTCAGTAGATGGTTGGTTGATTGAAGACTTGGTAGATGGCTGGTTGATTGAAGACTTGGTAGATGGCTGGTTGATTGAAGACTGAGTAAATGGTTCGTTGATTGAAGACTTGGTAGATGGCTCATTGATTGAAGACTGAGTAGATGGTTCGGTGAATGAAGACTTGGTAGATGGCTCATTGATTGAAGACTGAGTAGATGGTTCGTTGATTGAAGACTTGGTAGATGGCTCATTGATTGAAGACTGAGTAGATGGTTCGGTGATTGAAGACTTTGAAGATGGCTCATTGATTGAAGACTGAGTAGATGGTTCGTTGATTGAAGACTTGGTAGATGGCTCATTGATTGAAGACTGAGTAGATGGTTCGTTGATTGAAGACTTGGTAGATGGCTCGTTGATTGAAGACTCGGTAGATGGCTCATTGATTGAAGACTCGGTAGATGGCTCATTGATTGAAGACTGAGTAGATGGTTCGTTGATTGAAGACTTGGTAGATGGCTCATTGATTGAAGACTCGGTAGATGGCTTATTGATTGAAGACTCGGTAGATGGCTCATTGATTGAAGACTCCGTAGATGGCTCATTGATTGAAGACTCGGTAGATGGCTCGATGATTGAAGACTCAGTAGATGGTTCGTTGATTGAAGACTTGGTAGATGGTTCGTTGATTGAAGACTCGGTAGATGGCTCATTGATTGAAGACTAAGTAGATGGCTCATTGATTGAAGACTCGGTAGATGGCTCATTGATTGAAGACTAAGTAGATGGCTCATTGATTGAAGACTTGGTAGATGGCTCATTGATTGAAGACTCGGTAGATGGCTCATTGATTGAAGACTAAGTAGATGGCTCATTGATTGAAGACTCGATAGATGGTTCGTTGATTGAAGACTTGGTAGATGGTTCGTTGATTGAAGACTTGGTAGATGGTTCGTTGATTGAAGACTTGGTAGATGGTTCGTTGATTGAAGACTCGGTAGATGGTTCGTTGATTGAAGACTCGATAGATGGCTCATTGATTGAAGACTACGTAGATGGCTCATTGATTGAAGACTCGATAGATGGTTCATTGATTGAAGAGTCAGTAGATGGCTCATTGATTGAAGACTCGATAGATAGCTCATTGATTGAAGACTCGGTATATGGTTCGTTGATTGAAGACTCGATAGATGGCTCATTGATTGAAGACTCGATAGATGGCTCGTTGATTGAAGACTAGATAGATGGCTCATTGATTGAAGACTCGATAGATGGCTCGTTGATTGAAGACTCAGTAGATGGCTCGTTGATTGAAGCCTCGGTAGATGGCTCGTTGATTGAAGACTCAGTAGATGGCTCGTTGATTGAAGACTCAGTAGATGGCTCGTTGATTGAAGACTCGGTAGATGGCTCGTTGATTGAAGACTCAGTAGATGGCTCGTTGATTGAAGACTAGATAGATGGCTCGATGATTGAAGACACGATAGATGGCTCGCTTATTGAAGACTCGGTAGATGGCTCGTTGATTGAAGACTCGGTAGATGGCTCGTTGATTGAAGACTCGGTACATGGCTCATTGATTGAAGACTCGGTAGATGGCTCATTGATTGAAGACTCGGTAGATGGCTCGTTGATTGAAGACTCGAAGATGGCTCATTGATTGAAGACTCGGTAGATGGCTCATTGATTGAAGACTCGGTAGATGGCTCGTTGATTGAAGACTCGGTAGATGGCTCGTTGATTGAAGACTCGGTAGATGGCTTATTGATTGAAGACTCGGTAGATGGCTCATTGATTGAAGACTGAGTAGATGGTTCGTTGATTGAAGACTTGGTAGATGGCTCGTTGATTGAAGACTCGGTAGATGGCTCATTGATTGAAGACTCGGTAGATGGCTCATTGATTGAAGACTGAGTAGATGGTTCGTTGATTGAAGACTTGGTAGATGGCTCATTGATTGAAGACTCGGTAGATGGCTCGTTCATTGAAGACTCATTAGATGGCTCGTTGATTGAAGACTCGGTAGATGGCTCGTTGATTGAAGACTCAGTAGATGGCTCGTTGATTGAAGACTAGATAGATGGCTCGATGATTGAAGACACGATAGATGGCTCGCTGATTGAAGACTCGGTAGATGGCTCGTTGATTGAAGACTCGGTAGATGGCTCGTTGATTGAAGACTCGGTACATGGCTCATTAATTGAAGACTCGGTAGATGGCTCATTGATTGAAGACTCGGTAGATGGCTCGTTGATTGAAGACTCGATAGATGGCTGATTGATTGAAGACTCGATAGCTGGCTCATTGATTGAAGACTCGGTAGATGGCTCGTTAATTGAAGACTCGATAGATGGCTCATTGATTGAAGACTCGGTAGATGGCTCATTGATTGAAGACTCGGTAGATGGCTCGTTGATTGAAGACTCGGTAGATGGCTCGTTGATTGAAGACTCGGTAGATGGCGCGTTGATTGAAGACTCAGTAGATGGCTCGTTGATTTAAGACTCGGTAGATGGCTCGTTGATTGAAGACTCGATAGATGGCTCATTGATTGAAGACTCGATAGATGGCTCATTGATTGAAGACTCGATAGATGGCTCATTGATTGACGACTCGATAGATGGCTCATTGATTGAAGACTAGATAGATGGCTCGTTGATTGAAGACTCGGTAGATGGATCATTGATTGAAGACTCGATAGATGGCTCGTTGATTGAAGACTCGATAGATGGCTCATTGATTGAAGACTCAGTAGATTTCTCGTTCATTGAAGACTCGATAGATGGTTCGTTGATTGAAGACTCAGTAGATGGCTCGTTGATTGAAGACTCGGTAGATGGCTCGTTGATTGAAGACTCGGTAGATGGCTCGTTGATTGAAGACTCGGTAGATGGTTGGTTGATTGAAGACTTGGTAGATGGCTGGTTGATTGAAGACTTGGTAGATGGCTGGTTGATTGAAGACTGAGTAAATGGTTCGTTGATTGAAGACTTGGTAGATGGCTCATTGATTGAAGACTCAGTAGATGGTTCGGTGATTGAAGACTTGGTAGATGGCTCATTGATTGAAGACTGAGTAGATGGTTCGTTGATTGAAGACTTGGTAGATGGATCATTGATTGAAGACTGAGTAGATGGTTCGGTGATTGAAGACTTCGTAGATGGCTCATTGATTGAAGACTGAGTAGATGGTTCGTTGATTGAAGACTTGGTAGATGGCTCATTGATTGAAGACTGAGTAGATGGTTCGTTGATTGAAGACTTGGTAGATGGCTCATTGATTGAAGACTCGGTAGATGGCTCATTGATTGAAGACTGAGTAGATGGTTCGTTGATTGAAGACTTGGTAGATGGCTCATTGATTGAAGACTCGGTAGATGGCTCGTTGATTGAAGACTCGGTCGATGGTTCGTTGATTGAAGACTCAGTAGATGGCTCGTTGATTGAAGACTCAGTAGATGGCTCGTTGATTGAAGACTCGGTAGATGGCTCATTGATTGAAGACTCGGTAGATGGCTCGTTGATTGAAGACTCAGTAGATGGCTCGTTGATTGAAGACTTGGTAGATGGTTCGTTGATTGAAGACTAGGTAGATGGCTCATTGAGTGAAGACTCGGTTAATGGCTCGTTGATTGAAGACTCGATAGATGGCTCATTGATTGAAGACTCGGTAGATGGCTCATTGATTGAAGACTCGGTAGATGGCTCATTGATTGAAGACTCAATAGATGGCTCATTGATTGAAGACTCGATAGATGGCTCAATGATTGAAGACTCGGTAGATGGCTCATTGATTGAAGACTCGGTACATGGCTCATTGATTGAAAACTCGGTAGATGGCTCGTTGATTGAAGACTCGATAGATGGGTAGCAAATTATATTGAAAAGTTTTTTGAATCATCGCAGTCTATAAATGTTCACAGCCTATAAGTGTTCACAGCCTATAAATGTTCACAGCCTAAAAGTGTTCACAGCCTAAAAGTGTTCACAGCCTAAAAGTGTTCACAGCCTATAAGTGTTCACAGCCTAAAAGTGTTCACAGCCTATAAATGTTCACAGCCTATAAATGTTCACAGCCTATAAGTGTTCACAGCCTAAAAGTGTTCACTGCCTATAGACCACAGAACGTACTTATGATCCATGTACTCAAGATAATCTAATGTAATAAGGGAACGAGACTGTACTCAAGATAATCTAATGTAATAAGGGAACGAGACTGTACTCAAGATAATCTAATGTAATAAGGGAACGAGACTGTACTCAAGATAATCTAATGTAATAAGGGAACGAGAATGTACTCAAGATAATCTAATGTAATAAGGGAACGAGACTGTACTCAAGATAATGTAATGTAATAAGGGAACGAGACTGTACTCAAGATAATGTAATGTAATAAGGGAACGAGACTGTACTCAAGATTACCTAATGTAATAAGGGAACGAGACTGTACTCAAGATAATCTAATGTAATAAGGGAACGAGACTGTACTCAAGATAATCTAATGTAATAAGGGAACGAGACTGTACTCAAGATTACCTAATGTAATAAGGGAACGAGACTGTACTGCAGATAATATAATGTAATAAGGGAACGAGACTGTACTGAAGCTACTCTAATGTAATAAGGGAACGAGACTGTACTGAAGCTAATCTAATGTAACAAGGGAACGAGACTGTACTGAAGATAATCTAATGTAATAAGGGAACGAGACTGTACTGAAGATAATCTAATGTAATAAGGGAACGAGACTGTACTCAAGATAATGTAATGTAATAAGGGAACGAGACTGTACTGAAGATAATCTAATGTAATAAGGGAACGAGACTGTACTCAAGATTACCTAATGTAATAAGGGAACGAGACTGTACTGAAGATAATCTAATGTAATAAGGGAACGAGACTGTACTCAAGATCATCTAATGTAATAAGGGAACGAGACTGTACTGAAGATAATCTAATGTAATAAGGGAACGAGACTGTACTCAAGATAATGTAATGTAATAAGGGAACGAGACTGTACTGAAGATAATCTAATGTAATAAGGGAACGAGACTGTGCTCAAGATAATCTAATGTAATAAGGGAACGAGACATTGTGCTCTAGATTACCTAATGTAATAAGGGAACGAGACTGTACTCAAGATAATCTAACGTAATAAGGGAACGAGACTGTCCTCAAGATAATCTAATGTAATAAGGGAACGAGAATGTACTCAAGATAACGTAATGTAATAAGGGAACGAGTCTGTACTGAAGATAATCTAATGTAATAAGGGAACGAGACTGTACTGAAGATAATCTAATGTAATAAGGGAACGAGACTGTACTCAAGATAATGTAATGTAATAAGGGAACGAGACTGTACTGAAGATAATCTAATGTAATAAGGGAACGAGACTGTACTCAAGATTACCTAATGTAATAAGGGAACGAGACTGTACTGAAGATAATCTAATGTAATAAGGGAACGAGACTGTACTCAAGATTACCTAATGTAATAATGGAACGAGACTGTACTCAAGATTACCTAATGTAATAAGGGAACGAGACTGTACTCAAGATAATCTAATGTAATAAGGGAACGAGACTGTACTGAAGATAATCTAATGTAATAAGGGAACGAGACTGTACTCAAGATTACCTAATGTAATAAGGGAACGAGACTGTACTCAAGATAATATAATGTAATAAGGGAACGAGACTGTACTCAAGATTACGTAATGTCATAAGGGAACGAGACTGTCCTAAAGATAATCTAATGTAATAAGGGAACGAGACTGTGCTCAAGATAATCTAATGTAATAAGGGAACGAGACTGTGCTCTAGATTACCTAATGTAATAAGGGAACGAGACTGTACTCAAGATAATCTAACGTAATAAGGGAACGAGACTGTCCTCAAGATAATCTAATGTAATAAGGGAACGAGAATGTACTCAAGATAACGTAATGTAATAAGGGAACGAGTCTGTACTGAAGATAATCTAATGTAATAAGGGAACGAGACTGTACTGAAGATAATCTAATGTAATAAGGGAACGAGACTGTAGTCAATATTACCTAATGTAATAAGGGAACGAGACTGTACTCAAGATAATATAATGTAATAAGGGAACGAGACTGTACTCAAGATTACCTAATGTCATAAGGGAACGAGAATGTCCTAAAGATAATCTAATGTAATAAGGGAACGAGACTGTACTCAAGATAACCTAATGTAATAAGGGAACGAGTCTGTACTGAAGATAATCTAATGTAATAAGGGAACGAGACTGTACTCAAGATAATCTAATGTAATAAGGGAACGAGACTGTACTCAAAATAATCTAATGTAATAAGGGAACGTGACTACTGAAGATAATCTAATGTAATAAGGGAACGAGCTGTACTCAAGATAACCTAATGTAATAAGCGAACGAGACTGTACTGAAGATAATCTAAAGTAATAAGGGAACGAGACTGTACTGAAGATAATCTAATGTAATAAGGGAACGAGACTGTACTCAAGATAGCCTAATGTAATAAGGGAACGAGACTGTACTGAAGATAAGCTAATGTAATAAGGGAACGAGACTGTACTCAAGATAATCTAATGTAATAAGGGAACGAGACTGTACTCAAGATTACCTAATGTAATAAGTGAACGAGACTGTACTGAAGATAATCTATTGTAATAACGGAACGAGACTGTACTCCAGATAACCTAATGTAATAAGGGAACGAGACTGTACTCAAGATAACCTAATGTAATAACGGAACGACATTGTACTCAAGATAATCTAATGTAATAAGGGAACGAGACTGTACTGAAGATAATGTAATGTAATAAGGGAACGAGACTGTACTCAAGATAATCTAATGTAATAAGGGAACGAGATTGTACTCAAGATAATCTAATGTAATAAGGGAACGAGACTGTACTGAAGTTAATCTAATGTAATAAGGGAACGAGACTGTACTGAAGATAATCTAATGTAATAAGGGAACGAGACTGTACTAAAGATAATCTAATGTAATAAGGGAACGAGACTGTACTGAAGATAATCTAATGTAATAAGGGAACGAGACTGTACTAAAGATAATCTAATGTAATAAGGGAACGAGACTGTACTAAAGATAATCTAATGTAATAAGGGAACGAGACTGTACTGAAGATAATCTAATGTAATAAGGGAACGAGACTGTACTCAAGATAATCTAATGTAATAAGGGAACGAGACTGTTCTCAAGATAACCTAATGTAATAAGGGAACGAGACTGTACTCAAGATAATCTAATGTAATATGGGAACGAGACTGTACTGAAGATAATCTAATGTAATAAGGGAACGAGACTGTTCTCAAGATAATCTAATGTAATAAGGGAACGAGACTGTACTGAAGATAATCTAATGTAATAAGGGAACGAGCCTTTACTCAAGATAACCTAATGTAATAAGGGAACGAGACTGTACTCAAGATTACCTAATGTAATAAGGGAACGAGACTGTACTCAAGATTACCTAATGTAATAAGGGAACGAGACTGTACTCAAGATTACCTAATGTAATAAGGGAACGAGACTGTACTCAAGATAATCTAATGTAATAAGGGAACGAGACTGTACTCAAGATATTCTAATGTAATAAGGGAACGAGACCGTACTCAAGATAATCTAATGTAATAAGGGAACGAGACTGTACTGAAGATAATCTAATGAAATAAGGGAACGAGACTGTACTGAAGATAATCTAATGAAATAAGGGAACGAGACTGTACTCAAGATAACCTAATGTAATAACCGAACGACATTGTACTCAAGATTACAGACTGTACTAAAGATTACAGACTTTACTAAAGATTACACACTGTACTAAAGATTACAAACTTTACTAAAGATTACATACTGCACAAAAGATTACATACTGTACTAAAGATTACAGACTTTACTAAAGATTACATACTTTACTAAAGATTACAGTCTTTACTAAAGATTACAGACTTTACTAAAGATTACATACTGTACTAAAGATTACAGACTGTACTAAAGATTACATACTGTACTAAAGATTACAGACTTTACTAAAGATTACAGACTTTACTAAAGATTATAGACTTTACTAAAGATTACAGACTTTACTAAAGATTACAGACTTTACTAAAGATTACAGACTTTACTAAAGATTACAGACTTTACTAAAGATTACATACTGTACTAAAGATTACAGACTTTACTAAAGATTACACACTGTACTAAAGATTACAGACTTTACTAAAGATTACATACTGCACAAAAGATTACATACTGTACTAAAGATTACAGACTTTACTAAAGATTACATACTTTACTAAAGATTACAGTCTTTACTAAAGATTACAGACTTTACTAAAGATTACATACTGTACTAAAGATTACAGACTGTACTAAAGATTACATACTGTACTAAAGATTACAGACTTTACTAAAGATTATAGACTTTACTAAAGATTACAGACTTTACTAAAAATTACAGACTTTACTAAAGATTACAGACTTTACTAAAGATTACAGACTTTACTAAAGATTACAGACTTTACTAATGATTACAGACTTTACTAAAGATTACAAAATGTGCTGAATATCCTAATCGATACATGTTTCTAAAGAAGGTACCGGCAACCACACCTCAAATGTTGTCATAGGTAGTACAGGTGAAGGTATAGGTGGTACAGGTAATGTTATAGGTGGTACAATTGATGTTATAGGTGGTACAGGTGATGTTATAGGTGGTACAGGTGATGTTATAGGTGGTACAGGTGATGTTATAGGTGGTACAGGTGAAGGTGTAGGTGGTACAGGTGATGTTATAGGTGGTACAGGTGATGTTATAGGTGGTACAGGTGAAGGTGTAGGTGGTACAGGTGATGTAGGGATACAGATGATGTTATAGGTGGTACAGGTGATGATATAGGTGGTACAGGTTATGTTATAGGTTATACAGGTGATGTTATAGGTGGTACAGGTGAAGGTATAGGTGGTACAGGTGATGTTATAGGTGGTACAGGTGATGTTTTAGGTGGTACAGATGAATGTGTAGGTGGTACAGGTGATGTTATAGGTGGTACAGGTGATGTTATAGGTTATACAGGTGATGTTATAGGTGGTACAGGTTATGTTATAGGTTATACAGGTGATGTTATAGGTGGTACAGGTTATGTTATAGGTGATACACTTGATGTTATAGGTGGTGCAGGTGTTGTTATAGGTGGTACAGGTGTTGTTATAGGTGGTACAGGTGTTGTTAAGGTGATACAGGTGATGTTACAAGTGAATAAGATGATGTTATAGGTGAAACAGGTGATGTTAGACAACACGTGTTTTTAAAGAAGATACAGGTGATGTTATAGGTAATACAGGTGATGCTAGACAACACGTGTTGATATAGAAGATACAGGTGATGTTTTAGAACTCGTGATGTTATAGATAACATGTGATGTTAGACAACACGTGTTGTTATAGGTGATACAGGTGATGTTATAGGTGATACAGGTGATGTCAGACAACACGTGATGCTATAGATGGTAGAGGTGATGTTTTAGAACACGTGTTGTTATAGATAACAGGTGATGTTAGACAACACGTGCTGTTATAGATAACAGGTGATGTTATAGAACAGGTGCTGTTATAGAAAACAGGTGATGTCAGAGGACACGTGCTGTTATAGATAACAGGTGATGTTAGGCAACACGTCCTGTTATATATAACAGGTGATGTTAGACAACACGTGCTGTTATAGATAGCATGTGATGTTAGACAACACGTGCTGTTATAGATAACAGGTGATGTTAGACAACACGTGCTGTTATAGATAACAGGTGATGTTAGGCAACACGTGCATTTATAGATAACAGGTGATGCTGGCAAACACATCAAGGGAAGGAGCGAGGGGAGAAGTGAGTGAGGTGGGGTAATAAAGAGAGTTAACGAGAGAGAGAGAGAGAGAGAGAGAGAGAGATTTGTTTGTGCGTGAAGTGAAGGCTTGGGATGCTGTGCCGATGAAGTGAACACATCGAGTGGGAGTGTGGAGAGGGAAGAAACGAAAGACTGTAGCGATGAGTCAGCCTCAAGAAGTTATGATGGACGTCTCCGCCGGCACATCAGAAGCGTCGTCCCAAGACAAATCTGCGATGGTTGCGCCGCCATCAGTTCGGGGGCTAACAACTGCAGCATTTTTGGGTTTGGCGAAGATTGTGCGAGTTTATACCTGAGTCAGAGAAACGTTTCTCTTGTCTGCCAGTTCGTTTGCTGCTCCATTAACACACTCTCTTATTCTCTTTCTGCCATTTTGACACCTTGCACTTTAATAACTCATTTCAAGCGCGCGCGTTTGCGAATCTTCTGTTTATCTTATCTTCTGTTTGTCTTATGTGCTATTTGTCTTATCTTCTGTTTGTCTTATCTGCTATTTGTCTTATCTTCTGTTTGTCTTATGTGCTGTTTCTCTTATCTTCTGTTTGTCTTATGTGCTGTTTGTCTTATCTTCTGTTTGTCTTATCTTCTGTTTGTCTTATCTGCTATTTGTCTTATCTTCTGTTTGTCTTATCTTCTGTTTGTCTTATCTTCTGTTTGTCTTATGTGCTATTTGTCTTATCTTCTGTTTGTCTTATCTGCTATTTGTCTTATCTTCTGTTTGTCTTATGTGCTGTTTGTCTTATCTTCTGTTTGTCTTATGTGCTGTTTGTCTTATCTTCTGTTTGTCTTATCTTCTGTTTGTCTTATCTGCTATTTGTCTTATCTTCTGTTTGTCTTATCTTCTGTTTGTCTTATCTTCTGTTTGTCTTATCTGCTATTTGTCTTATCTTCTGTTTGTCTTATCTGCTATTTGTCTTATCTTCTGTTTGTCTTATCTTCTATTTGTCTTATGTGCTGTTTGTCTTATCTGCTATTTGTCTTATCTTCTGTTTGTCTTATATGCTGTTTGTCTTATCTTCTGTTTGTCTTATCTGCTATTTGTCTTATCTTCTATTTGTCTTATGTGCTGTTTGTCTTATCTGCTATTTGTCTTATCTTCTATTTGTCTTATGTGATGTTTGTCTTATCTGCTATTTGTCTTATCTTCTGTTTGTCTTATCTTCTGGTGGCTCTCTTATCTTCTGTTTGTCTTATCTTCTATTTGTCTTATGTGCTGTTTGTCTTATCTGCTATTTGTCTTATCTTCTGTTTGTCTTATCTTCTGTTTATCTTATCTTCTGTTTGTCTTATGTGCTATTTGTCTTATCTTCTGTTTGTCTTATCTGCTATTTGTCTTATCTTCTGTTTGTCTTATGTGCTGTTTGTCTTATCTTCTGTTTGTCTCATGTGCTGTTTGTCTTATCTTCTGTTTGTCTTATCTTCTGTTTGTCTTATCTGCTATTTGTCTTATCTTCTGTTTGTCTTATCTTCTGTTTGTCTTATCTTCTGTTTGTCTTATCTTCTGTTTGTCTTATCTGCTATTTGTCTTATCTTCTGTTTGTCTTATCTGCTATTTGTCTTATCTTCTGTTTGTCTTATCTTCTATTTGTCTTATGTGCTGTTTGTCTTATCTGCTATTTGTCTTATCTTCTGTTTGTCTTATATGCTGTTTGTCTTATGTGTTGTTTGTCTTATCTTCTATTTGTCTTATCTTCTGTTTGTCTTATCTGCTATTTGTCTTATCTTCTGTTTGTCTTATGTGCTGTTTGTCTTATCTTCTGTTTGTCTTATCTGCTATTTGTCTTATCTTCTATTTGTCTTATGTGCTGTTTGTCTTATCTGCTATTTGTCTTATCTTCTATTTGTCTTATGTGATGTTTGTCTTATCTGCTATTTGCCTTATCTTCTGTTTGTCTTATCTTCTGGTGGCTCTCTTATCTTCTGTTTGACTTATCTTCTATTTGTCTTATGTGCTGTTTGTCTTATCTGCTATTTGTCTTATCTTCTGTTTGTCTTATCTTCTGGTGGCTCTACAGCAACCGATGAGCACATGTTGAACCAACACATGATGATGATGGCTTCTCATATTTCCTACATTACCGATACCACAAAATAGTCATGACCTTGACAGTTTATCTTGGATCCACTAAGTCACTAGATGATAGTTGTCATCATCATCGTGTGCCTTCTCCGCAACGAAGGTTGGCTACCATGGATCGCCATTCTACTCTGTTTCTTGCTTTGATGGTGCAGGCTGACATAGATTGACTTGACCATCTTTTGATGTTACTCGTCCATGTTAGTCTTGGTCTGCCTCTACCTCTTTTACCTTGTATTTCCCCTTCCAATATTACTTTTAGTAGGCTGTTGTGTCTTTTAACATGACCCAAAAATGTCATTTGTCTTATTCTAATTGTGTTTAGTAGTTCTCTTTTTATTTTTAGTTGTTTTAAAACTTCATCGTTTGTTTTCTTTTCTTTCCATCCAATTCTACCTATTCTTCTATAAATCCACATTTCAAAGGCTTCAATTTTCTGTTCTGTTTTCTTGTCTAATGTCCATGTTTCTGAACCATACAGGAATATTGAGAAGATGTAACATTTTGCCATTCTTAGTTTCAGCCCTGCTGATATTTGTTTTGTTGTTAGTGTATTTTTCATGGCATTAAAATTACTTTTTGCCATACCTATTCTTTTGTTTATTTCAGTTTTACATTGTCCATCATTGGTTATAGTATGTCCCAGGTAGTTGTAGCTCTGGACTGTCTCCAGATGTATTCCTTCCACTTTGATATTTAATTGTAGGTCTTGAGAATTTTCTTTGTTTATGATCATAGTTTTAGTCTTTTTGATATTCATTTCTAGTCCATATTTTTTGCTTGTTATGTTTATCACATTAAGCAATTGTTGTAGGTCTTTAGGATTTTCTGCTAGTAGAACAGTATCATCAGCATATCTTAGGTGATGATAGTTGTATTTGTTCTACATCAGCGACCCACTCAGACCTCAGTTGTATTTATTCTACATCAGCGACCCACTCAGACCTCAGTTGTATTTATTCTACATCAGCGACCCACTCAGACCTCAGTTGTATTTGTTCTATATCTGCGACCCACTCAGACCTCTATTGTTGTATCTGTTCTATATCAGCGACCCACTCAGAGCTCTATAGTTGTATTTGTTCTATAACAGCGACCCACTCAGAGCTCTATAGTTGTATTTGTTCTATATCAGTGACCCACTCATACCTCTATAGTTGTATTTGTTCTATATCAGCGACCCACTCAGAGCTTTATAGATTTATTTGTTCTATATCAGCGACCCACTCAGACCTCTATAGTTGTATATGTTCTGTATCAACGACCCACTCAGAGCTCTATTGTTATATCTGTTCTATAACAGCAACCCACTCAGAGCTCTATTGTTGTATCTGTTCTATATCAGCGACCCACTCAGAATGGGAGAGCATCATCACCATCATGTGTCGTACCGGTTGGCGTTGGAGATCATGTCCTTCCACAATCTTCTATCTACAGTACATCGTATCAGTTCTGTTGTTGACTGTTTTCCATGCCATGACACCAAGCTATCCAGTATTTTCTCTCTCTGTCGTCCGCGATCTCCCTTTCCTTTTATTTTGCCAGTTGTAACCAAGTATTCCAACTTTCCTCTTCTCATGATGTGCCCAAAAAATGTTGATTGCTTCTTT
The DNA here is from genome assembly GCA_032433765.1 of Megaustenia siamemsis. NCBI lineage: Eukaryota > Metazoa > Mollusca > Gastropoda > Stylommatophora > Ariophantidae > Megaustenia > Megaustenia siamemsis. Next base: position 1,741,875 of record JAVIAB010000160.1, read on the forward strand.
CTGATGTTTTTTAATAGCTCCCTTTATGTGTTGGCCTCTTTGAAAACTTTCTCATTGGGTTTTTTAGCTGTCCATGGAACTTTCAATATTCTTCTGAGAAATCCAATCTCTGTGGCCTCTAATCGTCTTTTCATTTGTTTGTCTATAGTCCATGATTCGCTTCCATAGGTCAGAATTGGTTCTATATAGCATCGATGAACTCTCTTTCTCATTTCTATTGACATAGATTTGTTAAATAAGATATTTTTCATTTTCTAAAATGCTATTTTGGCCTGAGCTATTCTGTTTTGTATTTCTGTGTTGCATCTTCCATCTGATGTTATCACTGTGCCCACGTTGGGAAGAGCATGGTAACAGATAATATAATGAGGGAGTGAATGAGCGAAAAAAGAAGGGATTTAGTGTGTGTGTGTGCTTGCGTGCGTGCATGTGTGTGTGTGTGTGTGTGTGTGTGTGTGTGTGTGAGAGAGAGAGAGAGGATGTACAAAAGAGGTGAGATGCAGAATGGCTCAGGAAAAAGCAGCGTTCCAAAAAGTGAGGAAGATAATATGCAATCCATTTTTGACAATTGAAACAAGTAAAAGAGTTCTTATATGTTATGTAGAACCAGTCTTAACATATAGATGTGAATCAAGGACAATAGGACAACTGACACAAAAATCACTGGAGTCTGTAGAAATGTGGTTTTACAGAAGAATGTTGAGAATACCATGGACAGCTAAGAAGAGTAATGAAAACGTTCTGAAAGAGGCCAAAGCAAAAAGAGAGCTGATTTCCAATATTAGGAAGAAACAATCATCATTTTTTGGTCATGTAATGAGAAGAGAACAACAGGAATATATTGTAACAACTGGAAACATTGAGGGACGAAGAGATAGAGGGAAGCAAAGAGAAAAAATAACAGACAGCTTAATAAGAGAATGGCTTGGCAGAAGGTCAACAACAGAAACGATAAATAACTGTCGAGATCGAAAGTTGTGGAGAGACATGATAACCTACGCCAGCAGGCCCGGTATATATATATATATATATCGGTGTGAGTGTGTGTATATATATATATATATGTTTGTGTTTGCATATATATATATAAAGTAAGGGATAGAGTAAGAGAGAGAGTAAGAGATGAAGTAAGAGATGAAGTAAGAGAGAGAGTAAGAGATGAAGTAAGAGATGAAGTAAGAGATGAAGTAAGAGAGAGAGTAAGAGATGAAGTAAGAGAGAGAGTAAGAGATGAAGTAAGAGAGAGAGTAAGAGATGAAGTAAGAGATGAAGTAAGAGATGAAGTAAGAGAGAGAGTAAAAGATGAAGTAAGAGAGAGAGTAAGAGATGAAGTAAGAGATGAAGTAAGAGATGAAGTAAGAGAGAGAGTAAGAGATGAAGTAAGAGATGAAGTAAGAGATGAAGTAAGAGAGAGAGTATGAGATGAAGTAAGAGATGAGGTAAGAGATGAAGTAAGAGATGAAGTAAGAGAGAGAGTAAGAGATGAAGTAAGAAAGAGAGTAAGAGATGAAGTAAGAGAGAGAGTAAGAGATGAAGTAAGAGATGAAGTAAGAGATGAAGTAAGAGAGAGAGTAAGAGATGAAGTAAGAGAGAGAGTAAAAGATGAAGTAAGAAATGAAGTAAGAGAGAGAGTAAGAGATGAAGTAAGAGATGAAGTAAGAGATGAAGTAAGAGAGAGAGTAAGAGATGAAGTAAGAAATGAAGTAAGAGAGAGAGTAAGAGATGGAGTAAGAAATGAAGTAAGAGATGAAGTAAGAGAGAGAGTAAGAGATGAAGTAAGAGATGAAGTAAGAGAGAGAGTAAGAGATGAAGTAAGAAATGAAGTAAGAGAGAGAGTAAGAGATGAAGTAAGAGATGAAGTAAGAGATGAAGTAAGAGAGAGAGTAAGAGATGAAGTAAGAGATGAAATAAGAGAGAGAGTAAGAGATGAAGTAAGAGAGATAGAGAGTAAGAGATGAAGTAAGAAATGAAGTAAGAGATGAAGTAAGAGATGAAGTAAGAGAGAGAGTAAGAGATGAAGTAAGAAATGAAGTAAGAGATGAAGTAAGAGATGAAGTAAGAGAGAGAGTAAGAGATGAAGTAAGAAATGAAGTAAGAGAGGGAGTAAGGGATGAAGTAAGAGATGAAGTAAGAGAGAGAGTAAGAGATGAAGTAAGAAATGAAGTAAGAGATGAAGTAAGAGATGAAGTAAGAGAGAAAGTAAGAGATGAAGTAAGAAATGAAGTAAGAGATGAAGTAAGAGATGAAGTAAGAGAGAGAGAGTAAGAGATGAAGTAAGAAATGAAGTAAGAGATGAAGTAAGAGATGAAGTAAGAGAGAGAGTAAGAGATGAAGTAAGAAATGAAGTAAGAGATGAAGTAAGAGATGAAGTAAGAGAGAGAGTAAGAGATGAAGTAAGAAATGAAGTAAGAGAGAGAGTAAGAGATGAAGTAAGAGAGAGAGTAAGAGATGAAGTAAGCGATGAAGTAAGAGAGAAAGAGATGAAGTAAGAAATGAAGTAAGAGAGAGAGTAAGAGATGAAGTAAGAGATGAAGTAAGAGATGAAGTAAGAGAGAGAGTAAGAGATGAAGTAAGAGATGAAGTAAGAGAGAGAGTAAGAGATGAAGTAAGAGATGAAGTAAAAGAGAGAGTAGGAGATGGAGTAAGAGATGAAGTAAGAGAGAGAGTAAGAGATGGAGTAAGAGATGGAGTAAAAGAGAAAGTAAGAGATGGAGTAAGACAGAGAGTATGAGATGAAGTAAGAGATGAAGTAAGAGACAGAGAGTAAGAGATGAAGTAAGAGATGAAGTAAGAGAGAGAGTAAGAGATGAAGTAAGAGATGAAGTAAGAGATGAAATAAGAGAGAGAGTAAGAGATGAAGTAAGAGATGAAGTAAGAGATGAAGTAAGAGAGAGAGTAAGAGATGAAGTAAGAGATGAAGTAAGAGAGAGAGTAAGAGATGGAGTAAGAGATGAAGTAAGAGAGAGAGTAAGAGAGGGAGTAAGAGATGGAGTAAAAGAGAGAGAAAGAGATGGAGTAAGAGAGAGAGTAAGAGATGAAGTAAGAGAGAGAGTAAGAGATGAAGTAAGAGATGAAGTAAGAGAGAGAGTAAGAGATGAAGTAAGAGATGAAGTAAGAGAGAGAGTAAGAGATGGAGTAAGAGATGAAGTAAGAGAGAGAGTAAGAGATGAAGTAAGAGATGAAGTAAGAGAGAGAGTAAGAGATGAAGTAAGAGAGAGAGTAAGAGATGAAGTAAGAGATGAAGTAAGAGAGAGAGTAAGAGATGAAGTAAGAGATGAAGTAAGAGATGAAGTAAGAGAGAGAAAGAGTAAGAGATGGAGTAAGAGATGAAGTAAGAGAGAGAGTAAGAGATGAAGTAAAAGATGAAGTAAGAGAGAGAGTAAGAGAAGAAGTAAGAGATGAAGTAAGAGAGAGAGTAAGAGATGAAGTAAGAGATGAAGTAAGAGAGAGAGTAAGAGATGGAGTAAGAGATGAAGTAAGAGAGAGAGTAAGAGATGGCGTAAGAGATGGAGTAAAAGAGAGAGTAAGAGATGGAATAAGAAAGAGAGTAAGAAATGGAGTAAGAGATGAAGTAAGAGAGAGAGTAAGAGATGAAGTAAGAGATGAAGTAAGAGAGAGAGTAAGAGATGGAGTAAGAGATGGAGTAAAAGAGAGAGTAAGAGATGGAGTAAGAGAGAGAGTAAGAAATGGAGTAAGAGATGAAGTAAGAGAGAGAGTAAGAGATGAGGTAAGAGAGGGAGTAAGAGATGGAGTAAGAGATGAAGTAAGAGATGGAATTAGAGATGGAGTAAGAGATGAGGTAAGAGATGGAGTTAGAGATGAAGTAAGAGAGGGAGTAAGAGATGGAATAAGAGATGAAGTAAGAGATGGAGTTAGAGATGGAGTAAGAGAGGGAGTAAGAGATGGAGTTAGAGATGGAGTAAGAGATGAAGTAAGAGATGGAGTAAGAGATGAAGTAAGAGATGGAGTAAGAGATGAAGTATGAGAGGGAGTAAGAGATGGAGTAAGAAAGGGAGTAAGGAATGGAGTAAGAGATGAAGTAAGAGATGGAGTAAGAGATGGAGTAAGAAACGGAGTAAGGAATGGAGTAAGAGATGAAGTAAGAGAGAGAGTAAGAGATGAAGTAAGAGATGGAGTAAGAGATGAAGTAAGAGAGGGAGTAAGAGATGAAGTAAGAGATGAGGTAAGAGAGGGAGTAAGAGATGGAGTAAGAGATGAAGTAACAGTGGGAGTAAGAGATGAAGTAAGAGATGGAGTGAAAGAGAGAGTAAGAGATGGAGTAAGAGAGAGAGTAAGAAATGGAGTAAGAGATGAAGTAAGAGAGGGAGTAAGAGATGGAGTAAGAAAGGGAGTAAGGAATGGAGTAAGAGATGAAGTAAGAGATAGAGTTAGAGATGAAGTGAGAGATGGAGTGAAAGATGAAGTAAGAGATGGAGTTAGAGATGAAGTGAGAGATGGAGTAAGAGATGAAGTAAGAGACGAAGTAAAAGATGAAGTAAGAGATGGAGTAAATGATGAAGTAAGAGATGGAGTAAGAGACAAAGTAAGAGATGAAATAAGAGATGGAGTAAGAGATGGAGTGAAAGATGAAGTAAGAGATGGATTAAGAGATGAAGTAAGAGACGAAGTAAGAGATGGAGTAAATGATGAAGTAAGAGATGGAGTAAGAAACGAAGTAAGAGATGAAGTAAGAGATGGAGTAAGAGATGAAGTAAAAGATGGAGTAAGAGATGGAGTAAGAGATGAAGTAAGAGATGGAGTAAGAGATGAAGTAAAAGATGTAGTAAGAGATGGAGTAAGAGATGAAGTAAGAGATGGAGTAAGAGATGGAGTAAGAGATGAAGTAAAAGATGGAGTAAGAGATGGAGTAAGAGATGAAGTAAGAGATGGAGTGAAAGATGAAGTAAGAGATGGAGTAAGAGATGAAGTAAGAGATGGAGTAAGAGATGGAGTAAGAGATGAAGTAAGAGATGGAGTAAGAGATGGAGTAAGAGATGAAATAAGAGATGGAGTAAGAGATGGAGTGAAAGATGAAGTAAGAGATGGAGTAAGAGATGAAGTAAAAGATGAAGTAAGAGATGGAGTAAGAGATGGAGTAAGAGATGAAGTAAAAGATGGAGTAAGATATGGAGTAAGAGATGAAGTAAGAGATGGAGTGAAAAATGAAGTAAGAGATGGATTAAGAGATGAAGTAAGAGACGAAGTAAGAGATGGAGTAAATGATGAAGTAAGAGATGGAGTAAGAAACGAAGTAAGAGATGAAGTAAGAGATGGAGTAAGAGATGTAGTAAGAGATGGAGTAAGAGATGGAGTAAGAGATGAAGTAAAAGATGGAGTAAGAGATGGAGTAAGAGATGAAGTAAGAGATTAAGTGAGAGAGGGAGTAAGAGATGAAGTAAGAGAGTGAGTAAGAGATGAAGTAAGAGAGGGAGTAAGAGATGGAGTAAGAGATGAGGTAAGAGATGAAGTAAGAGAGGGAGTAATAGATGAAGTAAGAGATGAATTAAGAGATGAAGTAAGTGAAAGAGTAAGAGATGAAGTAAGAGATGAAGTAAGAGACGGAGTAAGAGAGGGAGTAAGTGATCGAGTGAGAGATGGAGTAAGAGATGAAGTAAGAGATGGAGTGGGATAGGCAGTGAGAGAGGGAGTGAAAGAGTAAGTAAGTGAGAGAGTGCGAGACGAAGTGAGAAAGGAAATGTCTGTGGAAATGAGAGCGGGAGTGCGAGACAGAAGGAGTTTGAGACCGATTGAGTGTGGAAGAAGTGAGAGAATCTGAAGGAATGAGAAGATGTGAGAGAGTGTGAGAGAGGCAGTAATGGAGGGACTGAGATAGGATGCAAGAGAGGAAGTGAGAGAGGAAGTGAGATAGGGTGTAAGAGAGGGAGTAAGAGAGTGAGTAAGAGAGGAAGTGAGAGAGGGAGTAAGAGAGGAAGTGAGAGAAGGAGTAAGAGAGAGAGAGAGGGAGTAAGAGATGAAGTAAGAGAGGAAGTGAGAGAGGGAGTTTGTAGATGATCAATATAAGATGATAAGATGAGATCAACGAGAGTGTCAAAATGGCGGATGAAAGAAGGAGCTACGAAAGGAAATGACGTCGTTTCAATGGGAAACATTTCCGACCGGAAATTTGAAGATTATCCCCCCCCCCCTAATTAAAAAATTCTCGGCATGTGAGATTGTGTATCATTGGATGTGGTATTGTTTAACATTGGATGTGGTATTGTGTAACATTGGATGTGATATTGTGTATCATTGGATGTGGTATTGTGTATCATTGGATGTGTGATTGTGTATTATTGGATGTGAGATTGTGTATCATTGGATGTGATATTGTGTATCATTGGATGTGGTATTGTGTATCATTGGATGTGTGATTGTGTATCATTGGATGTGGTATTGTGTATCATTGGATGTGGTATTGTGTATCATTGGATGTGATATAGTGTATCATTGGATGTGTGATTGTGTATCATTGGATGTGGTATTGTGTATCATTGGATGTGATATTGTGTATCATTGGATGTGTGATTGTGTATCATTGGATGTGATATTGTGTAACATTGGATGTGTGATTGTGTATCATTGGATTTGAGATTGTGTAACATTGGATGTGTGATTGTGTATCATTGGATGTGATATTGTGTAAGATTGGATGTGTGATTGTGTATCATTGGATGTGTGATTGTGTATCATTGGATGTGTGATTGTGTATCATTGGATGTGAGATTTTGTAACATTGGATGTGAGATTGTGTATCATTGGATGTGTGATTGTGTATCATTGGATGTGAGATTTTGTAACATTGGATGTGAGATTTTGTAACATTGGATGTGAGATTGTGTATCATTGGATGTGTGATTGTGTATCATTAGATGTGATATTGTGTAACATTGGATGTGATATTGTGTAACATTGGATGTGTGATTGTGTATCATTGGATGTGATATTGTGTATCATTGGATGTGTGATTGTGTATCATTGGATGTGTGATTGTGTATCATTGGATGTGTGATTGTGTATCATTGGATGTGATATTGTGTAACATTGGATGTGTGATTGTGTATCATTGGATGTGTGATTGTGTATCATTGGATGTGGTATTGTGTAACATTGGATGTGTGATTGTGTATCATTGGATGTGAGATTGTGTATCATTGGATGTGGTATTGTGTATCATTGAATGTGTGATTGGGTATCATAGGATGTGAGATTGTGTAACATTGGATGTGGTATTGTATAACATTGGATGTGTGATTGTGTATCATTGGATGTGGTATTGTGTATCATTGGATGTGTGATTGTTTATCATTGGATGTGAGATTGTGTAACATTGGATGTGGTATTGTGTAACCTTGGATGTGGTATTGTGTAACCTTGGATGTGTGATTTTGTATCATTGGATGTGGTATTGTGTATAATTGGATGTGGTATTGTGTATCATTGGATGTGTGATTGTGTATCATTGGATGTGAGATTGTGTATCATTAGATGTGTGATTGTGTATCATTGGATGTGGTATTGTGTATCATAGGATGTGTTATTGTGTATCATTGGATTTGATATTGTGTGTCATTGGATGTGGTATTGTGTATCATTGGATGTGTGATTGTGTATCATTGGATGTGTGATTGTGTATTATTGGATGTGATATTGTGTATCATTGGATGTGTGATTGTGTATCATTGGATGTGATATTGTGTATCATTGGATGTGTGATTGTGTATCATTGGATGTATGATTGTGTATCATTGGATGTGTGATTGTGTATCATTGGATGTGAAATTGTGTTTCATTGGATGTGATATTGTGTATCATTGGATGTGATATTATGTATCATTGGATGTGAGATTGTGTAACATTGGATGTGATATTGTGTATCATTGGATGTGTGATTGTGTATCATTGGATGTGTGATTGTGTATCATTGGATGTGATATTGTGTATCATTGGATGTGAGATTGTGTATCATTGGATGTGATATTGTGTATCATTGGATGTGAGATTGTTTATAATTGCATGTGATATCGTGTATCTTCATCACTTAACAAATACAACCAACCACCACCAACCACCACTAACTGCTACTACCAACCACCACCAACCTCCACAGTTAGTGTACTACCTGCTACTACCAACCACCACCAACCACCACAGTTAGTGTACTAACTGCTACTACCAACCACCACCAACCTCCACAGTTAGTGTACTACCTGCTACTACCAACCACCACCAACCAATTCAGTTAGTGTACTACCTGCTACTACCAACCACCACCAACCTCCACAGTTAGTGTACTAACTGCTACTACCAACCACCACCAACCAATTCAGTTAGTGTACTATCTGCTACTACCAACCACCACCAACCAATTCAGTTAGTGCACTAACTGCTACTACCAACCACCACCAACCAATTCAGTTAGTGTACTAACTGCTACTACCAACCACCACCAACCAATTCAGTTAGTGTACTAACTGCTACTACCAACCACCACCAACCAATTCAGTTAGTGTACTACCTGCTACTACCAACCACCACCAACCTCCACAGTTAGTGTACTAACTGCTACTACCAACCACCACCAACCTCCACAGTTAGTGCACTACCTGCTACTACCAACCACCACCAACCTCCACAGTTAGTGCACTACCTGCTACTACCAACCACCACCAACCTCCACAGTTAGTGTACTACCTGCTACTACCAACCACCACCAACCAATTCAGTTAGTGTACTACCTGCTACTACCAACCACCACCAACCTCCACAGTTAGTGTACTACCTGCTACTACCAACCACCACCAACCTCCACAGTTAGTGTACTACCTGCTACTACCAACCACCACCAACCAATTCAGTTAGTGTACTACCTGCTACTACCAACCACCAACAACCAATTCAGTTAGTGTACTACCTGCTACTACCAACCACCACCAACCTCCACAGTTAGTGTACTACCTGCTACTACCAACCACCACCAACCTCCACAGTTAGTGCACTACCTGCTACTACCAACCACTACCAACCTCCACAGTTAGTGTACTACCTGCTACTACCAACCACCACCAACCAATTCAGTTAGTGTACTACCTGCTACTACCAACCACCACCAACCAATTCAGTTAGTGTACTACCTGCTACTACCAACCACCACCAACCTCCACAGTTAGTGTACTACCTGCTACTACCAACCACCACCAACCTCCACAGTTAGTGTACTACCTGCTACTACCAACCACCACCAACCAATTCAGTTAGTGTACTACCTGCTACTACCAACCACCACCAATCTCCACAGTTAGTGTACTACCTGCTACTACCTGCTACTACCAACCACCACCAACCTCCACAGTTAGTGTACTAACTGCTACTACCAACCACCACCAACCTCCACAGTTAGTGTACTACCTGCTACTACCAACCACCACCAACCTCCACAGTTAGTGTACTACCTGCTACTACCAACCACCACCAACCTCCACAGTTAGTGTACTACCTGCTACTACCAACCACCACCAACCTCCACAGTTAGTGTACTACCTGCTACTACCAACCACCACCAACCTCCACAGTTAGTGTACTACCTGCTACTACCAACCACCACCAACCTCCAAATTTAGTGTACTACCTGCTACTACCAACCATCACCAACCTCCAAAGTTAGTGTAAAACCTGCTACTACCAACCACCACCAACCTCCACAGTTAGTGTACTACCTGCTACTACCAACTACCACCAACCTCCACAATTAGTGTACTACCTGCTACTACCAACCACCACCAACCTCCACAGTTAGTGTACTACCTGCTAATACCAAAAAACACCAACCACCACAGTTATTGTACTACCTGCTACTACCAACCTTCACAGTTAGTGTACTACCTGCTACTACCAACCACCACAGATAGTGTACTACCTGCTACTACCAACCACCACCAACCTCCACAGTTAGTGTACTACCTGTTACTACCAACCACCACCTACCTCCACAGTTAGTGTACTACCTGCTATTACCAACCACCACCAACCTCCACAGTTAGTGTACTACCTGCTACTACCAACCACCACCAACCTCCACAGTTAGTGTACTACCTGCTACTACCAACCACCACCAACCTCCACAGTTAGTGTACTACCTGCTACTACCAACCACCACCAACCAACACAGTTAGTGTACTAACTGCTACTATTAAACCACCACCAACCTCCACAGTTAGTGTATCATTGGATGTGTGATTGTGTATCATTGGATGTGAGATTGTGTATCATTGGATGTGTGATTGTGAATCATTGGATGTGAGATTGTGTATCATTGGATGTGATATTGTGTAACATTGGATGTGTGATTGTGTATCATTGGATTTGAGATTGTGTAACATTGGATGTGTGATTGTGTATCATTGGATGTGATATTGTGTAACATTGGATGTGATGTTGTGTAACATTGGATGCGATATTGTGTAAGATTGGATGTGTGATTGTGTATCATTGGATGTGTGATTGTGTATCATTGGATGTGTGATTGTGTATCATTGGATGTGAGATTGTGTAACATTGGATGTGAGATTGTGTATCATTGGATGTGTGATTGTGTATCATTGGATGTGATATTGTGTAACATTGGATGTGATATTGTGTAACATTAGATGTGTGATTGTGTATCATTGGATGTGATATTGTGTAACATTGGATGCGTGATTGTGTATCATTGGATGTGTGATTGTGTATCATTGGATGTGTGATTGTGTATCATTGGATGTGTGATTGTGTATCATTGGATGTGATATTGTGTATCATTGGATGTGAGATTGCGTATCATTGGATGTGTGATTGTGTATCATTGGATGTGGTATTGTGTAACATTGGATGTGTGATTGTGTATCATTGGATGTGAGATTGTGTATCATTGGATGTGGTATTGTGTATCATTGGATGTGAGATTGTGTATCATTGGATGTGTGATTGTGTATCATTGGATGTGGTATTGTGTAACATTGGATGTGAGATTGTGTATCATTGGATGTGAGATTGTGTATCATTGGATGTGGTATTGTGTAACATTGGATGTGAGATTGTGTATCATTGGATGTGATATTGTGTATCATTGGATGTGGTATTGTGTAACATTGGATGTGTGATTGTGTATCATTGGATGTGAGATTGTGTATCATTGGATGTGTGATTGTGTATCATTGGATGTGGTATTGTGTATCATAGGATGTGAGATTGTTTATCATTGGATGTGAGATTGTGTATCATTGGATGTGGTATTGTATAACATTGGATGTGTGATTGTGTATCATTGGATGTGGTATTGTGTATCATTGGATGTGGTATTGTGTATCATTGGATGTGTGATTGTTTATCATTGGATGTGAGATTGTGTAACATTGGATGTGGTATTGTGTAACCTTGGATGTGGTATTGTGTAACCTTGGATGTGTGATTTTGTATCATTGGATGTGGTATTGTGTATCATTGGATGTGGTATTGTGTATCATTGGATGTGTGATTGTGTATCATTGGATGTGAGATTGTGTATCATTAGATGTGTGATTGTGTATCATTGGATGTGGTATTGTGTATCATAGGATGTGTTATTGTGTATCATTGGATTTGATATTGTGTGTCATTGGATGTGGTATTGTGTATCATTGGATGTGTGATTGTGTATCATTGGATGTGTGATTGTGTATTATTGGATGTGATATTGTGTATCATTGGATGTGTGATTGTGTATCATTGGATGTCATATTGTGTATCATTGGATGTGTGATTGTGTATCATTGGATGTGATATTGTGTATCATTGGATGTGTGATTGTGTATCATTGGATGTGAAATTGTGTATCATTGGATGTGATATTGTGTATCATTGGATGTGATATTATGTATCATTGGATGTGAGATTGTGTAACATTGGATGTGATATTGTGTATCATTTGATGTGTGATTGTGTATCATTGGATGTGTGATTGTGTATCATTGGATGTGATATTGTGTATCATTGGATGTGAGATTGTGTATCATTGGATGTGGTATTGTGTATCATTGAATGTGTGATTGTGTATCATAGGATGTGAGATTGTGTAACATTGGATGTGGTATTGTATAACATTGGATGTGTGATTGTGTATCATTGGATGTGGTATTGTGTATCATTGGATGTGGTATTGTGTATCATTGGATGTGTGATTGTTTATCATTGGATGTGAGATTGTGTAACAATGGACGTGTGATTGTGTATCATTGGATGTGGTATTGTGTATCATAGGATGTGTTATTGTATATCATTGGATTTGATATTGTGTGTCATTGGATGTGGTATTGTGTATCATTGGATGTGTGATTGTGTATCATTGGATGTGTGATTGTGTATCATTGGATGTGTGATTGTGTATTATTGGATGTGATATTGTGTATCATTGGATGCGTGATTGTGTATCATTGGATGTGATATTGTGTATCATTGGATGTGTGATTGTGTATCATTGGATGTGTGATTGTGTATCATTGGATGTGTGATTGTGTATCATTGGATGTGAAATTGTGTATCATTGGATGTGATATTGTGTATCATTGGATGTAAGGTAAAGTACGAGACATGAACCGGCGTCTTAGCACGCGAGTATACACCCATATGTGCTCGGCCGCCTATCCACAAATGTTCGGATATTTCTGTATAGTGTAGCCTCAAGCATCGAAACTCAGATGCGAAGCGACATTCCTCACCTTCCCAGGATAATACCCTGGTACCCATTTCTGCCAACGGCTGGGTCGACCGTGGGGGTAATTTTTTTTTTTTTTTTAATTTCCAACCACGAGTACAATTCACACTGCTCCCAGCGGGAATCGAACACGGGTTGTCCGAACGTCGGTAGTCTAGTCGGGTGTTTTTCCCAACTAGGCTACCGAATCCCCCCAAAAAATATGGAACGCTTCACGAATTTGCGTGTCATCCTTGCGCAGGGGAGTAGTATAGGTGGCTGTGAACTCAACAGAAAAGTGGAATAACATGCACCGAAATACAATAGATTTGGCACCGACTTTGCACCGACTTTGCACCAAAACGGTGCCAAAAAAAAAAAAAAAAAATATTTTTTTTTCGAATTCGCGATTTTTTCGAACTTCATAATTTTTTTTTTGGGGGGAATTTTTTTTTGGGGGGAATTTTTTTTTGGTGTTCGTCAGTTGTCGAAATGGTTCACTGAGAGCTTAACTCAGGTAAATTCAAAAGACTCGGTGCTAATCCGGTGATCGCCTCTCGTTGTGTGTTAGATGAAAATGAAAGAGTATTTTAAAAGAGTATATTTGTGAAAGTAAACAGAATTATTTAAAAAATATGTATTTGTGAAAGTAAACTCAGAATTATTAAAAATAATAAAAAAAAAGTCTCCCTTCAGGATTCGAACACGGGTCTACTACGTGACAGGCAACATGTAAAAAAAATGCTGACAAGCAATAACATTGAAAGGTTAGTTTTGTCGAACGGTCTCCTGTGTTTCTGAGAGCTTAACCGCAGGTAAATTCAATAGAGACTCGGTGCTAATCCGGTGATCGTCGCTCCGTGTCCGGTGATCGCCTCGCTCGTGTTAGAAATTTGTGAAAGAGTATTTTAAAAGAGTATGTGATAAATAAAAAATATGTTTCAAAACGTTAAGAAATATAGTTAAATGTGATAAAACTGATTTTAAAAAAAGGCGAAATAATAAAAACTATGAAAAAAATAAGTTAACATACTGACGGAAAACTGTATGTTAAGTCAAGAAACTGGAATGACATGGCAGCTTTTGTTGACTGGGCTAGTGGTACTTGAGGAATGCTATTGTTAGGAAAAATCGCTTATTATTGTCAAGGAATCGTGGTCATTGTTAGGAAAATATGCTGACGGTCATTGTTAGGCATGTAACTGAAACTCCGTGTTTAGAGTTAAAGTTAGGTAGAGGCATAATTATGAAAAATCAATATTTAAAAAAAAACGTAAAATGAAGGGAAAATTTAAAATTATAGGCGATCTCGTAACTGATTGGGTCGCGGATCTTGCACTACATTTTTTTAGTGCCACCCTCAACACCATCATCCCTTCATGTCCTATCATCATCATCATACCACACAAAGTTTCAAACCGATTATTATTCGCCGGCGGTGGGCATGTGAGGTGGAGGGGCGGGTATCACAAAGTATCAACCAGCGAAATTCTCTCTCTCTCTCTCTTTCTCTCTCTCTCTCTCGCTCTGTCTCTCTCTCACATTCATGATAAACCAAACCAAAATAGGCTCATATTAAAAAAGTCGACCTAAAACCGTAAAATATTCCACTACAACACAGACCGCTAGACTGAACAGTACTATGAAAACAAACGTCCGTGAATCAAGCGCGCTTATAACACGAAGTCTCACATCCGACTAGTTTAAATATAATCTGGTAAATAAAAGTTAGGAGGCAAGGGCAGAAACCTAGGAGGTAAGGGCAGAAACCAAAGAGGCAAGGTCAGAAAACAAGGAGGGAAGGGCAGAAACCAAAGAGGCATGGTCAGAAATCTAGGAAGCTGTGTTAGAAAACAAGGAGGCGAGGGCAGAAACCTAGGAGGGAAGGTCAGAAACCTAGGAGGCGAGGTCAGAAACCTAGGAGGCGAGGTCAGAAACCTAGGAGGCGAGGTCAGAAACCTAGGAGGCAAGGTGAGAAAACAAGGAGGGAAGGTCAGAAATCTAAGAGGCGAGGGCAGAAACCAAAGAGGCAAGGTCAGAAATCTAGGAAGCTGTGTTAGAAAACAAGGAGGCGAGGGCAGAAACCAAAGAGGCAAGGTCAAACATTTTCATTATTTGGAGTCTTTGTATTACCTTCTTAGTGAGATTCTCTACGTGTTTCTTCAAAAAGCTACTCTCATTCTCATACTAGTTAGACACATCGAACCGTTCGTTATTTCTAAAGCCAAAAAAAAAAAGTTTGGCCAAATCACTAACAATTTACCCACAGAACAAAATAAATATAGACTCATATTAAAAAAGTCGACCTCAAAACCATAAAAATCTACTCCCACACTCATCTAAAAGTTACACCAAAACCGCACGAGATTTGCACCGTGCAAAAACATGCACAAGTTTGACACGCGCACCAGTTTGACACGCGCACCAGTTTGGCACAATGCACCAATAGACATCCCCATACCAAAAAAAAATTTACTTAAAAATCACTTTTATGATTGTTACGCCCCTTACGAATGCTGATTGTTACGCCCCTTACGAATGCTGATTGTTACGCCCGAATGTGCATTGTGCCAAACTGGTGCGCGTGTCAAACTGGTGCGCGTGTCAAACTTGTGCATGTTTTTGCACGGTGCAAATCTCGTGCGGTTTTGGTGTAACTTTTAGATGAGTGTGGGAGTAGATTTTTATGGTTTTGAGGTCGACTTTTTTAATATGAGTCTATATTTATTTTGTTCTGTGGGTAAATTGTTAGTGATTTGGCCAAACTTTTTTTTTTTGGCTTTAGAAATAACGAACGGTTCGATGTGTCTAACTAGTATGAGAATGAGAGTAGCTTTTTGAAGAAACACGTAGAGAATCTCACTAAGAAGGTAATACAAAGACTCCAAATAATGAAAATGTTTGACCTTGCCTCTTTGGTTTCTGCCCTCGCCTCCTTGTTTTCTAACACAGCTTCCTAGATTTCTGACCTTGCCTCTTTGGTTTCTGCCCTCGCCTCTTAGATTTCTGACCTTCCCTCCTTGTTTTCTCACCTTGCCTCCTAGGTTTCTGACCTCGCCTCCTAGGTTTCTGACCTCGCCTCCTAGGTTTCTGACCTCGCCTCCTAGGTTTCTGACCTTCCCTCCTAGGTTTCTGCCCTCGCCTCCTTGTTTTCTAACACAGCTTCCTAGATTTCTGACCATGCCTCTTTGGTTTCTGCCCTTCCCTCCTTGTTTTCTGACCTTGCCTCTTTGGTTTCTGCCCTTACCTCCTAGGTTTCTGCCCTTGCCTCCTAACTTTTATTTACCAGATTATATTTAAACTAGTCGGATGTGAGACTTCGTGTTATAAGCGCGCTTGATTCACGGACGTTTGTTTTCATAGTACTGTTCAGTCTAGCGGTCTGTGTTGTAGTGGAATATTTTACGGTTTTAGGTCGACTTTTTTAATATGAGCCTATTTTGGTTTGGTTTATCATGAATGTGAGAGAGAGACAGAGCGAGAGAGAGAGAGAGAAAGAGAGAGAGAGAGAGAGAGAATTTCGCTGGTTGATACTTTGTGTGGCTTGATGATAGGACACGAAGGGATGATGAGTTTGTCTCCAACTTTTTGAATTTTCGGTGTGTAGAATGACCCCTCTATCTCATCGCCCTTATCGTCTTTCAACACATATGTAACGGGGTTTGTTTCATTTACTCGACTGATGGAAAACAGTTCCTCCGTCCAAGCCGGAAGGTTTGATGTTGAGGGTGGCACATGATGATAGGACATGAAGGGCTGGTGTTGAGGGTGGCGCATGATGATGATAGTGATGAGGGTGGTACATGATGATAGTGTTGAGGGTGGCACATGATGATGATAGGAAGGGGTGATGAGGGTGGATGATGATGATGATGATAGTGTTGAGGGTGGCACATGGTGATGATGTGTCAATTTGTGTGGCTTGGTGATGATTTTTATTTGACTTGAGTTAGCTTGGATATGCGATAGAGAGAGAGAGAGAGTGAGGGTGGCACATGATGATGATAGGAAGGGGGTTTTGGAGTTTGGAAGTAATTATCTGTTTGATGTGTCTAACTTTTATGAGTTTGGAAGTAATTATCTGTTTGATGTGTCTAACTTTTATGAGTATGGGAGTAGATTTGTATGGTTTTAAGGTCGACTTTTTGAGTATGACCCTAAATTGTTGTGTTCTGGGGTAAAATGTTTGCGATTTGGATGTAACTATCTGATCGATGTGTCTAACTAGTATCAGAATGGAAGTAGATTTTTTTAGGAATACAACTAGACTGACAATTGAGCCTGAAGAAACACGTAGAGAATCTCACTAAGAAGGCAACACAAAGACTCCAACTAATGAAAATGTTAGAGAACGAGCAAGGGAATGTTAGAGAACGCTGGAGGCAATGTTAGAGAACGCTCGAGGTAATGTTAAAGAACGATCGAGGCAATGTTACAGAACGATCGAGGCAATGTTACAGAACGCTGGAGGCAATGTTACAGAACGCTGGAGGCAATGTTACAGAACGCTGGAGGCAATGTTACAGAACGCTGGAGGCAATGTTAAAGAACGCTGGAGGCAATGTTAAAGAACGATCGAGGCAATGTTAAAGAACGATCGAGGCAATGTTAGAGAACGATCGAGGCGTGATTTGGTCTAACTTTTTTGGAGTTTGGAAGTAATTATTTGTTTGATGTGTCTAACTTTTATGAGTATGGGAGTAGATTTGTATGGTTTTAAGGTCGACTTTTTTTAATATGACCCTAAATTTGTGTGTTATGGTGGTAAAATCTTAGTGATTTATTTTGTTTTGGTTTACCATGAATGTGAGAGAGACAGAGAGAGAGAGAGAGAATTTCGCTGGTTGATACTTTGTGTGGTTTGATGATAGGACCTGAAGGGCTGATGATGGTGTTGAGGGTGGCACATGATGATGATAGGACATGAAGGGTGATGTTGAGGCACAAGATGCTAGTGTTGAGGGTGGCACATGATGCTAGTGTTGAGGGTGGCACATGATGATGATAGGACATGAAGGGATGATGGTGTGAGGGTGGCACATGATGATGATAGGACATGAAGGGATGATGGTGTTGAGGGTGGTACATGATGATGATAGGACATGAAGGGATGATGGTGTTGAGGGTGGCACATGGCGTTAAGGCAGTCTCGAAAACGCTTATGGTAACATCAACTACACGCCCTTTTCTGTTAACCAAGGGGACCTCACTCTTGTTAATCAGACGACAGCTCCGGCAGCCAGTGTGGATGCCCAGGATGTTTCAGCAAAGTCACCGATTACCTATTCCAGCTTTGATCAAGGTTTTGTCAAAATGGAGGGCGGTTGTGTAGGAAACCCAGACGGTTAAAATTATCAGCATCCGGACAGTAATATATGATGTATTAATAAAATTGTGAAATATAGAATTTTGTTTTGCTTTACATTGAATGAGAAAGAGCGAGCGTCACTATTTAATATTAGCACACCTTACTAACCGACACATGATGATGTTGGTAGCGATAACACACACGACCAATAATCTTTCCCCAAGAACCGCTATCCTGGCACATGATGTTAGCGATACTACAATAACACACCTGTGTCAACCAACTCGTTTTACATGTTGCCTATTACCCGCCCCTCCACCTCACATGCCCACCGCCGGCGAATAATAATCGGTTTGAAACTTTGTGTGGTATGATGATGATGATAGGACATGAAGGGATGATGGTGTTGAGGGTGGCACTAAAAAAATGTAGTGCAAGATCCGCGACCCAATCAGTTACGAGATCGCCTATAATTTTAAATTTTCCCTTCATTTTACGTTTTTTTTTAAATATTGATTTTTCATAATTATGCCTCTACCTAACTTTAACTCTAAACACGGAGTTTCAGTTACATGCCTAACAATGACCGTCAGCATATTTTCCTAACAATGACCACGATTCCTTGACAATAATAAGCGATTTTTCCTAACAATAGCATTCCTCAAGTACCACTAGCCCAGTCAACAAAAGCTGCCATGTCATTCCAGTTTCTTGACTTAACATACAGTTTTCCGTCAGTATGTTAACTTATTTTTTTCATAGTTTTTATTATTTCGCCTTTTTTTAAAATCAGTTTTATCACATTTAACTATATTTCTTAACGTTTTGAAACATATTTTTTATTTATCACATACTCTTTTAAAATACTCTTTCACAAATTTCTAACACGAGCGAGGCGATCACCGGACACGGAGCGACGATCACCGGATTAGCACCGAGTCTCTATTGAATTTACCTGCGGTTAAGCTCTCAGAAACACAGGAGACCGTTCGACAAAACTAACCTTTCAATGTTATTGCTTGTCAGCATTTTTTTTACATGTTGCCTGTCACGTAGTAGACCCGTGTTCGAATCCTGAAGGGAGACTTTTTTTTAATATTATTTTTAATAATTCTGAGTTTACTTTCACAAATACATATTTTTTAAATAATTCTGTTTACTTTCACAAATATACTCTTTTAAAATACTCTTTCATTTTCATCTAACACACAACGAGAGGCGATCACCGGATTAGCACCGAGTCTTTTGAATTTACCTGAGTTAAGCTCTCAGTGAACCATTTCGACAAACTGACGAACACCAAAAAAAAATTCCCCCAAAAAAAAAAATTCCCCCCAAAAAAAAAATATGAAGTTCGAAAAAATCGCGAATTCGAAAAAAAAAATATTTTTTTTTTTTTGCACCGTTTTGGTGCAAAGTCGGTGCAAAGTCGGTGCCAAATCTATTGTATTTCGGTGCATGTTATTCCACTTTTCTGTTGAGTTCACAGCCACCTATACTACTACTCAGGGGCCATGCTAATCTTCTCTGTATCGTTCCAATTTTAGTATATGTACTGCGTGCATATACCAACCACCACCAACCACCACAGTTAGTGTACTACCTGCTTTTACCAACCACCCCCAACCACCACAGTTAGTGTACTAACTGCTACTACCAACCTTCACAGTTAGTGTTCTAACTGCTACTACCAACCACCACCAACCACCACAGTTAGTGTACTACCTGCTTTTACCAACCACCCCCAACCACCACAGTTAGTGTACTAACTGCTACTACCAACCTTCACAGTTAGTGTTCTAACCGCTACTACCAACCACAACCAACCAACAAAGTTAGTGCACTAACTGCTACTACCAACAACCACCAAACTCCACAGTTAGTGTACTACCTGCTACTACCAACCACCACCAACCAATTCAGTTAGTGTACTACCTGCTACTACCAACCACCACCAACCTCCACAGTTAGTGTACTACCTGCTACTACCAACCACCACCAACCTCCACAGTTAGTGTACTACCTGCTACTACCAACCACCACCAACCTCCACAGTTAGTGTACTACCTGCTAATACCAACCACCACCAACCTCCAAATTTAGTGTACTACCTGCTACTACCAACCATCACCAACCTCCAAAGTTAGTGTACTACCTGCTACTACCAACCACCACCAACCTCCACAGTTAGTGTACTACCTGCTACTACCAACTACCACCAACCTCCACAATTAGTGTACTACCTGCTACTACCAACCACCACCAACCACCACAGTTAGTGTACTATCTGCTACTACCAACCACCACCAACCACACCAGTTAGTGTACTACCTGCTACTACCAACAACCACTAACCTCCACAGTTAGTGTACTACATGCTACTACCAACCACCACAGTTACTGAACAAGTGCTACTACCAACCACCACCAACCTCCATAGTTAGTGTACTACCGGCTACTACCAACCTCCACAGTTACAGAGCAATTGCTACTACCAAGCGCCACCAACCTCCACAGTTACTGTACTATTTGCTACTACCATCTACCACCAACCTCCACAGTTAGTGTAACAGTGCTACTATAAACCTCGTCAAACCTAACCAGTTACTCTACCAATGCTACTATCAACTATCACTAACCTCCACAGTTGCTCTACCAATACTACTACCAACCACCACCAACCTCCACAGTTACTGCACTAATGCTACTACCAACCACCACCAACCTTCACAGTTACTGTACTAATGCTACTAACAACAACCACCAACCTTCACAGTTATTGTACTAATGCTACTACCAACTACCACCAACCTCCACAGTTACTGAACCAGCGCTACTACAAACTACCACCAACCTCCACAGTTACTGAACCAGAGCTAATACCAACTACCACCAAGCTCTACAGTTACTGAACCATGGCTCATACCAACTACCACCAACTTCCACAGTTACTGAACCAGGGCTACTCCCAACCACTACCAACCTCCACAGTTAATGAACCAGTGCTACTACCAACTAGCACCAACATACACATTTACTGAACCAGTGCTACTACCAACCACCACCAACCTACACAGTTACTGTACTAGTGCTACTACCAACCATCACCAATCTCCACAGTTACTGTACTAGTGCTACTACCAACCACCCCTAATCTCCACAGTTACTGTACTAGTGCTACTACCAACCACCACCAATCTCCACAGTTACTGTACTAGTGCTACTACCAACCACCACCAACCTACACATTTCCTGTAGTAGTGCTACTACCAACCACCACCAATCTCCATAGTTACTGTCCTAGTGCTACTACCAACACCTACCAATCTCCACAGTTACTGTACCAGTGCTACTACCAACCACCACCAATCTCCACAGTTACTGTACTAGTGCTACTACCAACCACCACCAATCTCCACAGTTACTGTACCAGTCTACTACCAACTACCACCATCCGCCACAATTACTGTACCAGTGCTACTACCAACTACCATTAACTGCCACAGTTACTGTACCAGTGCTACTACCAACTACCACCAACCGCCACAGTTACTGCACCAGTGCTACTACCAACTACCACCAACCGCCACGGTTACTGTACCAGTGCTACTACCAACTACACCAACCTCCACAGTTACTGTTCTAGTGTTACTACCAACCACCACCAATCTCCAAAGTTACTGTACCGGTGCTACTACCAACCACCACCAATCTCCAAAGTTACTGTACCGGTGCTACTACCAACTACCATCCAACCTACACAGTTACTGTACCAGTGCTACTACCAAACACCACCAATCTCCACAGTTACTGTACTAGAGCTACTACTACCACCACCAATCTCCAAAGTTACTGTACTAGTGCTACTACCAAACACCTCCAATCTCCACAGTTACTGTACTAGTGCTACTACCAACCACCACCAATCTCCAAAGTTACTGTACTAGTGCTACTACCAAACACCACCAATCTGCGCAGTTACTGTACTAGTGCTACTACCAACCACAACCAATATCCAAAGTTACTGTACTAGTGCTATTACCAAACACCACCAATCTCCGCAGTTACTGTATCAGTGCTACTACCAACCACCACCAATCTCCAAAGTTACTGTACTAGTGCTACTACCAACCAGCACCAACCTACACAGTTCCTGTAGTAGTGCTACTACCAACCACCACCAATCTCCACAGTTACTGTACTTGTGCTACTACCAACAACCACCAATCTCCACAGTTACTGTACTTGTGCTACTACCGACCACCACCAATCTCCACAGTTACTGTACTTGTGCTACTACCGACCACCACCAATCTCCACAGTTACTGTACTAGTGCTGCTACCAACCACCACCAATCTCCACAGTTACTGTACTAGTGCTGCTACAACCACCACCAATCTCCACAGTTACTGTACTTGTGCTACTACCAACCACCACCAATCTCCACAGTTACTGTACTAGTGCTGCTACCGACCACCACCAATCTCCACAGTTACTGTACTTGTGCTACTACCAACCACCACCAAGCTCCACAGTTCATGTACTAGTGCTACTACCAACCACCACCAATCTCCACAGTTACTGTAGTAGTGCTACTACCAACCACCACCAATATCCACAGTTACTGTACAAGTGCTACTACCAAGTACCACCAACCGCCACAATTACTGTACCATTGCTACTACCAACTACCACTAACCGCCACAGTTACTGTATCAGTGCTTTTATCAACTACCACCAAAATACACAGTTACTGTACCAGTGCTACTACCACCAACCTCAACAGTTACTGTACCAGTGCTACTACCTACTACCACCAACCTACACAGTTACTGTACTAGTGCTACTACCAACCACCACCAACCTACACAGTTCCTGTAGTAGTGCTACTACCAACCACCACCAATCTCCACAGTTACTGTACTTGTTCTACTACCGACCACCACCAATCTCCACAGTTACTGTACTAGTGCTACTACCAACCACCACCAAGCTCCACAGTTCCTGTACTAGTGCTACTACCAACCACCACCAATCTCCACAGTTACTGTACTAGTGCTACTACCAACCACCACCAACCTACACAGTTACTGTACCAGTGCTACTACCTACAACCACCAACCTACACAGTTACTGTACCAGTACTTTTACCAACTAGCATCAACCTACACAGTTACTATACCAGTGCTACTACCTACTACCACCAACCTACATAGTTACTGTACCAGTACTTTTACCAACTACCACCAACCTACACAGTTACTGTACCAGTGCTACTACCAACCACCACCAACCTCCAAAGTTACTGTACCAGTGCTACTACCAGCCAAGACCAATCTCCACATTTACTGTACTAATGCTACTACCAACCAACACCAATCACCTCAGTTACTGTAATAGTGCTACTACCAACCACCACCAATCTCCACAGTTACTGTACTAGTGCTACTACCAACCACCACCAATCTCCACAGTTACTGTACTAGTGCTAATACCAACCACCACAAATCTCCACAGTTACTGTACTAGTGCTACTACCAACCACTTCCAATCTCCACAGTTACTGTACTAGTGCTACTACCAACAACTTCCAATCTCCACATTTACTGTACTAGTGCTACTACCAACCACCACCAATTTCAACAGTTACTGTCCTAGGGCTACTACCACCAACCTCAACAGTTTCTGTACTAGTGCTAGTACCAACCACCACCAATCTCCACAGTTACTGTACTACTGCTACTACTACCATCACCAATCTCCACAGTTACTGTGATAGTGCTACTACCAACCACCCCCAATCTCCACAGTTACTGTACTAGTGCTACTACCAACCACCCCCAATCTCCACAGTTACTGTACTAGTGCTATTACCAACCACCACCAACCTACACATTTCATTTAATAGTGCTACTACCAACCACTACCAATCTCCACAGTTACTGTACCAGTGCTACTACCAACCACCACCAATCTCCACAGTTACTGTACTAGTGCTACTACCAACCACTACCCATCTCCACAGTTACTGTATTAGTGCTACTACCAACCACCACCAACCGCCACTATTACTGTACCAGTGCTACTACCAACTACCACCATCCGCCACAATTACTGTACCAGTGCTACTACCAACTACCACCAACCGCCACAATTACTGTACCAGTACTTCTACCAACTACCACTAAATGCCAAAGTTACTGTAACAGTGCTACTACCAACTACCACCAACCGCCAAAGTTACTGTACCAGTGCTACTACCAACTACCAACAACCGCCACGGTTACTGTACCAGTGATACTACCAACTACACCAACCTACACAGTTACTCTACTAGTGCTACTACCAACCAACACCAACCTACACAGTTACTGTACCAGTGCTACTACCAAATACCACCAACCTACACAGTTACTGTACTAGTGCTACTATCAACCAACACCAATCTCCACAGTTACTGTACTAGTGCTACTACCAACCAACACCAATCTCCACAGTTACTGTACTAGAGCTACTACCAATAACCACCAATCTTCACAGTTACTGTACTATTGCTAGTACCAACCACCACCAATCTCCACAGTTACTGTACTAGTGCTACTACCAACCACCACCAATCTCCATAGTTACTGTACTAGTGCTACTACCAACAACCACCAATCTCCACATTTACTGTACTAGTGCTACTACCAAACACCACCAATCTCCACAGTTACTGTACTAGTGCTACTACCAATAACCACCAATCTTCACAGTTACTGTACTATTGCTAGCACCAACCACCACCAATCTCCACAGTTACTGTACTAGTGCTACTACCAACTACCACCAACCTACACAGTTACTGTACCAGTGCTACTACCACCAACTCAACAGTTACTGTACCAGTGCTACTACCTACTACCACCAACCTCAACAGTTACTGTACCAGTGCTACTACCTTCTACCACCAACCTCCACAGTTACTGTACCAGTGCTACTACCTACTACCACCAACCTACACAGTTACTGTACCAGTGCTACTACCAAACACCACCAACCTCCACAGTTACTGTATCAATGCTACTACCAGCCAAGACCAGTCTCCAGTGTTACTGTACTAATGCTACTACCAAACAACACCAATCTCCACAGTTACTGTACTAGTGCTGCTACCAACCACCACCAATCTCCACAGTTACTGTACTATTGCTACTACCAACCACTTCCAATCTCCACAGTTACTGTACCAGTGCTACTACCAACCAACACCAATCTTCACAGTTACTGTACTAGTGCTACTACCAACCAACACCAATCTTCAAAGTTACTGTAGTAGTGCTACTACCAACAACCACCAATCTTCACAGTTACTGTACTAGTGCTAGTACCAACAACCACCAATCTCCACAGTTACTGTACCAGTGCTACTACCAACCACAAGCAATCTCCACAATTACTGTACCAGTGCTACTACCAACTACCACCAACTTACACAGTTACTGGACCAATGCTACTACCAACTACCACCAACCTACACAGTTACTGAACCAGTGCTAATACCAACCACCACCAACATAAACAGTTACTGAACCAGTGCTACTACCAACTACCACCAACCTACACAATTACTGTACCAGTGCTACTACCAACTACCACCAACATAAACAGTTACTGAACCAGTGCTACTACCAACCACCACCAACCTACACAATTACTGTACCAGTGCTACTACCAACCATAACCAACCGACACAATTACTGTACCAGTGCTACAACCAACCACCACCAACCTACATAATTACTGTACCAGTGCTACTACCAACTACCACCAACCTACACAGTTACTGTACCAGTGCTAATACCAATCACCACCAACCTAAACAGTTACAAGACCAGTGCTACTACCACCTTCGACCAACCTACACAGTTACTGAACCAGTGCTACTACCAACTACCACCAACCTCCACAGTTACTGAACCTGTGCTATTACCAACTTCCACCAACTTACACAGTTACTGTAACAGGGGGATACTACCAAGCTCCACCAATCTCCACAGTTACTGTACCAGTGCTACTACCAACCACCACCAATCTCCACAGTTACTGAATCAGTGCTACTACCAACCACCACCAATCTCGATAGTTAATTTACTAGTGCTACTACCAACCACCACCAATCTCCACAGTTACTGTACTAGTGCTACTACCAACCACCACCAACCTACACAGTTCCTGAACTAGTGCTATTGCCAACCATCACCAATCTCCACAGTTACTGTACTAGTGCTACTACCAACCACCACCAATCTCCACAGTTACTGTACTAGTGCTACTACCATCTACCAACAACCGCAACAATTACTGTACCAGTGCTACTACCAACTACCACCAACCGCCACAGTTACTGTACCAGTGCTACTACCAACTACCACCAACCTCCACAGTTACTGTACCAGTGCTACTACCACCAACCTCCACATTTACTGTACCAGTGCTACTACCAACTACCACCAACCTACACAGTTACTGTACCAGTACTACTACCAACTACCACCAACCTACACAGTTACGGTACCAGTGCTACTACCAACTACCACAAACCTACACAGTTACTGCACCAGTGCTACTACCAACTACCACAAACCTACACAGTTACTGTACCAGTGCTACTACTAACTACCACCAAACGCCACAGTTAGTGTACTAGTGCTACAACCAACTACCACCAACCGCCACAGTTACTGTTCTAGTGCTACTACCAACTACCAACTACCACCAACCGCCACAGTTAGTGTACTAGTGCTATTACCAACTACCACCAACCTACACAGTAACTGAACCAGTGCTACCACCAACTACCACCAACATACACAGTTACTGTACTAGTGCTACTACCAACTACCATCAACCTAAACAGTTACTGAACCAGTGCTACTACCAACCACCACCAATCTCCACATCCACAGTTACTGTACTAGTGCTACTACCAAACACCACCAATCTCCACAGTTACTGTTCTAGTACTACTACCAACCACCACCAATCTCCAAAGTTACTGTACCGGTGCTACTACCAACCACCACCAATCTCCAAAGTTACTGTACCGGTGATACTACCAACTACCACCAACCTACACAGTTACTGTACCAGTGCTACTACCAAACACCACCAATCTCCACAGTTACTGTACCAGTGCTACTACCAACCACCACCAATCTCCAAAGTTACTGTACTAGTGCTACTACCAAACACCACCAATCTCCTAAGCTACTGTACTAGTGCTACTACCAAATACCACCAATCTCCACAGTTACTGTACTAGTGCTACTACCAAACACCACCAATCTCCAAAGTTACTGTACTAGTGCTATTACCAAATACCACCAATCTCCACAGTTACTGTACTAGTGCTGCACCAAACACCACCAATCTCCACAGTTACTGTACTAGTGCTACTACCAACCACCAACAATCTTCACAGTTACTGTACTAGTGCTGCTACCAACCACCACCAATCTCCACAGTTACTGTACTAGTGCTGCTACCAACCACCACCAATCTCCACAGTTACTGTACTAGTGCTGCTACCAACCACCACCAATCTCCACAGTTACTGTACTAGTGCTACTACCAAACACCACCAATCTCCACAGTTACTGTACTAGTGCTGCTACCAACCACCACCAATCTCCACAGTTACTGTACTAGTGCTGATACCAACCACCACCAATCTCCACAGTTACTGTATTAGTGCTGCTACCAACCACCACCAATCTCCACAGTTACTGTACTAGTGCTACTACCAACCACCACCAATCTCCACAGTTACTGTACTAGTGCTACTACCAACCACCACCAATCTCCACAGTTACTGTACTAGTGCTACTACCAACCACCACCAATCTCCACAGTTACTGTATTAGTGCTGCTACCAACCACCACCAATCTCCACAGTTACTGTACTAGTGCTACTACCAACCACCACCAATCTCCACAGTTACTGTACTAGTGCTGCTACCAACCACCACCAATCTCCACAGTTACTGTACTAGTGCTGCTACCAACCACCACCAATCTCCACAGTTACTGTACTAGTGCTGCTACCAACCACCACCAATCTCCAAAGTTACTGTACCAGTGCTGCTACCAACCACCACCAATCTCCAAAGTTACTGTACCATTGCAACTACCAACTACCACCAACCAGTTCCAGTTGCACTTGTTTCCATCAACAACTTCCACAGTTAAACTGCAACCGCAAATGTTCTTGTGTTCGACACATCACATGATGACACACATCACATGATGACACACATCACATGATGACACACATCACATGATGACACACGTCACATGATGACACACGTCACGTGATGACACATCATCATCTAGATATCACTGGTTTTATCACAAAGTTTCTTTAGTTACACTTCAGAACTCATCAAGATACATACCTTGCTTGTATATCTATCTATCTATTGACCTTTGGAGCCGTAGCCGGCCCATAGGGCGTAGACCAAGATACACCTTCTCCTATCTGAATTTTTGTTCTATCAGTTTTCTTTTAAAGATATTTTATCAAATCTCGCCATTTGTCTCTGTTCTGTGCAAGCAGCTCTATCTCATTGAGGGAGCCGAATCCTGCTGCTCTTGCCTCTCTCATCAATGTTCTTCTCAGTGTCTCCCTGGGTCTTCCTCTTTTCCTCATACCTGTTGTTTCTCACATGAGGGCTTGCTTTGCTATTCGGTTATTATCTCTTCTCATCACATGTCCAACATATGACCATCGTCTTTTCTTTATTACTGAAGATCTCTCTCTCTCTCTCTCTCTCTCTCTCTGCGATCAGGACTCAATCAGAGTAGGATTCCAGACTCTCACATGAAGTCTGCTGTCAGGCTAAGTGTGTTGACCGCCCCCACAGACAGAACATCACAATTAGAGTCCCAGATCCACTCTGATTGAACACCCGTTAAAACGTTACACTGTGTTCTGCTCCAGTGGCCCAGTGCATCCGATTTCAGCCAGCATTTTATTCAGGTTTGCATTCCTTAGCCTTTGATTGTCCCCAATCCTTCTGCAAGGCAGCAAATGATCTTTTCTGTAGGGGGATTCTGCCCTTAGATGGTCGGCCCTCCCAGGTTTACGAGCACCATCTGCCCGAGTCACTAGAGGTGACTAACACAGACATGCACACACAAAGATATGAGATGTGACTAACACAGACACGGACACACAAAGATATGAGATGTGACCAACACAGATATGCACACATCGATACGAGGCATGACTAACACTAACACACATCAAGATATATGACACATGACTAACATAAACATGCACATAAAGATATGAGATATGCCTGACATAGACATGCACACACAAAGATATGACTCATGCATAACATAGACAGGCACACAAAGATATGAGATATAACCAACATAGACATGCACACACAAAGATATGAGATGTGAGTAACATAGCCATGCACACACAAGGATATGAGATGTGACATACACAGACATGCACACACAAAGATATGACACATGACTAACACAGATACACACTAAGATATGAGATATGACTAAACACATACACACATAAATATATGAGACATGATTAACACAGACACACCAAGATATGAGATATGACTAACATGACACACACCAAGATATGAGCCATGGCCAGCACACACACACACACACAAGCTAAGATATGAGCCATGGCTAGCACAGAAACACGTCAAGATATGAGCCATGACTTCACGGAAAAAACACCAAGAAATGAACCATGTCCAGTACAGAAACACATTTAGGTACCCATATGCTTTGGTTTGTTGTAGTCGGCAGACTCTTCTTAACGTGGGTTTCATCGACATACGAGACGCAGGCCCCGATTAACTATTCACAGGTTTCGTTCAAACAGTTGTCCGGAGATTGGAGAGTGCAGTCTGACCCGTAGAACGTTCCCTTGCATGTACAGTTCCCGGTTGACTGTTCACAGGTGTCGTTGAAACAGTTGTCCGGACATTTGAGAGTGCAGTCTGATCCGTAGTACGTTTCCTTGCACGTACAGTCTGTACTTTCCGGGTCACATATGATGTCACAGCCATCAGAACGTGTCTGTTTGCACTGTAGCCCAAAATTACCATCGGGACAAGTGTCACTACAGGTGTAGCCAGGACGTTTACATTGTAGGCATTTTCCTGATTTTTCCTCACATAAAGGACAGACACTAAGACAAGACCCGGAGCAGTCGTGTCCATAGATCTCATGTGAACAGTTGCCGTGACACGTACCGATGATGACGTTGTAGCCCTTACAGCACCCACTACACACTGCAGAAAACGACAAAGAATGCCCGTCCAGACAATAGGTGTCTGTAATTTTTGCACCTCACTCACCGTCAGTGCACTGTCGGCCTGCGAAATGGTCGGTGAGAACTCAATCTTAATGTGTGCCATTGTCGCCTGTGTGGTGACTACGATAGTGTTCACAGAAATATTTGGGTATGATATATCATTATACTGGAACACTACACCACTACTGTCAGAGAAAGCCTTTAGTGTTAGTGGTTGATTGGCGATTTCTCTAATTTCCTCGTTTATTTTGAATTCGTTCCACGATATACCAAGCATTTTCCTTAGACATTTATTTTCGAATGTGTTCAACGTTGTTTCTATGTCTCTTGTTGTTTTCCAGCTTTCACACACATAGGTAAGGGTTGATAGTACATTTGATTTGAATAGTCTAAGTTTTGTGTTTGTGCTGATGAGTTTTGTTTTCCACAACTTTTCAAGGCTTCTGAAAGACATTGCTGCTTTAGCTATTCTGATTCTAATTTCTGTACTTGTATCCCCTTCTCGATCAATGTGACTTCCAAGATAGATAAAGTGATCGATCTCTTCCACTGGTTTGTTTTCCATGTATATTTTGTCATCTGTTGGAATTAAACTTTTCATGACTTTAGTCTTTTCATGATTGATCTCAGCCCAATTTGCTGGCTATTGATGATAGTTCATTTGTGTTTTCCTGCATCGTTTTTATCTGACTGCTGATGAGAACTATGTCATCAGCAAAGTCGAGGTCCTCCAAATGGTCTCCTTGTATCCATCCATTCGATGCCTTTATTCCCAGTGCAGTATATCTTTGTTATTGCTTGTATATAAGAGTCACTAATTACACATGAGGTTGACTATAGTTTTTTAAACTTCTATCTAACTATATCGTTAATACAAATTATGTATGTGCATCTAGGCTACCGCCTGCGTTATATGACACGCCCGTGTTCGGTAAATTAAATCCACATAATTTCTCATACTTAGAATAAAATACCAAAACACTATACTTTTACTTTAGTACCAATCTGTATATTCCTAACCTTGAATTTCTTGATTTCCATAATAAGCACTAATCTATTTAGAGACCCGACATTCACAGCTAAAAATCATCTCTCGAACAAATTCCTTTCGAATAATCCTCTCAATAAAACATCTATGGATCAGCTCTTTATGAATACTCTCAAAGTCTCGAATCCCAAATCAACTCTCTTTCCTAAGTCTCGAGTGTCTCCCGAATGTTCTCAATCTTCCCGAATTAAACCTTCTCAAACGTTTTTGTGGTAAACCCAGCTTAGGTCCAATGTTAAGTTACGTCCAATTTTGAGTCACGTTCACTGTTGAGCACGTCCAATGTTGAGCACGTCCAGTGTTCAGTCACGTCCACTGTTAAGTCACGTTCAATGTTGAGTCACGTCCAATGTTGAGTCACGTCCAATGTTGAGTCACGTCCGGTGTTGAGCACTTCCAATGTTAAGACACATCCAATGTTAAGTCACCTCCAATGTTAAGTCACGTCCAATGTTAAGCACGTTCAATATTCAGTCACGTCCAATGTTCAGTCACGTCCAAGTTTGAGTCACTTCCGATGTTCAGTCACGTCCAATACTGAGTCACGTCCAATGTTCAGTCTCGTCCAATGTTCAGTCACATCCATTAATAAATCACGTCCAATGTTCAGTCGCGTCCAATGTTGAATCACGTCCAATGTTCAGTCGCGTCCAATGTTGAATCACGTCCAATGTTCAGTCACGTCCAATGTTTCGTCCATATCTATAGTGGAGTCTTGCACCCAGACTTGGGTAGGTGACTCCCACGTTTCATCTTATCTTACCACCAAGATAGTATCAGCTTACTTCCTGTGCTTCTCTCATGGTATCTGGGAGACCTTATCGCTTGAACGCGGCGTGTTCTTGGCAGAGACCGTTCCCAAGAAATCTTTCCCACATTTGTTTGCTCTCAGACAAAATCTGGTCGTTGCAGTTAATGTGACGTAGGCATCCACGTGGTAGGCAAGGAACTACTGCAGTTACGACCAACCACCAACAGTTACAATCAATCACCAACAGTTACAACCAACCGCCAAAAGTTACAACTAACCACCAACAATTACGACCAACCACCAACAGCTAAAATCAACCACCAACAGTTACGACCAACCAACAACAGTTACAACCAACCATCAACAATTAGAACCAGCCACAAACAATTACAACCAACCACCAACAATTGCAACCAACCACCAACAATTACAACCAACCACAAACAATTACAACCAACCACCAACAATTGCAACCAACCACCAACAATTACAACCAGCCACTAACAATTACAACCAACCACCAACAATTACCACCAACCACCAATAATTACCACCAACAATTACAACCAACCACCAATAATTACCGTTAACCACAAACAATTACCACCAACCACCAACAATTGCGACCTGCCACCTAGAATTACCAACAATTACAACAAACCACCAACAATTACAACCAACCACAAACAATTACAACAAACCACCAATAATTACCACCAACCACAAACAATTACCACCAACAATTGCGACCTGCCACCTAGAATTACCAACAATTACAACAAACCATCAACAATTACCACAAACCACAAACAATTACAACCAACCACCAACAATTACAACCAACCTCCAACAATTATAACCAACTACCAACAATTACAACAAACCACAAACAATTACAACCAATCACCAACAATTGCGACCAACCACCAACAATTATAACCAACCACCAATAATTACGACCAACCTTCAACAATTACCTCGAACCACCAACAATTACGACCAACCTCCAACAATTACCTCGAACCACCAACAATTACGACCAACCTCCAACAATTACCTCGAACCACCAACAATTACAACCAACCACCAACAATTGCGGCCAACCACCAACAATTGCGGCCAGCCACCAACAATTGCGACAGCCACCAACAATTGCGACCTGCCACCAACAATTGCGGCCAGCCACCAACAATTGCGACCTGCCACCAACAATTGCGACCTGCCACCAACAATTGCGACCAGCCACCAACAATTACGGCCAACCACCAACAATTGCGGCCAACCACCAACAATTACAACCAACCACCAACAATTACAACCAACCACCAACAATTGCGGCCAACCACCAACAATTGCGGCCAACCACCAACAATTACAACCAACCACCAACAATTGCGACCAGCCACCAACAATTGCGGCCAACCACCAACAATTACAACGAACCACCAACAATTGCGACCAGCCACCAACAATTACGACCAACCACCAACAATTGCGGCCAACCACCAACAATTACAACGAACCACCAACAATTGCGACCAGCCACCAACAATTACGACCACCACCAACAATTGCGACCAACCACCAACAATTGCAACCTACCACCAACAATTACAACCATCCACCAACAATTACAACCAACCACAACAGTTGCGACCAACCACCAACAGTTGCGACCAACCACAACAATTACGACCAACCACCAACAAGTGCAACCAACCACCAACAATTACAACCAACCACCAACAGTTGCGACAACCACCAACAATTACGACCAACCACCAACAGTGCAACCAACCACCAACAATTACAACCAACCACAACAGTTGCGACCAACCACCAACAATTACTACCAACCACCAACAATTACAACCAACCACAACAGTTGCGACCAACCACCAACAATTACGACCAACCACCAACAAGTGCAACCAACCACCAACAATTACAACCAACCACAACAGTTGCGACCAACCACCAACAAGTGCAACCAACCACCAACAATTACAACCAACCACAACAGTTGCGACCAACCACCAACAATTACTACCAACCACTAACAATTGGGACCAACCACCAACAAGTGCAACCAACCACCAACAATTACAACCAACTACAACAGTTGCGACCACCACCAACAATTACTACCAACCACTAACAATTAGGACAACCACCAACAATTACAACCAACCACCAACAGTTGGTATCAACCACCAACAATTACAACCAACCACCAACAGTTGCGACCAACCACCAACAATTACAACCAACCACCAACAGTTGCGACCAACGACCAACAATTGGGACCACCACCAACAATTGGGGACCAACCATACTTCACAACTCCCCAAGTGACTGGGTAGCGCGCGCGGTGAGCAGAAGTGAGCTGCAGGCACGAGACAGCGGCCTACAAGAGTCACAGCTCGCGCTGTATGCCAGTTCCAGACACCATTACAACCACAGCAACACGACATACCGTCGGCACGCACACTGTAAGCTCACAACCACCTGGTTGCCCACATTGGAGCTACCAACCTGTCACAGCGTCACGGATAGTGCTCTCTTAGTGCGGTGTTACATTGAGCAACGATCTCTGGCGGTAAGTGGTGCTTAGCTAGCAACTCAATTTCGTGGCTTGGAAATTTGACGGTGAAGTTGATTATGTCAATAGACTAGTTCATGGCAATATATTCTACTTTTGGGAATATAACGACAAGATTACACATATTTATATTAATCTACACACACATTTATATTAATCTACACACACATTTACATTGATCTACATACATAATTACATTAATCGATTTATGCATTCTCATTAATCTGCGTATACAATTACATTAATCTACATATACATATATGATTACAATTAATCTACATACACATAACAATTAATCTACATATCATCATCATCACCAAGTACCATTCCTGCTGGCGTAGGTGATCATGTCTCTCCACAACTATCCATCTTGACAGTTATTTATCATTGTTTGTTGTTGACCTTATTCTGACTGGCTCTACGTCACTTTGAAGAACTCGTTTTCCTTTCTCTTTTGTTAACAGTGGATTGAGCAGTATCTTCATCTACTTATAACAATTCATCTACTTGTAACAATTCATCTACTTGTAACAATTCATCTACTTGTAACAATTCATCTACTTGTAACAATTCATCTACTTGTAACAATTCATCTACTTGTAACAATTCATCTACTTGTCACAATTCATCTACTTATAACAATTCATCTACTTGTAACAATTCATCTACTTGTAACAATTCATCTACTTATAACAATTCATATACTTGTAACAATTCATCTACTTGTAACAATTCATCTACTTGTAACAATTCATCTACTTATAACACTTCATCTGCTTGTAACATTCATCTACTTGTAACAATTCATCTACTTGTAACAATTCATCTACTTGTAACAATTCATCTACTTGTAACAATTCATCTACTTGTAACACTACCTTCGAGGGTGCGGATGGCGTTTGAGGGGAGATCAGATTTTCCGAGGTCGGATTGTTCGATTGGACAGGACCTGCAGTGAGGCCATAGATTTCAACCCTGGACACACGGCCAGGTGATCAATAATTCAGTCACAAATGCCAACACTTTCTCTGGCTGTAGTCTTGTCTGCTGATGTCTCCTTGACACTGGGTAGCGTGTCCCGCCGGCCCGGTTTGTGCTGACCACGTGATGTCCCACTTGCATGTTTCTACTCACATCGAGGTTGTTGTTCCGTCACGTGATAAGTCACACGTGTTGATATCTTCACACCGAGGTTGTGATTCCGTCACGTGATAAGTCACACGTGTTGATATCTTCACACCGAGGTTGTGATTCCGTCACGTGATAAGTCACACGTGTTGATATCTTCACACCGAGGTTGTGATTCCGTCACGTGATAAGTCACACGTGTTGATATCTTCACACCGAGGTTGTGGTTGCTGTCACGTGATAAGTCACACGTGTTGATATCTTCACACCGAGGTTGTGGTTGCTCTCATGTGATAAGTCACACGTGTTGATATCTTCACACTTTTATCACACTGTAACAATTCACTAGATCTATAGAAACACTCAGCGTCAACAGCAGAAACTACGTTCTAGAAACACTCAGTCAACAGCAGAAACTACGTTCTAGAAACACTCGGTCAACAGCAGAAACTACGTTCTAGAAACACTCGGTCAACAGCAGAAACTACGTTCTAGAAACACTCAGTCAACAGCAGAAACTACGTTCTAGAAACACTCGGTCAACAGCAGAAACTACGTTCTAGAAATACTCAGTCAACAGCAGAAACTACGTTCTAGAAACACTCGGTCAACAGCAGAAACTACGTTCTAGAAACACTCAGTCAACAGCAGAAACTACGTTCTAGAAACACTCAGTCAACAGCAGAAACTACGTTCTAGAAACACTCAGTCAACAGCAGAAACTACGTTCTAGAAACACTCAGTCAACAGCAGAAACTACGTTCTAGAAACACTCAGTCAACAGCAGAAACTACGTTCTAGAAACACTCAGTCAACAGCAGAAACTACGTTCTAGAAACACTCGGTCAACAGCAGAAACTACGTTCTAGAAACACTCAGTCAACAGCAGAAACTACGTTCTAGAAACACTCGGTCAACAGCAGAAACTACGTTCTAGAAATACTCGGTCAACAGCAGAAACTACGTTCTAGAAACACTCAGTCAACAGCAGAAACTACGTTCTAGAAACACTCGGTCAACAGCAGAAACTACGTTCTAGAAACACTCGGTCAACAGCAGAAACTATGTTCTAGAAACACTCGGTCAACAGCAGAAACTACATTATAGAAACACTCGGTCAACAGCAGAAACTACGTTCTAGAAACACTCGGTCAACAGCAGAAACTACGTTCTAGAAACACTCGGTCAACAGCAGAAACTACGTTCTAGAAACACTCGGTCAACAGCAGAAACTACCTTCTATAAACACTCGGTCAACAGCAGAAACTACGTTCTAGAAACACTCAGTCAACAGCAGAAACTACATTATAGAAACACTCAGCGCCAACAGCAGAAAGGGCCGGACATTGAACAAACTATGTCCCCTCGACGCTACAAGGACAATTGGCGTTGAATAAAAGAAGAATATTAGCAGCTGTTGCGTGGGACACCCCTCTTGAGAATTCATGCGTGGGACACTCCTTTTGTGAATTCATGTGTGGGACACTCTTCTTGTGAATTCATGTGTGGCACACTTACTTTGTGAATTCATGCGTGGGACACTTACATTGTGAATTCATGCCTGGGGCACTTCTCTCTTGGGATTTCGTGCGTGGGTCACTTCTCTCTTGGAATTTCATTGCGTGGGCATTTCTCTTTTGTGATTTCGTGCGTGTGGCACTTCTCTCTTGGGATTTCATTGCGTGATGCTCTTCTCTCTTGGGATTTTATGCGTGGGGCACTTCTCTCTTGGGATTTCATTGCGTGGGGCACTTCTCTCTTGGGATTTCATTGCGTGGGGCAATTCTCTCTTGGGATTTCATTGCGTGGGGCACTTCTCTCTTGGGATTTCATTGCGTGATGCACTTCTCTCTTGGGATTTCATTGCGTGGGGCAATTCT
Organism: Megaustenia siamemsis; assembly: GCA_032433765.1. Lineage (NCBI taxonomy): Eukaryota > Metazoa > Mollusca > Gastropoda > Stylommatophora > Ariophantidae > Megaustenia > Megaustenia siamemsis. The sequence goes on from JAVIAB010000160.1 coordinate 1,779,636, forward strand.
CTCTTGGGATTTCATGCGTGGGGCAATTCTCTCTTGGGATTTCATTGCGTGGGGCACTTCTCTCTTGGGATTTCATTGCGTGATGCACTTCTCTCTTGGGATTTCATTGCGTGGGACACTTTTCTCTTGGGATTTCATTGCGTGGGGCACTTCTCTCTTTTGGGATTTCATTGCGTGGGGCACTTCTCTCTTTAGATTTCATGCGTGGGGCACTTTTCTCTTGGGATTTCATTGCGTGGGGCACATCTCTCTTAGGATTTCATTGCGTGGGGCACTTCTCTCTTTAGATTTCATGCGTGGGGCACTTTTCTCTTGGGATTTCATTGCGTGGGGCACTTCTCTCTTGGGTTTTTATTGCGTGGGGCACTTCTCTCTTTTGATTTCATGCGTGGGGCACTTCTCTCTTGGGATTTCATAGCATGGGGCACTTCTCTCTTAGGATTTCATTGCGTGGGGCAATTCTCTCTTGGGATTTCATTGCGTGGGGCACTTCTCTCTTTGGATTTCATGCGTGGGCACTTCTCTCTTGGGATTTCATTGCGTGGGGCACTTCTCTCTTGGGATTTCATTGCGTGGGGCTTTCTCTCTTGGGATTTCATTGCGTGGGACACTTCTCTCTTTAGATTTCATGCGTGGGGCACTTTTCTCTTGGGCTTTCTTTGCGTGGGGCACTTCTCTCTTGGGATTTTATTGCGTGGGGCACTTCTCTCTTTAGATTTCATGCGTGGGGCACTTCTCTCTTGGGATTTCATAGCGTGGGGCACTTCTCTCTTTGGATTTCATTGCGTGGGGCACTTCTCTCTTGGGATTTCATTGCGTGGGGCACTTCTCTCTTTGGATTTCATTGCGTGGGGCACTTCTCTCTTGGGATTTCATTGCGTGGGGCACTTCTCTCTTGGGATTTCATGTGTGGGGCACTTCTCTCTTGGAATTTCGTGCGTGATGCACTTCTCTCTTGGGATTTCATTGCGTGGGGCACTTCTCTCTTGGGGTTTCATGTGTGGGGCACTTCTCTCTTGGGGTTTTATTGCGTGAGGCACTTCTCTCTTTAGATTTCATGCGTGGGGCACTTCTCTCTTGGGATTTCATAGCATGGGGCACTTCTCTCTTGGGATTTCATGTGTGGGGCACTTCTCTCTTGGGATTTCATTGCGTAGGGCACTTCTCTCTTCGGAATTCATGCTTGGGGCACCTGATAATTAATAAATAGTTGAGTAACAGATGTTAGCAATTGGTAGTTGGACAATCCATATGTCCTCTTCTTTCCTTACTTACTTCGAGTCGAGGGGAGATATAATTTGTGGTCTTTTGCTCTTCTGTTAGCCTCTGCTGCTCTTATGTTTCCTAGTGTTTCTGATATTCCATCAATTCATCTTTTGCTCTTCTGTTAGCCTCTGCTGCTCTTATGTTTCCTAGTGTTTCTGATATTCCATCAATTCATCTTTTGCTCTTCTGTTAGCCTCTGCTGCTCTTATGTTTCCTAGTGTTTCTGATATTCCATCAATTCATCTTTTGCTCTTATGTTGGCCTATCCTGATGTTATGTTTCCTAGTGTTTCTAATATTCCATCAATTCATCTTTTTCGTGGTCGGACCTTGGGTTTGGTGTTCTCGAAACGTTTAATGAAGGCTTGGTCTGTTGTGTTTTGATCTTTCTGCCTTATCACATGGTCAAACCATTTTATCTGTTGTTCCTTTATATATTCTATGGCGGGAATTTTTCCTAGCTTTTTTCTTCATTTCTGATCTTATCTCTCAGACTGTTTCCTGTCATTCGTCTAAAATAATAAGTCTCAGTAGAGGTAATTTTCTTTTTGTTCTTGCGTCTAGGGTCCAGGTCTGGCATTGGTAGCTCAACGTTGGGATGAAGATTGTATTGTATAGTGCTCGTTTTGGCCCCAGAGTTATTTCCTTGTTGGACAATAGTGGTGATAACTGTCCGATGATTTGACAAGCTTTGTTGCATCTTGATTCTATCTCTGTTGTTTGTGAATTATCGTTTGTTACCAAACTTCCTAGGTATTTGAATTGATCTGCTGTTTTAGTTGCCTGCCTTTTATAGTTATGTTGATGTTCTGTTTTTCATTTGCAATATTCATGTGTTCATGTAGGTCTTCTATTGTTTCATGTATTAGTGCCAGATCGTCGGCAAATAAAAGCTCGTTGATCTCCACTGTCTCTGATGGGTTGGCTAGCTTGCATATATGGTCCATGTATGTAATAAACAGTAGGGGGGATAGTACGCACCCCTGTCTTACACCTGATCTAACTTCGAAGTGGTCTGTGTTGCCTGCTGCTGTTCTGACCCTGCAGCTGCTGTTGATGTAGAGACTTTTAATAAGGTTGGTTAGATGTTGGCTTACTCCGTATGTTGTTAGTATCTCCCACAGTTGTTCTCTGTTTACTCTGTCGAATTCTTTTTCCTGGTCAATGAAGGCTATGTATAAGTTTTGCTTGTGTTCTGTCGTTTTTTCTGCAAGCTGTTTTAGTGTGAATAGCGCGTCCGTGCATCCTCTTCATTTTCGGAACCCCATTTGAGAATCGCTTAACTGTAGCTCTGTTATTGGTCTCAGCCTTTTTTCCAAGATTTTGGCGTATAGCTTTCCTACATGGCTGAGAAGAGATATACCTCTATATTGATTGCAGTCTTTCTTGCTACCTTTATATTTCCATTTTTGGTACAATAATTGCCTGTTGCCAGTCTTCTGGGGCGTGTTGTTGGTGCCATGCTGCATTAAATATTCTGTGCAGCCATGTCACTCCTGTTTCTCCTGCTGCTGCTATTATTTCTACTGGTATGCTATCTATTTCCGGTGCTTTATTTCTTGGTGCATATTTGATTACTTCTTCGATTTCCTCTTTCATGATGTTGGGTTCAGTATGTATGAGTTTTAGCGTGGTTTTTGTTGTCTTATTGGTAGTTGTTGTCATGTTTAACAGGTCTCAAAATATTCTTTCCATCTCTGTTGCTTATGTTGGTTATTTGATATTGGCTGTCCGTCTTTGTCATTTATGAGTTCAGGAGGATCATGGTTTTTTTTCTCTTTCTTGTTTCTTGTACTAATTTGTAAAAGTCTTTTGTAGCTTTTACTACTTTATAGAAGTCTCTTGTTGCTTGTACTACTTTGTAGAAGTCTCTTGTTTCTTCTACTACTTTATAGATGTCTCGTGTTGCTTGTACTACTTTGTAGAAGTCTCTTATTTCTTCTACTACATATAAAAGTCTCTTGTTGATTGTACTACCTTGTAGAAGTCGCTTGTTTCTTCTACTACTTTAAAGACGTCTCCAGTTGCTTGTACTACTTTGTAGAATTCTCTTGCTGCTTGTACTACTTTATAGAAGTCTCTTGTTTCTTGTACTACTTTATAGATGTCTCTTGTTGATTCTAGTACTTAGTCGAAGTCTCTTGTTGCTTGTACTACTTTATAGAAGTCTCTTGTTGCTTGTACTACTTTATAGAAGTCTCTTGTTGCTTGTACTACTTTATAGAAGTCTCTTGTTGATTCTACTACTTTGTAGAAGTCTCTTGTTGCTTGTACTACTTTATAGAAGTCTCTTGTTGCTTGTACTACTTTATAGAAGTCTTTTGTTGCTTGTACTACTTTATAGAAGTCTCTTGTTGCTTGTACTACTTTATAGAAGTCTCTTGTTGCTTGTACTACTTTATAGAAGTCTCTTGTTGCTTGTACTACTTTATAGAAGTCTCTTGTTGCTTGTACTACTTTATAGAAGTCTCTTGTTGCTTGTACTACTTTGTAGAAGTCTCTTGTTGCTTGTACTACTTTATAGAAGTCTCTTGTTGCTTGTACTACTTTATAAAAGTCTCTTGTTGCTTGTACTACTTTGTAGAAGTCTCTTGTTGCTTGTACTACTTTATAGAAGTCTCTTGTTGCTTGTACTAATTTATAGAAGTCTCTTGTTGCTTGTACTACATTAGAAGTCTCTTGTTTCTTCCACTACTTTATAGAAGTCTCTTGTTGCTTGTACTACATTAGAAGTCTCTTGTTTCTTCCACTACTTTATAGAAGTCTCTTGTTTCTTCTACTACTTTATAGAAGTCTCTTGTTTCTTCTAATACTTAGTAGAAGTCTCTTGTTTCTTCCACTACTTTATAGAAGTCTCTTGTTTCTTCTACTACTTTATAGAAGTCTCTTGTTTCTTCTAATAATTAGTAGAAGTCTCTTGTTGCTTGTACTACTTTATAGAAGTCTCTTGTTGCTTGTACTACTTTATAGAAGTCTCTTGTTGCTTGTACTACTTTATAGAAGTCTCTTGTTTCTTCTACTACTTTATAGAAGTCTCTTGTTGCTTGTACTACTTTATAGAAGTCTCTTGTTTCTTCTACTACTTTATAGAAGTCTCTTGTTTCTTCTACTACTTTATAGAAGTCTCTTGTTGCTTGTACTACTTAGTAGAAGTCTCTTGTTTCTTCTACTACTTTATAGAAGTCTCTTGTTGCTTGTACTACTTAGTAGAAGTCTCTTGTTTCTTCCACTACTTTATAGAAGTCTCTTGTTTCTTCTACTACTTTATAGAAGTCTCTTGTTGCTTGTACTACTTTATAGAAGTCTCTTGTTTCTTCTACTACTTTATAGAAGTCTCTTGTTTCTTCTAGTACTTAGTCGAAGTCTCTTGTTGCTTGTACTACTTTATACAAGTCTCTTGTTGCTTGTACTACTTTATAGAAGTTTCGTGTTGCTTGTACTACTTTATAGAAGTCTCTTGTTGCCTGTACTACTTTATAGAAGTCTCTTGTTGCTTGTACTACTTTATAGAAGTCTCTTGTTGCTTGTACTACTTTATAGAAGTCTCTTGTTGCTTGTACTACTTTATAGAAGTCTCTTGTTGCTTGTACTACTTTATAGAAGTCTCTTGTTTCTTCTAATACTTAGTAGAAGTCTCTTGTTGCTTCTACTACTTAGTAGAAGTCTCTTGTTTCTTCTACTACTTTATAGAAGTCTCTTGTTGCTTGTACTACTTTATAGAAGTCTCTTGTTTCTTCTACTACTTAGTAGAAGTCTCTTGTTGCTGTCCGAAGTCCCTGTTCATCTTTTGTCTGAACTCTGTCCAGGTATTTTGCCTGGTTTCTTTGATCAAAATTGTAACTTTGTTTCCGAACTGAGGCATATTTGCCATATTCTTCTTGGTTCTTGTTCTCCCTCCAATTTTTAAACAATTTCTTCTTTTCTTTCATTGCTTCTCTGATTGCTTCGCTCCACCACCATGTGCTCTTCTTCCCTTCTTTTGTCTTTAGCTTTGTTGCACATAACATTGTTGCCATTTTTAATCTGCTACCACTCTTCTTCTACTGTGCTTACTTCGTTAGGGAGTTTCTTGAATTGTTTCCACTCTTCTTCTACTGTGCTTACTTCGTTAGGGAGTTTCTTGAATTGTTTCCACTCTTCTTCTACTGTGCATACTTCGTTAGGGAGTTTCTTGAATTGTTTCCACTCTTCTTCTACTGTGCTTACTTCGTTAGGGAGTTTCTTGAATTGTTTCCACTCTTCTTCTACTGTGCTTACTTCGTTAGGGAGTTTCTTGAATTGTTTCCACTCTTCTTCTACTGTGCTTACTTCTTTAGGGAGTTTTTTGAATTCCTCTATTAGTTTTACTTCTAGGGTTTTCCTTGTTTCTTGATCTTTTAATTGCTTGATAATTTTATTATTTGTTCTTTTTGCTTCTTTTGTTTGTTTGTGCTTCTTCTCTTTGTGTTTCTTCAGTTTATGTTTCTTCTCTTTGTTTGTGTTTCTTCTCTTTGTTTGTGTTTCTTCTCTTTGTGTTTCTTCTGCTTGTGTTTCTTCTCTTTGTGTTTCTTCAGTTTGTGTTTCTTCTCTTGTGTTTCTTCAGTTTGTGTTTCTTCTCTTTGTGTTTCTTCAGTTTGTGTTTCTTCACTTTGTTTGTGCTTCTTCAGTTTGTGTTTCTTCTCTTTGTGTTTCTTCAGTTTGTGTTTCTTCTCTTTGTTTGTGTATCTTCTCTTTGTTTGTGTTTCTTCTCTTTGTGTTTCTTCAGCTTGTGTTTCTTCTCTTTGTGTTTCTTCAGCTTGTGTTTCTTCTCTTTGTGTTTCTTCAGTTTGTGTTTCTTCTCTTTGTTTGTGCTTCTTCAGTTTGTGTTTCTTCTCTTTGTGTTTCTTCAGTTTGTGTTTCCTCTCTTTGTGTTTCTTCAGTTTGTGTTTCTTCTCTTTGTGTTTCTTCAGTTTGTGTTTCTTCTCTTTGTGTTTCTTCAGTTTGTGTTTCTTCTCTTTGTTTGTGCTTCTTCAGTTTGTGTTTCTTCTCTTTGTGTTTCTTCAGTTTGTGTTTCTTCTCTTTGTTTGTGCTTCTTCAGTTTGTGTTTCTTCTCTTTGTGTTTCTTCAGTTTGTGTTTCTTCTCTTTGTGTTTCTTCATTTGTGTTTCTTCTCTTTGTGTTTCTTCAGTTTGTGTTTCTTCTCTTTGTGTTTCTTCAGTTTGTGTTTCTTCTCTTTGTGTTTCTTCAGTTTGTGTTTCTTCTCTTTGTTTGTGCTTCTTCAGTTTGTGTTTCTTCTCTTTGTGTTTCTTCAGTTTGTGTTTCTTCTCTTTGTGTTTCTTCAGTTTGTGTTTCTTCTCTTTGTTTGTGTTTCTTCTCTTTGTGTTTCTTCAGTTTGTGTTTCTTCTCTTTGTGTTTCTTCAGTTTGTGTTTCTTCTCTTTGTTTGTGTTTTTTCTCTTTGTTTATGTTTCTTCTCTTTGTGTTTCTTCAGTTTGTATTTCTTCTCTTTGTGTTTCTTCAGTTTGTGTTTCTTCTCTTTGTTTGTGCTTCTTCAGTTTGTGTTTCTTCTCTTTGTGTTTCTTCAGTTTGTGTTTCTTCTCTTTGTTTGTGTTTCTTCTCTTTGTGTTTCTTCAGTCTGTGTTTCTTCTCTTTGTGTTTCTTCAGTTTGTGTTTCCTCTCTTTGTTTGTGCTTCTTCAGTTTGTGTTTCTTCTCTTTGTGTTTCTTCAGTTTGTGTTTCTTCTCTTTGTTTGTGTTTCTTCTCTTTGTGTTTCTTCAGTTTGTGTTTCTTCTCTTTGTGTTTCTTCAGTTTGTGTTTCTTCTCTTTGTTTGTGTTTTTTCTCTTTGTTTGTGTTTCTTCTCTTTGTGTTTCTTCAGTTTGTGTTTCTTCTCTTTGTGTTTCTTCAGTTTGTGTTTCTTCTCTTTGTTTGTGCTTCTTCTCTTTGTGTTTCTTCAGTTTGTGTTTCTTCTCTTTGTTTGTGTTTCTTCTCTTTGTTTGTGTTTCTTCTCTTTGTTTGTGTTTCTTCAGTTTGTGTTTCTTCTCTTTGTTTGTGTTTCTTCAGTTTGTGTTTCTTCTCTTTGTGTTTCTTCTCTTTGTTTATGTTTCTTCAGTTTGTGTTTCTTCTCTTTGTTTATGTTTCTTCAGTTTGTGTTTCTTCTCTTTGTTTATGTTTCTTCAGTTTGTGTTTCTTCTCTTTGTTTATGTTTCTTCAGTTTGTGTTTCTTCTCTTTGTTTATGTTTCTTCAGTTTGTGTTTCTTCTCTTTGTTTATGTTTCTTCAGTTTGTGTTTCTTCTCTTTGTTTATGTTTCTTCAGTTTGTTTCTTCTCTTTGTGTTTCTTCTCTTTGTTTGTGTTTCTTCTCTTTGTTTGTGTTTCTTCTCTTTGTTTGTGTTTCTTCTCTTTGTTTGTGTTTCTTCTCTTTGTTTGTGTTTCTTCTCTTTGTTTGTGTTTCTTCTCTTTGTTTGTGTTTCTTCTGTTTGTGTTTCTTCAGTTTGTGTTTCTTCTGTTTGTTTTTCTTCAGTTTGTGTTTCTTTAGTTTGTGTTTCTTCTGTTTGTGTTTCTTCAGTTTGTGTTTCTTTAGTTTGTGTTTCTTCAGTTTGTGTTTCTTCTCTTTGTTTGTGTTTCTTCTCTTTGTTTGTGTTTCTTCTCTTTGTTTGTGTTTCTTCACTTTGTTTGTGTTTCTTTTCTTTGTTTGTGTTTCTTCTCTTTGTTTGTGTTTCTTCTCTTTGTTTGTGTTTCTTCTCTTTGTTTATGTTTCTTCAGTTTGTGTTTCTTCAGTTTGTGTTTCTTCTCTTTGTTTGTGTTTCTTCTCTTTGTTTGGATATTTATCACAGGAAGTAGTTCAGTAACAGCTGATGTTGGCAAGGGCGAGGTTTGTGTGTTACAGATTTGACTTGTTTTTTTGTTAATCTTATCTTTCTTTAATGGTCACAGCACATCACAACATTGAGGTAACAACAGGTAATATGTAAGATCATGACAGAGTCTTTCTTTAACAATAATGATAATCAGTTTATTGATTTCGCCGTGATACAATATAGTGGATGCACTTCTCTGAATCTAATGTTCTTAAGTTCTGGACATGCGTAGGTTACCACTGATGATTATGCAATGTCCATAAGTGCATATTGTCATATAACATTGTTCATCAGACATCATTCAACTTGTCTACTTACGAGATGTAAGATTCTTGAAATACTTCAAAATGGAAACACAATCACTTCACAACTAAAGTCATAATATTCTTGATCAACTATCTATCAAGAATAACTTCTAAACTGACTTGAACTACACTTGGAGATTCGAACTTCTGAACTAATGACTTCACTTCTAATCTTAACTTCTAGCTGTTCTGACTCTGTTTCCAAACTACTTAACTGCTTCTACTTCTAACTTCTGACTGACTTAACTGCTGGTTGGCTCTCCTAACTTAACTTCTTTGTTCTATCCTAACTTCTTGACTAACCACAATCTACATTCTACTTCTCTTCTGCTCCTCTGACTTAACTTTCTGACTTAACTTTCTGACTTAACTTTCTGACTTAACTTGCTCAAACTGTTGTGCAGGACTTTACCCAACAACTCTCTTCTACCTGCAAGTTTGTGACCAATAAGATCATCGCAAATTGACCACTCGTAACGTGATCTGGTCACCTGAGCTTGTCGCTTGCTCACTATCTGTGACCACACCTGAACTTCCCCACATTTTGGACAAACACCCTATTTGGAATAATATTACTTCATCCTAGTAGCTGGATGATCACTTGACCGTTCCATGACTTTGATAATAACAACTTATTTATCAGTCGACCAAAGTCATGGGTGCCACATGCTAACTGCGTGGTGGTCATCCACAATAACAACGAACTTGCATGGACAATCGGGGAGATTTTACAACATCACGAGGTCGATGCGTGTTATGTATGTGATGGTCACCCTCACAACAACTGGGTGAGTGGGGATTCATGGAAAATCCCCTCAACTATTATATCAAGGCCAAGTCATGACCCTCTCTACTTCGGTGGGTGTCCACTACCCACTCTCTACAACTTGTTATCCTAATTTGTATTCTGGAAAATCTATACTTAAATTCTGCTGGTCACCACTATATGAATACTGCTATCGTCCATTCAAAGAGCGGTAACGACTAAATTACCTGCTCCCTCTGTTTACACTATCTAACTCTGTTACATGTGGGCTTGTCCTTGTCGTGCATGCTATTGTTGGCCCAAATGTTAGAAAGTACAACAATTTGATTGATAACGACCAGAAAGAAGTGCCAGTTATTAGCTGACTACATGATCAATGATCACCTTATTAGATGTTACAAGAGCTTATATAGTAACTGTAGAAGTGTGATTAGAGCAAGTAAATGATCACCTTATTAGATGTTACAAGAGCTTATATAGTAACTGTAGAAGTGTGAAGAGCAAGTAAATGATCACCTTATTAGATGTTACAAGAGCTTATATAGTAACTGTAGAAGTGTGATTAGAGCAAGTAAATGATCACCTTATTAGATGTTACAAGAGCTTATATTATAACTGTAGAAGTGTGATTAGAGCAAGTAAATGATCACCTAATGAGATGTTACAAGAGCTTATATAGTAACTGTAGAAGTGCGATTAGAGCAAGTAAATGATAACTTTATTAGATGTTACAAGAGCTTATATAGTAACTGTAGAAGTGTGATTAGAGCAAGTAAATGATCACCTTATTAGATGTTACAAGAGCTTATATAGTAACTGTAGAAGTGTGATTAGAGCAAGTAAATGATCACCTTATTAGATGTTACAAGAGCTTATATAGTAACTGTAGAAGTGTGATTAGAGCAAGTAAATGATCACCTTATTAGATGTTACAAGAGCTTATATAGTAACTGTAGGAGTATGATTAGAGCAAGTAAATGATCACCTTATTAGATGTTACAAGAAGGCTATGACTGAAAAGTGTTCCTTCTTGTAGTTTCCTCCTATTCCAAGTCCGGCTTGTTGCAGGAGCTACTGAGTTTAGTGCTCTGTGCATACCGTGAGCTGTGTGTCTCATCCGTTTTGATCCTGTTTCGATATCCCGCTTGTTTACGATGAATGATGATATCGTATGACAGGGAACAGTTGGCTGTGTTCACTTTCTGCGCGGTTTCGCCTTATGTCTTTTGGCGTGTGCTGAGACTGCTACGATGGGGACTACAGTTACCTTTCTTTGTTTGGGAGATGTGTTAGTAATTCGGATGATTCCACTGGCACAGGCGGTTGAGCAATTATGGATTTTAATTCGTTTGCTGTGATACCGAGGCCTTCCATAACCAATAATAATAATAATGTTACAAGAGCTTATATAGTAACTGTAGAAGTATGATTAGAGCAAGTAAATGGTTACCTTATTAGATGTTACAAGAGCTTATATAGTAACTGTAGAAGTGTGATTAGAGCAAGTAAATGGTTACCTTATTAGATGTTACAAGAGCTTATATAGTAACTGTAGAAGTGTGATTAGAGCAAGTAAATGGTTACCTTATTAGATGTTACAAGAGCTTATATAGTAACTGTAGAAGTGTGATTAGAGCAAGTAAATGGTTACCTTATTAGATGTTACAAGAGCTTATATAGTAACTGTAGAAGTGTGATTAGAGCAAGTAAATGATCACCTTATTAGATGTTACAAGAGCTTATATAGTAACTGTAGAAGTGTGATTCTTCTTCTTCTTCTTTCCTTCCTCATTTGCCTTTCAGCGTCGAAGGGAGATATAATTTGCGGTCTTTTGCTTTTCTGTTCGCCTCTGCTGCTGTTATGCTTCCAAGTGCTTCTAATATTCCATCGACCCATCTTTTTCGTGGTCGACCCTTGGGTCTGGTGTTCTCACAACATTTGCTGAAGGCTCGTTGTGTTGTGTTTTGATCTTTCTGCCTTGTCACGTGGCCAAACCATTTTATCTGTTGTCTCTTTATATATTCTATGGCGTGGGTTATTCCTAGCTTTTTTCTCGGTTCTTTATTTCTGATCTTATCTCTCAGTCTGTTTCCTGTCATTCGTCTAACACATTTAATCTCTGTAGAGGTTATTTTCTTATTGTTCTTGCATCTAGGGTCCAGGTCTGTCATTGGTAGCTCAACGTTGGGATGAAGATTGTATTGTATAGTGCTCGTTTTGCCTCCAGAGTTATTTCCTTGTTGGACAATAGTGGTGATAACTGTCCGGTGATTTGACAAGCTTTTTTGCATCTTGATTCTATCTCTGCTGTTTGAGAATTATCGTTTGTCATTAGACTTCCTAGGTATTTCAATTCCTCTACTTGTTTTAGTTGTCTGCCTTCTATAGTTATGTTGATGTTCTGTTTATTTTTGGCGACGTTCATGACTTCTGTTTTGTTGATGTTGATTTTCATGTTATATTTTGTGCCTGAGATGTTGAGTTTGTTTAAGTGTTCTTGTAGGTCTTCTATTGTTTCATGTATTGGTGCCTGATCGTCTGCAAATAAAAGCTCGTTGATCTCCTCTGTCTCTGATGGGTTGGCCAGCTTGCATATATGGTCCATGTATGTAATAAACATGATGACATAGTTCTCATCAGCAGTCAGACAAAAACGATGCAGGAAAACACAAATGAACTATCATCAATAGCCAGCAAAATTGGGCTTGAGGTCAATCATGAAAAGACTAAAGTCATGAAAAGTTTAATTCCAACAAGTGACAAAATATACATGGAAAACAAACCAGTAGAAGAGATCGATCACTTTATCTATCTTGGAAGTCACATTGATCGAGAAGGGGATACGAGCAAAGAAATTAGAATCAGAATGGCTAAAGCAGCAATGTCTTTCAGAAGCCTTGAAAAGTTGTGGAAATCAAAACTCTTCAGCACAAACACAAAACTTAGGCTATTCAAATCAAATGTACTATCAACCCTTACGTATGCGTGTGAAAGCTGGAAAACAACAAGAGATATAGAAACAAAGTTGAACGCATTCGAAAATAAATGTCTAAGGAAAATACTTGGTATAGCGTGGAACGAATTCAAAACAAACGAGGAAATTAGAGAAATCGCCAATCAACCACTAATATCTTCAGTAATAAAGAAAAGACGATGGTCATATGTTGGACATGTGATGAGAAGAGATAATAACCGAATAGCAAAGCAAGCTCTCATATGGGAAACAACAGGTAAAAGAAAAAGAGGAAGACCCAGGGAGACACTGAGAAGAACATTGATGAGAGAGGCAAGAGCAGCAGGAATCGGCTCCCTCAATGAGATAGAACTGCTTGCACAGAACAGAGACAGATGGCGAGATTTGATAAAATATCTTTAAAAGACAAATTGCTAGAACAAAAAAATTCATATAGGAGAAGGTGTATCTTGGTCTACGCCCTATGGGCCGGTTACGGCTCGAAAGGTCAATAGATAGATAGATAGATAGATGTAATAAACAGTAGGGGGATAGTACGCACCCCTGTCTTACACCTGATCTAACTTCGAAGTGGTCTGTGTAGCCTGCTGCTGTTTTGACCCTGCAGCTGCTGTTGATGTAGAGACTTTTAATAAGGTTGGTTAGATGTTGGCTTACTCCGTATGTTGTTAGTATCTCCCACAGCTGTTCTCTGTTTACTCTGTCGAATTCTTTTTCCTGGTCATTGAAGGTTATGTATAAGTTTTGCTTGTGTTCTGTCGTTTTTTCTGCAAGCTGTTTTAGTGTGAATAGTGCGTCAGTACATCCTCTGTTTTTTTCGGAACCCCATTTGAGAATCGCTTAACTGTAGTTCTATTATTGGTCTCAGCCTATTCTCCAAGATTTTGGCGTATAGCTTTCCTACATGGCTGAGAAGAGATATACCTCTATATTGATTGCAGTCTCATTTGTTACCTTTCTTTTTCCATATTGGTATGATGATTTCCTGTTGCCAGTCTTCTGGGGCTTGTTGTTGGTGCCATGCTGCATTAAATATTCTGTGCAGCCATTGCATTCCTGTTTCTCCCGCTGCTGCTATTATTTCTATTGGTATGTTATCTAGCCCCGGTGCTTTATTTCTTGGTGCATATTTGATTACTTCTTTGATTTCCTCTTTCATGATGTTGGGTTCAGTATTTGTGAGTTCTAGCGTGGTTTTTGTTGTCTTATTGGTAGTTGGTATGTTTAGCAGATCTTCAAAATATTCTTTCCATCTCTGTTGCTTATGTTGGTTATTTGATATTGGCTGTCCGTCTTTGTCGTTTATCAGCTCAGTAGGATCATGGTTTTCTTTTCTCGCTCTTGTGGCTTTTACTGCTTTGTAGAAATCTCTTGCGGCTGTCTTGAAGTCCCTGCTCATGTTTTGTCCGAATTCTGTCCAATTCTTTTGCTTAGCTTCTTTGATCAGCATTTAAACTCTTTTTCGAACTAAGGCATATCTTTCATATTTTTCTTGGTTCTTGTTCTCCCTCCAATTTTTAAACAGTTTCTTCTTTTCTTTAATTGCTTCTCTGATTGTTTCGTTCCACCACGGGGTGCTCTTTTTCCCTTCTCTTGTTCTTAGCTTCGTTCCACAAACTGTTTTAGAGATGTTGGTTACTGTTTCCTTAAATTGTTTCCACTCTTCTTCTACTGTGCATACTTCATTAGGGAGTTTCTTTAATTCCTCTGTTAGTTCTTCTTCTAGTGTTTTCCTTGTTTCTTGATCTTTTAATTGTATTATTTTTATTGTCTGTTCTTTTCGCTTCTTTTGTTTGTTTTCGTATATTCTCTTTATTTTTGGCTGTCTTAGTGTGATCATAACCATCTTGTGATCCGTGTTGTCTGTAATATTTGGGATTGCTCTGCTGTCGGTTACTCTTTTCTTGTTCTGTTTTCTTGTTAGTATAAAATCTATCTGGCTTCTGCATGTTGTGTCATTCCATTTGTACCAGGTGGTACACTTGTGACTCTCTGTAGGAGTATGATTAGAGCAAGTAAATGATCACCTTATTAGATGTTACAAGAGCTTATATAGTAACTGTAGAAGTGTGATTAGAGCAAGTAAATGATTACCTTATTAGATGTTACAAGAGCTTATATAGTAACTGTAGGAGTGTGATTAGAGCAAGTAAATGATCACCTTATTAGATGTTACAAGAGCTTATATAGTAACTGTAAGAGTATGATTAGAGCAAGTAAATGATAACTTTATTAGATGTTACAAGAGCTTATATAGTAACTGTAGGAGTATGATTAGAGCAAGTAAATGATCACCTTATTAGATGTTACAAGAGCTTATATAGTAACTGTAGAAGTGTGATTAGAGCAAATAAAGGAACATCAAAACCATTGGCAGTAACATCTTGAGTAAGACAGGCCAGCGTGTTGTCACAGCTCTCTTGTTTATCACTTACATCGACAAAATATGCAAAGATAGCAAATCACAGTGTGAAGATATCAATGAGTTACTTGTTGCTGACCACCAGCATCTAGTGTCCTTGAATCAAGAATAGAAACCGGCTTAACATGAAAATAAGTTCTGACAATAACAGGAGTGCTATTAATAGGAAGATAAAAGAGGACATACTATAACCAATGATGGAAAATGCAAAACTGAAATAAACAAAAGAATAGGTATGGCAAAAAGTAATTTTAATGCCATGAAAAATATACTAACAACAAAACAAATATCAGCAGGGCTGAAACTAAGAATGGCAAAATGATACATTTTCTCAATATTCCTGTATGGTGCAGAAACATGGACATTAGACAAGAAAACAGAACAGAAAATTGAAGCCTTTGAAATGTGGATTTATAGAAGAATAGGTAGAATTGGATGGAAACAAAAGATAACAAACGATAAAGTTTTAAAACAACTGAAAATAAAAAGAGAACTACTAAACACAATTAAGACAAGACAAATGAAATTTTTGGGGCATGTTAAAAGACACAACAGCCTACTAAAAGTAATATTGGAAGGAAAAATACACGGTAAAAGAGGCAGAGGCAGACCAAGACTAACATGGACGAGTAACATCAAAAGATGGTCAAGTCAATCTATGACAGCCTGCACCATCAAAGCAAGAAACAGAGTAGAATGGCGATCCATGGTAGCCAACTTTCGTTGCGTAGAAGGCACACGATGATGATGATGATGAAAAGAGGACACTAAACATAGTTATAGAAGATGAAGTTATCAAACATAGTTATAGAAGATGAAGTTATCAAACATAGTTATAGAAGATGAAGTTATCAAACATAGTTATAGAAGATCAAGTTATCAAACATAGTTATAGAAGATGAAGTTATCAAACATAGTTATAGAAGATCAAGTTAATCAAACATAGTTATAGAAGATCAAGTTATCAAACATAGTTATAGAAGATCAAGTTATCAAACATAGTTATAGAAGATCAAGTTATCAAACACAGTTATAGAAGATCAAGTTATCAAACACAGTTATAGAAGATCAAGTTATCAAACATAGTTATAGAAGATCAAGTTATCAAAGACAGTTATAGAAGATCAAGTTATCAAACATAGTTATCGAAGATCGAGTTATCAAACAAGTAGCAGACTTGAAATATCTGGGAGCAACATTCTTTGATGGTGGTAAAATTGATGACAAAATTGACATAACGATACAACATAACGATACAACATACGATACAACATAACGATACAATATAACGATACAACATACGATACAACATAACGATACAACATAACGATACAACATAACGATACAACATACGATACAACATAACGATACAACATACGATACAACATAACGATAC
Source organism: Megaustenia siamemsis (assembly GCA_032433765.1). Lineage (NCBI taxonomy): Eukaryota > Metazoa > Mollusca > Gastropoda > Stylommatophora > Ariophantidae > Megaustenia > Megaustenia siamemsis. Next base: position 1,795,576 of record JAVIAB010000160.1, read on the forward strand.
AACATAACGATACAACATAACGATACAACATAACGATACAACATATGATACAACATACGATACAACATAACGATACAACATAACGATACAACATACGATATATATAACGATACAACATACGATAGAACATAACGATACAACATAACGATACAACATAACCATACAACATACGATACAACATAACGATACAACATACGATACAACATAACGATACAACATAACGATACAACATAACGATACAACATAACGATACAACATATGATACAACATACGATACAACATAACGATACAACATAACGATACAACATACGATACAACATAACGATACAACATAACGATACAACATACGATACAACATAACGATACAGCATAACGATACAACATACGATACAACATAACGATACAACATACGATACAACATAACGATACAACATACGATACAACATAACGATACATCATAGCGATACAACATAACGATACAACATACGATACAACATAACGATACAACATACGATACAACATACGATACAACATAACGATACAACATAACGATACAACATAACGATACAACGTACGATACAACATAACGATACAACATAACGATACAACATAATGATACAACATAACGATACAACATAACGATACAACATAACGATACAACATACGATACAACATAACGATACAACATAACGATACAACATAACGATACAACATACGATACAACATAACGATACAACATAACGATACAACATACGATACAACATAACGATACAACATACGATACAACATAACGATACAACATAACGATACAACATAACGATACAACATACGATACAACATAACGATACAACATACGATACAACATAACGATACAACATAACGATACAACATAACGATACAACATAACGATACAACATACGATACAACATAACGATACAACATAACGATACAACATAACGATACAACATAACGATACAACATACGATACAACATAACGATACAACATAACGATACAACATAACGATACAACATAACGATACAACATAACGATACAACATACGATACAACATAACGATACAACATAACGATACAACATAACGATACAACATACGATACAACATAACGATACAACATACGATACAACATACGATACAACATAACGATACAACATAACGATACAACATACGATACAACATAACGATACAACATAACGATACAACATAACGATACAACATATGATACAACATACGATACAACATAACGATACAACATAACGATACAACATAACGATACAACATAACGATACAACATAACGATACAACATAACGATAGAACAAGGCAAATATTAGGACATATATCCCCTATACCTAAGACAAGCAATACCTATTACAACCAAGAAACATCTGTTATAGAGCGCATTGGCTGCCACATTGTTGTACCAATCCAAACATAGACACTGACGACTAAGCCCACACAGAATGTTGTCACCACAGAGATGAGGCCAATCCAAACATAGACACTGACGACTAAGCCCACACAGAATGTTGTCACCACAGAGATGAGGCCAATCCAAACATAGACACTGACGACTAAGCCCACACAGAATGTTGTCACCACAGAGATGAGGCCAATCCAAACATAGACACTGACGACTAGGCCCACACAGAATGTTGTCACCACAGAGATGAGGCCAATCCAAACATAGACACTGACGACTAGGCCCACACAGAATGTTGTCACCACAGAGATGAGGCCAATCCAAACATAGACACTGACGACTAGGCCCACACAGAATGTTGTCACCACAGAGATGAGGCCAATCCAAACATAGACACTGACGACTAAGCCCACACAGAATGTTGTCACCACAGAGATGAGGCCAATCCAAACATAGACACTGACGACTAGGCCCACACAGAATGTTGTCACCACAGAGATGAGGCCAATCCAAACATAGACACTGACGACTAAGCCCACACAGAATGTTGTCACCACAGAGATGAGGCCAATCCAAACATAGACACTGACGACTAAGCCCACACAGAATGTTGTCACCACAGAGATGAGGCCAATCCAAACATAGACACTGACGACTAAGCCCACACAGAATGTTGTCACCACAAAGATGAGGTGTCTGAGAAAAACTCTTGGAGAGACCACAAAAGAATCAGAAATGATATTATAAGAGAAAGAGTAGGCATTGAACCAATCCCAAGTAACACACAGAAGCAACAAATAAACTGGTTAACTCATTTAGAAAGAAAGTCATGTGATTCCTGACCACACAAAGCATATAGTAAAGGAGAATTATGGAGAATAGCAAAAGGCGGACCAAGAGTAAGATGGACAGACAACATGAAAAAAACACTACAACAACATTGGGAGGAATGTTGGGTAGAGATTGTGTTAATATGTGAGTGATATGTTGGGTAGAGATTGTGTTAATATGTGAGTGATATGTTGGGTAGAGATTGTGTCTCTGTGGATACATTTATGTAGAAGACAAGGGGTCAACTTGAAGATTGAAGCTGCGATGATTGTCTTCATTCTTATAACTTTCTTCATGTCCTAGTTAAAGCGACAGCGAAATGTCCAGAGAATTTGGTTATTTGGTTATGGAAGGCCCCGGTGCAAACGAATTAAAATCCATAATTGCTCAACCGCCTGTGCCAGCGGAATCATCCGAATTAATATCTCATCTCTCAAACAAATAACGGTAACTGTAGTCCCCATCGTGGCAGTCTCAGCACACGCCAAAAGACATAAGGTGAAACGCGCAGAAAGTGAACACAGCCAACTGTTCCCTGTCATACGATATCATCATTCATCGTAAACAAGCGGGATATCGAAACATGATCAAAACGGATGAGACACACAGCTCACGGTGTGCACAGAGCACTTAACTCAGTAGCTCCTGCAACAAGCCGGACTTGGAATATGAGGAAACTGCAACAAGGAACACTTTTCAGACATAGCCTTCAATGGTTCCTGCCGCCTATCCACCATATACCATAGAAAGATACCATGTTGGTATCTTAGATAGTACAGCAAATACCATGTCCAGAGAATGTCCTGTCTAGTTTCAATTCTGAATAGTGAATGTCATGTGAATCTATTCATTTACATTTCTCACTTGAACAGACAGCTGCCTTCATAAGAAAGTCCGGAATCCAACTCTGAATGAGTCATGATCACAGAAGAAGAGGAAATTCAAATTTCTCCCATCCTATCATCTCATTTGTTCTCCCTTATTTTCAACTTTCTCCTATTTATCATCTCTGTTGTTTTCCGTTATTTTCAACTTTCTCCCATCTCATCATGTCTCTTTTCAATTATTTTAATCTTTCTCCCATATCATTATTTCTGTTCTTTTCCTTTATTTTCAACTTTATCCCATCTCATCATCTCTGTTGTTCTCCGTTATTTTCAACTTTCTCCCATCTCATCATGTCTCTTTTCCCTTATTTTAATCTTTCTCCCATCTCATCATTTCTGTTGTTTTCCGTTATTTTCAACTTTATCCCATCTCATCATTTCTGTTGTTTTCCGTTATTTTCAACTTTCTCCCATCTCATCATCTCTGTTGCTCTCCGTTATTTTCAGCTTCCTCCCATCTCATCATCTCTGTTGTTCTCTCTTGTGAAGGCCTAGCCAATATTTTTTGTTTGGAGATTACACCTCCCAAAACAGACAATGAAATATCCCACTCGCTAGTAAACGTGACATTTCTCTACAAAACTGAAAATGAAATCTCCCACTCGCTAGTAAACGTGACATTTCTCTACAAAACTGACAATGAAATATCACACTCGCTAGTAAACGTGACATTTCTCAACAAAACTGACAATGAAATCTCCCACTCTGTAGTAAACGTGACATTTCTCTACACAACTGACAATGAAATATCGCACTTTCTAGTAAACGTGACATTTCTCTACAAAACTGACAATATAATCTGGCACTCTCTAGTAGACGTGACATTTCTCTACAAAACTGACAATGAAATATCGTACTCTCTAGTAAACGTGACATTTCTCTACAAACTGACAATGAAATCTCTCACTCGCTAGTAAACGTGACATTTCTCTACAAAACTGACAATGAAATCTCCCACTCTCTAGTAAACGTGACATTTCTTTTTTTAAAAACTGACAATAAAATCTCCGACTTGCTAGTAAACGTGACATTTCTCTACACAACTGACAATAAAATCTCCGACTCGCTAGTAAACGTGACATTTCTCTACAAAACTGACAATGAAATATCGCACTCTGTAGTAAACGTAACATTTCTCTACAAAACTGACAATGAAATATCTCACTCTGTAGTAAACGTAACATTTCTCTACAAAACTGACAATGAAATATCGCACTCTGTAGTAAACGTAACATTTCTCTACAAAACTGACAATGAAATATCTCACTCTGTAGTAAACGTGACATTTCTCTACAAAATTGACAATGAAATATCGCACTCTCTAGTAAACGTGACATTTCTATAAAAAAAAACTTACAATAAAATCTCCGACTCGTTAGTAAACGTGACATTTCGCTACAAAACTGACAATGAAATCTCGCACTCTCTAGTAAAGGTGACATTTCTCTACAAAACTGACAATGAAATATTGCACTCTCTAGTAGACGTGACATTTCTCTACAAAACTGACAATTTAATATCGTACTCTCTAGTAAACGTGACATTTCTTTTAAAAAAACTGACAATGAAATCTCCCACTCGCTAGTAAACGTGACATTTCTCTACAAAACTGACAATGAAATCTCCCACTCGCTAGTAAACGAGACATTTCTCTACAAAACTGACAATGAAATATCGCACTCTGCAGTAAACGTGACATTTCTCTACAAAACTGACAATGAAATCTCCCACTCGCTAGTAAACGTGACATTTCTCTACAAAACTGACAATGAAATCTTGCACTCTCTAGTAGACGTGACATTTCTCTACAAAACTGACAATGAAATATCGTACTCTCTAGTAAACGTGACATTTCTTTTAAAAAAACTGACAATGAAATCTCCCACTCGCTAGTAAACGTGACATTTCTCTACAAAACTGACAATGAAATCTCGCACTCTCTAGTAAACGTGACATTTCTCTACAAAACTGACAATGAAATCTCCCACTCGCTAGTAAACGTGACATTTCTCTACAAAACTGACAATTAAATCTCGCACTCTCTAGTAAACGTGATATTTCTCTAAAAAACTGACATTGAAATCTCGCACTCGCTAGTAAACGTGACATTCCTCTACAAAACTGACAATGAAATATCGCACTCTGCAGTAAACGTGACATTTCTCTACAAAACTGACAATGAAATATCGCACTCTGTAGTAAACGTGACATTTCTCTACAAAACTGACAATGAAATATCGCACTCTCTAGTAAACGTGACATTTCTCTACAAAACTGACAATGAAATATCGCACTCTGTAGTAAACGTGACATTTCTGTACAAAACTGACAATGAAATATCGCACTCTCTAGTAAACGTGACATTTCAAAAAAAACTTACAATGAAATCTCCCACTCTCTAGTAAACGTGACATTTCTAAAAAAAACTTACAATGAAATCTCCCACTCGCTAGTAAACGTGACATTTTCTCTACAAAACTGACAATACAATCTCCGACTCGCTAGCAAACATTCCTCCCAGCACTCGGCCACATGCTGACTCCCCTACTTATATTTGTGCAAGATTGTTTGGTAACTCGTTGGCAACATTCGAATTCACTCGTACTTTCAATCATTCATCGATTGACTGAGTGACTGACTGAGTGCCTCACTCATTCATTCACAAATGGGCAATGCGATGGAGAAATAAGAGTCAACTAATACACTCCCACCCACGCACCCACAAATCTCCACACAAAAACCCACACAAACAAAGTAATGCCCATTTGTAAGCAATAAATGCACTTCCGACATTAATACGCCCAAGTAACCAATCACAATTTGTTCACGAGCCGCGCCACAATCCAATCAGCCACTCAGAATCGATTACAAGGAAGACACTCAAGAAGAAATCAAACGAAATCCGAGCAGGCGTTTATTGAAAGTGGCAACAATAGACCCGCTCTGCGCACTTTACCAGTCGATTGATGTACAATTCTGACAGCACATAGATGGTTATTTACATGCGGTGCTGCGGGAGCTTGTGTCGGCATTTCTGTCAGGATAGTCTGTTGTCTTGTCGAACGACAATTCACGAACAACAGAAATAAACTCAAGATGCATCAAAGCTTGTCAAATCATTGGGCAGCTATCACCACTATTGTCCAACAAGGAAATAACTCTGGAGGCAAAACGAGCACTCTACAATACAATCTTCATCCCAACGTTGTGCTACCAATGCCAGACTTGGACCCTAGATGCAAGAACAATAAGGAGAATAACCTCTACAGAGATGAAATGTGTCAGACGAATGACAAGAAACAACTTGAGAGATAAGATCAGAAATGAAGAACTGAGAAAAAAGTTAACAATAATTCCTGCAATAGAATATAAAGAAACAACAGATAAAATGCTTTGGCCACGTGATAAGCAGAAAGATCAAAACACAACGAGCCTCCAATAAACGTTGCAAGGACACCAGATCCCAAGGGTCGACCGCGACAAATTGTTCTCTGCACATCCCTAGTTGCCTGTTTGTACACCCCCACGTCACTAGTGAAGGTCACAACTTGTTTCTCGTCCACGAAGGAGTCATGCCGGGCGGACAACTCTGTCGGATTCTTGGTCCATGTTCCGGTCTGTACCAAGAGTTCCATTTACACAGAAATTGGACTCTGACTGCCAGCACACCTCCACGTTCTTGCCTACAGATGTCTGTCTAGCACACCTCCACGTTCTTGCCTACAGATGTCTGTCTAGCACACCTCCACGTTCTTGCCTACAGATGTCTGTCTAGCACACCTCCACGTTCTTGCCTACAGATGTCTGTCTAGCACACCTCCACGTTCTTGCCTACAGATGTCTGCCTAGCACACCTCCACCGCCGTACGTTCTTGCCTACAGATGTCTGCCTAGCACACCTCCACCGCCGTACGTTCTTGCCTACAGATGTCTGTCTAGCACACCTCCACCGCCGTACGTTCTTGTCTACAGATGTCTGTCTAGCACACCTCCACCGCCGTACGTTCTTGCCTACAGATGTCTGTCTAGCACACCTCCACCGCCGTACGTTCTTGCCTACAGATGTCTGTCTAGCACACCTCCACCGCCGTACGTTCTTGCCTACAGATGTCTGTCTAGCACACCTCCACCGCCGTACGTTCTTGTCTACAGATGTCTGCCTAGCACACCTCCACCGCCGTACGTTCTTGCCTACAGATGTCTGCCTAGCACACCTCCACCGCCGTACGTTCTTGCCTACAGATGTCTGCCTAGCACACCTCCACCGCCGTACGTTCTTGTCTACAGATGTCTGCCTAGCACACCTCCACCGCCGTACGTTCTTGCCTACAGATGTCTGCCTAGCACACCTCCACCGCCGTACGTTCTTGCCTACAGATGTCTGTCTAGCACACCTCCACCGCCGTACGTTCTTGCCTACAGATGTCTGCCTAGCACACCTCCACCGCCGTACGTTCTTGCCTACAGATGTCTGCCTAGCACACCTCCACCGCCGTACGTTCTTGCCTACAGATGTCTGCCTAGCACACCTCCACCGCCGTACGTTCTTGTCTACAGATGTCTGCCTAGCACACCTCCACCGCCGTACGTTCTTGCCTACAGATGTCTGCCTAGCACACCTCCACCGCCGTACGTTCTTGCCTACAGTTGTCTGTCTAGCACACCTCCACCGCCGTACGTTCTTGTCTACAGATGTCTGTCTAGCACACCTCCACCGCCGTACGTTCTTGCCTACAGATGTCTGCCTAGCACACCTCCACCGCCGTACGTTCTTGCCTACAGATGTCTGCCTAGCACACCTCCACCGCCGTACGTTCTTGCCTACAGATGTCTGTCTAGCACACCTCCACCGTCGTACGTTCTTGTCTACAGATGTCTGTCTAGCACACCTCCACCGCCGTACGTTCTTGCCTACAGATGTCTGTCTAGCACACCTCCACCGTCGTACGTTCTTGTCTACAGATGTCTGTCTAGCACACCTCCACCGCCGTACGTTCTTGTCTACAGATGTCTGTCTAGCACACCTCCATCGCCGTACGTTCTTGTCTACAGATGTCTGTCTAGCACACCTCCACCGTCGTACGTTCTTGTCTACAGATGTCTGTCTAGCACACCTCCACCGCTGTACGTTCTTGTCTACAGATGTCTGTCTAGCACACCTCCACCGCTGTACGTTCTTGTCTACAGATGTCTGTCTAGCACACCTCCACCGCTGTACGTTCTTGTCTACAGATGTCTGTCTAGCACACCTCCACCGCTGTACGTTCTTGTCTACAGATGTATGTCTAGAACTGCGCTATGTCTGTACCTGTACATCTTTGTGAACATCTGTGACCCCTAACTCTATGCATTCTCTTTCTCTGAACATCTGTGACCCCTAACTCTATGCAATCTCTTTCTCTGAACATCTGTGACCCCTAACTCTATGCAATCTCTTTCTCTGAACATCTGTGACCCCTAACTCTATGCAATCTCTTTCTCTGAACATCTGTGACCCCTAACTCTATGCAATCTCTTTCTCTGAACATATGTGACCCCTAACTCTATGCAATCTCTTTCTCTGAACATCTGTGACCCCTAACTCTATGCAATCTCTTTCTCTGAACATGTGACCCCTAACTCTATGCAATCTCTTTCTCTGAACATATGTGACCCCTAACTCTATGCAATCTCTTTCTCTGAACATCTGTGACCCCTAACTCTATGCAATCTCTTTCTCTGAACATATGTGACCCCTAGCTTTAGGCAATCTCTTGTTAAGAACATCTATGAGCCCTAGCTTTAGGCAATCTCTTTCTTTAAACATCTATGAGCCCTAGCTTTAGGCAATCTCTTTCTTTAAACATCTATGAGCCCTAGCTTTAGGCAATCTCTTGTTAAGAACATCTATGAGCCCTAGCTTTAGGCAATCTCTTTCTTTAAACATCTATGAGCCCTAGCTTTAGGCAATCTCTTTCTTTAAACATCTATGAGCCCTAGCTTTAGGCAATCTCTTTCTTTAAACATCTATGAGCCCTAGCTTGAAACAATCTCTTTCTTTAAACATCTATGAGCCCTAGATTGAAACAATCTCTTTCTTTAAACATCTATGAGCCCTAGCTTTAGGCAATCTCTTTTTCAGAATATATATTAGCCATAGCTTTAGGCAATCTCTTTCTCTGAGCATCTATGAGCCCTAACTCTATGCAAACTCATCTCTCTCTCTGAGCATCTATGAGCCCTAACTCTATGAAAACACATCTCTTTCTCTGAGCATCTATGAGCCCTAACTCTATGAAAACACATCTCTTTCTCTGAGCATCTATGAGCCCTAACTCTATGAAAACACATCTCTTTCTCTGAGCATCTATGAGCCCTAACTATATGCAAACTCATCTCTTTCTCTGAGCATCTATGAGCCCTAACTCTATGAAAACACATCTCTTTCTCTGAGCATCTATGAGCCCTAACTCTATGCAAACACATCTCTTTCTCTGAGCATCTATGAGCCCTAACTCTATGCAAACTCATCTCTTTCTCTGAGCATCTTGATCTGCATCTGCATATCCCAGAGCTCTCCACATTTACTCTCTGCCTCAGCCCGACCATGCGTCATATCCGCCTGAAGCCCGTGACAAACTTGCTGGACTCTCTGTCCTAAGATATCAGAGATTTATTGCCAACCCTGTAATATCAGAGATTTATTGCCAACCCTGTAATATCATAGATTTATTGTCAACCCTGTAATATCAGAGATTTATTGCCAACCCTATAATATCAGATATTTATTGCCAACCCTGTAATATCAGAGATTTATTGTCAACCCTGTAATATCAGAGATTTATTGCCAACCTTGTAATATCAGAGGTTTATTGCCAACCCTGTAATATCATAGATTTATTGCCAACCTTGTAATATCATAGATTTATTGCCAACCCTGTAATATCAGAGATTCATTGCCAACACTGTAATATCAGAGATTTATTGCCAACCTTTTAATATCAGAGATTTATTGCAACCCTGTAATATCAGAGATTTATTGTCAACCCTGTAATATCAGAGATTTATTGTCAACCCTGTACTATAAGAGATTTATTGTCAACCCTGTAATATCAGAGATTTATTGCCAACCTTTTAATATCAGAGTTTTATTGCCAACCCTGTAATATCAGAGATTTATTGCCAACCCTGTAATATCAGACATTTACTGCCAACCCTGTAATATCAGAGATTTATTGCCAACCATGATATATCAGAGATTTATTGCCGACCTTTTAATATCAGAGATTTATTGCCAACCTTTTAATATAAGAGATTTATTGCAAACCTTTTAATATCAGAGATTTATTGCCAACCCTGTAATATCAGAGATTTATTGCCAACCCTGTAATATCAGAGATTTATTGCCAACCTTGTAATATCAGAGATTTATTGCCAACCCTGTAATATCAGAGATTTATTGCCAACCCTGTAATATCATAGATTTATTGTCAACCCTGTAATATCAGAGATTTATTGCCAACTCTGTAATATCAGAGATTTATTGTCAACCCTGTAATATCAGAGATTTATTGCCAACCTTGTAATATCAGAGGTTTATTGCCAACCCTGTAATATCATAGATTTATTGCCAACCTTGTAATATCATAGATTTATTGCCAACCCTGTAATATCAGAAATTCATTGCCAACACTGTAATATCAGAGATTTATTGCCAACCTTTTAATATCAGAGATTTATTGCCAACCCTGTAATATCAGAGATTTATTGTCAACCCTGTAATATCAGAGATTTATTGTCAACCCTGTAATATAAGAGATTTATTGTCAACCCTGTAATATCATAGATTTATTGCCAACCTTTTAATATCAGAGATTTATTGCCAACCCTGCAATATCATAGATTTATTGCCAAACCTGCAATATCAGAGATTTATTGCCAACCTTATAATATCATAGATTTATTGCAAACCTTGTAATATCAGAGGTTTATTGCCAACCCTGTAATATCATAGATTTATTGCCAACCTTGTAATATCAGAGGTTTATTGCCAACCTTGTAATATCATAGATTTATTGCCAACCTTGTAATATCATGAGGTTTATTGCCAACCTTGTAATATCATAGATTTATTGCCATCCTTGTAATATCAGTGGTTTATTGCCAACCCTGTAATATCAGAGATTTATTGCCAAGCTTGTAATATCAGAGGTTTATTGCCAACCTTGTAATATCAGAGATTTATTGCCAACCTTGTAATATCAGAGATTTATTGTTAACCTTGTAATATCAGAGATGTATTGCCAACCTTGTAATATCAGAGATTTATTGCCAACCTTGTAATATCAGAGATTTATAGCCAACCTTGTAATATCAGAGATTTATTGCCAACCCTGTAATATCAGAGGTTTATTGCCAACCTTGTAATATGAGAGACTTATTACCAACCTTGTAATATCATAGATTTATTGCCAAACCTGTAATATCAGAGGTTTATTGCCAACCCTGTAATATCAGAGATTTATTGCCAACCCTTTAATATCAGAGATTTATTGCCAACCCTTTAATATCAGAGATTTATTGCCAACCTTGTAATATCAGAGATTTATTGTCAACCCTGTAATATCAGAGATTTATTGCCAACCCTGTAATATCAGATAAATGACCTGAACCCTTGTGATACTAGATTTGTGCAGTGATCTTTTGAGTGTAATCTTGTGAAGCTTGAGTTTTGTGCTGTATGTACGTGCCAGGGAAGAGAGAAACCGAGAGGGAGACATTGAACGGTTAGAGGAGTAAACATCCAGTATTGTTTGTCAACGAGAGGCCAGGATACACAATGGTTATGGTTATGGAAGGCCCAGGTATCACTGTAAACGAATTAAATTCCGTGAAAGCTCAACCGCTCGTGCCAGTGGAATCATTCTAAAATACTATCTCATCTCCCAAACAAAGAAAGGAAGCTGCAGTCCCCATCATAGCAGTACACGCCAAAAGACATAAGGCGAAACAGCACAGAAAGTGAACACAGCCATATGTTCCCCATCATACGATATCAACATTCATCGTAAACAATTGGAATATCGAAACATGATCAAAACGGATGAAACACACAGCTCACGGTGTGCACAGAGCACTTCACTCAGTAGCTCCTGCAACAAGCTGGACTTGGAATATGAGGAAATTGCAACAAGGAACACTTTCCAGACATAGCCTTTAATTGTTCCTGCCACATATCCACCATATTGACCGGAACCAGTATAAAGAATGTGATGTATATCTAAAAGTTTGATGCTCCTCACATCCAGGAATGTATGCCAATGAGAGGCCAGTATAAACAATGTGATGTACATGTTAAAGTTTGAAAATGATGTTTTCGCGTGCCCCTTGACCTTTAACCCTTGTCTAAACTAAGTATATGAGACTTACGATGCGAATGCTGACAACCTTTGACCTTCAATTATTTTTGTCGGTCCGGGATGTCTTCGTCATGTCTGGATAGTTGTGACAACAATTCAATAGAGTAAGCTCCCCTTGCTGGCAACATCATGTGATCTCATCTTCAGTAGACGTCGGGACCTTGCCGTCCACTGCAGCAGCTTTATGGTAGACAGCATTATGGTAGACAGCATTATGGTAGGCAGCATTATGGTAGACAGCATTATGGTAGATAGAATTATGGTAGGCAGCATTATGGTAGACAGAATTATGGTAGACAACATTATTGTAGACAACATTATGGTAGACAGCATTATGGTAGGCAGCATTATGGTAGACAGCATTATGGTAGACAGCATTATGGTAGGCAGCATTATGGTAGACAGCATTATGGTAGACAACATTATGGTAGACAACATTATGGTAGGCAGTAGTATGGTAGACAGAATTATGGTAGGCAGCATTATGGTAGACAGCATTATGGTAGACAGAATTATGCTAGACAGCATTATTGTAGCCAGAATTATGGTAGACAGCATTATGGTAGACAGAATTATGATAGACAGCATTGTGGTATTCAGCATTATAGTAGGCAGCACTATGGTAGGCAGGATTATGGTAGACCGCATTATGGTAGGCAGCATTATGGTAGGCAGCATTATGGTAGACAGCATTGCGGTATACAGCATTACGGTAGACAGCATTATGGTAGGCAGCATTATGGTAGACAGCATTACGGTATACAGCATTACGGTAGACAGCATTATGGTAGGCAGCATTATGGTAGACAGAATTAGGGTAGACAGCATTATGGTAGACAGCATTATGGTAAGCAGCATTGTGGTATTCAGCATTATAGTAGGCAGCACTATGGGAGGCAGCATTATGGTAGACAGCATTATGGTAGGCAGCATTATGGTAGGCAGCATTATGGTAGACAGCATTATGGTAGACAGCATTATGGTAGGCAGCATTATGTTAGACAGCATTATGGTAGACAAAATTATGGTAGGCAGCATTATGGTAGACAGCATTATGGTAGACAGAATTATGGTATACAGCATTATGGTAGACAGCATTATGGTAAGCAGCATTATGGTAGACAGAATTATGGTAGGCAGCATTATGGTAGACAGCATTATGGTAGACAGCATTATTGTAGACAGCATTATGGTAGGCAGCATTATGGTAGACAGAATTATGGTAGGCAGCATTATGGTAGACAGCATTATGGTAGACAGCATTATGGTTAGCAGCATTTTGGTTAGACAGATTTATGGTAGGCAGCAATATGGTAGACAGAATTATGCTAGACAGCATTATGGTAGCCAGAATTATGGTAGACAGCATTATGAAAGACAGCATTATGGTAGAGCAGCACTATGGTAGACAGCATTATGGTATGGTATGGTAGACAGCATTATGGTAGACAGTATTCAGCATTATAGTAGGCATTATGGTAGACAGCACTATGGTAGACAGAATTATGGTAGACAGCATTGTGGTATTCAGCATTATAGTAGGCAGCATTATGGTAGGCAGCATTATGGTAGACAACATTATGATCTTTTGAGTGTAATCTTGTGAAGCTTGAGTTTTGTGCTGTATGTACGTGCCAGGGAAGAGAGAAACCGAGAGGGAGACATTGAACGGTTAGAGGAGTAAACATCCAGTATTGTTTGTCAACGAGAGGCCAGGATACACAATGGTTATGATTATGGAAGGCCCAGGTATCACTGTAAACGAATTAAATTCCGTGAAAGCTCAACCGCTCGTGCCAGTGGAATCATTCTAAAATACTATCTCATCTCCCAAACAAAGAAAGGAAGCTGCAGTCCCCATCATAGCAGTACACGCCAAAAGACATAAGGCGAAACAGCACAGAAAGTGAACACAGCCATATGTTCCCCATCATACGATATCAACATTCATCGTAAACAATTGGAATATCGAAACATGATCAAAACGGATGAAACACACAGCTCACGGTGTGCACAGAGCACTTCACTCAGTAGCTCCTGCAACAAGCTGGACTTGGAATATGAGGAAATTGCAACAAGGAACACTTTCCAGACATAGCCTTTAATTGTTCCTGCCACATATCCACCATATTGACCGGAACCAGTATAAAGAATGTGATGTATGTCTGAAAGTTTGATGCTCCTCACATCCAGGAATGTATGCCAATGAGAGGCCAGTATAAACAATGTGATGTACATGTTAAAGTTTGAAAATGATGTTTTCGCGTGCCCCTTGACCTTTAACCCTTGTCTAAACTAAGTATATGAGACTTACGATGCGAATGCTGACAACCTTTGACCTTCAATTATTTTTGTCTGTCCGGGATGTCTTCGTCATGTCTGGATAGTTGTGACAACAATTCAATAGAGTAAGCTCCCTTTGCTGGCAACATTGTGATCTCATCTTTAGTAGACGTCGGGACCTTGCCGTCCACTGCAGCAGCTTTATGGTAGACAGCATTATGGTAGACAGCATTATGGTAGGCAGCATTATGGTAGAGAGCATTATGGTAGATAGAATTATGGTAGGCAGCATTATGGTAGACAGAATTATGGTAGACAACATTATTGTAGACAACATTATGGTAGACAGCATTATGGTAGGCAGCATTATGGTAGACAGCATTATGGTAGACAGCATTATGGTAGGCAGCATTATGGTACACAGCATTATGGTAGACAACATTATGGTAGACAACATTATGGTAGGCAGTAGTATGGTAGACAGAATTATGGTAGGAAGCATTATGGTAGGAAGCATTATGGTAGACAGCATTATGGTAGGAAGCATTATTGCAGACATATTATGGTAGACGGCATTATGGTAGGAAGCATTATGGTAGGCAGCATTATGATAGGCAGCATTATGGTAGGTAGCATTATGGTAGGAAGCATTATGGTAGACAGCATTATGGTAGGAAGCATTATGGTAGACAGCATTATGGTAGGCAGCATTATTGTAGGCAGCATTATGGTAGGCAGTATTATGGTAGGAAGCATTATGGTAGGAAGCATTATGGTAGGCAGCATTATGGTAGGCAGCATTATGGTAGGCAGCATTATGGTAGGAAGCATTATGGTAGGAAGCATTATGGTATACAGAAATATGCTAGACAACATTATTGTAGCCAGAATTATTGTAGACAGAATTATGGTAGACAGCATTATGGTAGGCAGCATTATGATAGAGAGCATTGTGGTATTCAGCATTATAGTAGGCAGCACTATGGTAGGAAGCATTATGGTAGACAGCATTATGGTAGGCAGCATTATGGTAGCAAGCATTATGGTAGACAGCATTATGGTAGACCGCATTATGGTAGACAGCATTATGGTAGACCGCATTATGGTAGGCAGCATTATGATGGGAAGCATTATGGTAGACAGCATTATGGTAGGCAGCAATATGGTAGGCAGCATTGTGGTAGACAGCATTATGGTTGCCAGATAAATGGTAGACAGGATTATGGTAAACAGCATTATGGTAGACCGCATTATGGTAGACAGCATTATGGTAGACCGCATTATGGTAGGCAGCATTATGATAGGAAGCATTATGGTAGACAGCATTGTGGTAGACAGAATTTTGGTAGACAGGATTATGGTAGGCAGAAATATGGTAGGCAGCATTGTGGTAGACAGCATTATGGTTGCCAGCATTATGGTAGACAGGATTATGGTAGACAGCATTAAGGTAGGCAGCATTATGGTAGGCAGCATTATGGTAGGAAACATTATGGTAGGCAGCATTATGGTAGGCAGCATTATGGTAGGCAGCATTATGGTAGGCAGCATTATGGTAGACCGCATTATTGTAGGCAGCATTATTGTAGGCAGCATTATGGTAGACAGAATTATGCTAGACAGCATTATTGTAGCAAGAATTATTGTAGACAGCATTATGGTAGACAGAATTATGCTAGACAGCATTATTGTAGCAAGAATTATTGTAGACAGCATTATGGTAGACCGCATTATTGTAGGCAGCATTATTGTAGACAGAATTATGGTAGGCAGCATTATGGTAGACAGAATTACGGTAGACAGCATTATGGTAGACAGCATTATGGTAAGCAGCATTATGGTAGACAGAATTATGGAAGGCAGCATTATGGTAGACAGCATTATTGTAGCCAGAATTATGGTAGACAGCATTATTGTAGACAGCATTATGGTAGACAGAATTATGTTAGACAGCATTGTGGTATTCAGCATTATAGCAGGCAGCACTATGGGAGGCAGCATTATGGTAGACAGCATTATGGTAGGCAGCATTATGGTAGGCAGCATTATGGTAGACAGCATTATTGTAGATAGCATTATGGTAGGCAGCATTATGTTAGACAGCATTATGGTAGACAAAATTATGGTAGGCAGCATTATGGTAGACAGCATTATGGTAGACAAAATTATGGTAGGCAGCATTATGGTAGACAGCATTATGGTAGACAGAATTATGGTATACAGCATTATGGTAGACAGCATTATGGTAAGCAGCATTATGGTAGACAGAATTATGGTAGGCAGCATTATGGTAGACAGCATTATGGTAGACAGCATTATTGTAGACAGCATTATGGTAGGCAGCATTATGGTAGACAGAATTATGGTAGGCAGCATTATGGTAGACAGCATTATGGTAGACCGCATTATTGTAGGCAGCATTATTGTAGACAGAATTATGGTAGGCAGCATTATGGTAGACAGAATTACGGTAGACAGCATTATGGTAGACAGCATTGTGGTATTCAGCATTATAGTAGGCAGCATTATGGTAGGCAGCATTATGGTAGACAACATTATGATCTTTTGAGTGTAATCTTGTGAAGCTTGAGTTTTGTGCTGTATGTACGTGCCAGGGAAGAGAGAAACCGAGAGGGAGACATTGAACGGTTAGAGGAGTAAACATCCAGTATTGTTTGTCAACGAGAGGCCAGGATACACAATGGTTATGGTTATGGAAGGCCCAGGTATCACTGTAAACGAATTAAATTCCGTGAAAGCTCAACCGCTCGTGCCAGTGGAATCATTCTAAAATACTATCTCATCTCCCAAACAAAGAAAGGAAGCTGCAGTCCCCATCATAGCAGTACACGCCAAAAGACATAAGGCGAAACAGCACAGAAAGTGAACACAGCCATATGTTCCCCATCATACGATATCAACATTCATCGTAAACAATTGGAATATCGAAACATGATCAAAACGGATGAAACACACAGCTCACGGTGTGCACAGAGCACTTCACTCAGTAGCTCCTGCAACAAGCTGGACTTGGAATATGAGGAAATTGCAACAAGGAACACTTTCCAGACATAGCCTTTAATTGTTCCTGCCACATATCCACCATATTGACCGGAACCAGTATAAAGAATGTGATGTATATCTAAAAGTTTGATGCTCCTCACATCCAGGAATGTATGCCAATGAGAGGCCAGTATAAACAATGTGATGTACATGTTAAAGTTTGAAAATGATGTTTCGCGTGCCCCTTGACCTTTAACCCCTGTCTAAACTAAGTATATGAGACTTACGATGCGAATGCTGACAACCTTTGACCTTCAATTATTTTTGTCGGTCCGGGATGTCTTCGTCATGTCTGGATAGTTGTGACAACAATTCAATAGAGTAAGCTCCCCTTGCTGGCAACATTGTGATCTCATCTTTAGTAGACGTCGGGACCTTGCCGTCCACTGCAGCAGCTTTATGGTAGACAGCATTATGGTAGACAGCATTATGGTAGACAGCATTATGGTAGACAGAATTATGGTAGGCAGCATTATGGTAGACAGAATTACGGTAGACAGCATTATGGTAGACAGCATTATGGTAAGCAGCATTATGGTAGACAGAATTATAGAAGGCAGCATTAAGGTAGACAGCATTATGGTAGACAGAATTATGCTATAAAGCATTATGGTGGCCAGAATTATGGTAGACAGCATTATGGTAGACAGCATTATGGTAGGCAGGATTGTGGTAGACAGAATTATGTTAGGCCGCATTATGGTAGACAGCATTATTGTAGCCAGAATTATGGTAGACAGCATTATTGTGGACAGCATTATGGTAGACAGAATTATGTTAGACAGCATTGTGGTATTCAGCATTATAGTAGGCAGCACTATGGGAGGCAGCATTATGGTAGACAGCATTATGGTAGGCAGCATTATGGTAGGCAGCATTATGGTAGACATCATTATGGTAGATAGCATTATGGTAGGCAGCATTATGTTAGACAGCATTATGGTAGACAAAATTATGGTAGGCAGCATTATGGTAGACAGCATTATGGTAGACAGAATTATGGTAGACAGCATTATGGTAGACATCATTATGGTAAGCAGCATTATGGTAGACAGAATTATGGTAGGCAGCATTATGGTAGACAGCATTATGGTAGACAGCATTATTGTAGACAGCATTATGGTAGGCAGCATTATGGTAGACAGAATTATGGTAGGCAGCATTATGGTAGACAGCATTATGGTAGACAGCATTATGGTTAGCAGCATTTTGGTTAGACAGATTTATGGTATACAGCAATATGGTAGACAGAATTATGCTAGACAGCATTATGAAAGACAGCATTATGGTAAGCAGCATTATGGTAGACAGAATTATGGTAGGCAGCATTATGGTAGACAGCATTATGGTAGACAGCATTATTGTAGACAGCATTATGGTAGGCAGCATTATGGTAGACAGAATTATGGTAGGCAGCATTATGGTAGACAGCATTATGGTAGACAGCATTATGGTTAGCAGCATTTTGGTTAGACAGATTTATGGTATACAGCAATATGGTAGACAGAATTATGCTAGACAGCATTATGAAAGACAGCATTATGGTAGACAGCACTATGGTAGACAGAATTATGGTAGACAG
The DNA here is from genome assembly GCA_032433765.1 of Megaustenia siamemsis. Taxonomy (NCBI): domain Eukaryota; kingdom Metazoa; phylum Mollusca; class Gastropoda; order Stylommatophora; family Ariophantidae; genus Megaustenia; species Megaustenia siamemsis. The sequence continues at coordinate 1,815,058 of JAVIAB010000160.1, forward strand.
CATTGTGGTATTCAGCATTATAGTAGGCAGCATTATGGTAGGCAGCATTATGGTAGACAACATTATGATCTTTTGAGTGTAATCTTGTGAAGCTTGAGTTTTGTGCTGTATGTACGTGCCAGGGAAGAGAGAAACCGAGAGGGAGACATTGAACGGTTAGAGGAGTAAACATCCAGTATTGTTTGTCAACGAGAGGCCAGGATACACAATGGTTATGATTATGGAAGGCCCAGGTATCACTGTAAACGAATTAAATTCCGTGAAAGCTCAACCGCTCGTGCCAGTGGAATCATTCTAAAATACTATCTCATCTCCCAAACAAAGAAAGGAAGCTGCAGTCCCCATCATAGCAGTACACGCCAAAAGACATAAGGCGAAACAGCACAGAAAGTGAACACAGCCATATGTTCCCCATCATACGATATCAACATTCATCGTAAACAATTGGAATATCGAAACATGATCAAAACGGATGAAACACACAGCTCACGGTGTGCACAGAGCACTTCACTCAGTAGCTCCTGCAACAAGCTGGACTTGGAATATGAGGAAATTGCAACAAGGAACACTTTCCAGACATAGCCTTTAATTGTTCCTGCCACATATCCACCATATTGACCGGAACCAGTATAAAGAATGTGATGTATGTCTGAAAGTTTGATGCTCCTCACATCCAGGAATGTATGCCAATGAGAGGCCAGTATAAACAATGTGATGTACATGTTAAAGTTTGAAAATGATGTTTTCGCGTGCCCCTTGACCTTTAACCCTTGTCTAAACTAAGTATATGAGACTTACGATGCGAATGCTGACAACCTTTGACCTTCAATTATTTTTGTCGGTCCGGGATGTCTTCGTCATGTCTGGATAGTTGTGACAACAATTCAATAGAGTAAGCGCCCCTAGCTGGCAACATTGTGATCTCATCTTTAGTAGACGTCGGGACCTTGCCGTCCACTGCAGCAGCTTTATGGTAGACAGCATTATGGTAGACAGCATTATGGTAGGCAGCATTATGGTAGACAGCATTACGGTAGACAGAATTATGGTAGGCAGCATTATGGTAGACAGAATTATGGTAGACAACATTATTGTAGACAACATTATGGTAGACAGCATTATGGTAGGCAGCATTATGGTAGACAGCATTATGGTAGACAGCATTATGGTAGGCAGCATTACGGTATACATCATTACGGTAGACAGCATTATGGTAGGCAGCATTATGGTAGACAGCATTACGGTATACAGCATTACGGTAGACAGCATTATGGTAGGCAGCATTATGGTAGACAGCATTATGGTAGACAGAATTATGGTAGGCAGCATTATGGTAGACAGAATTAGGGTAGACAGCATTATGGTAGACAGCATTATGGTAAGCAGCATTATGGTAGACAGTATTATGGAAGGCAGCATTAAGGTAGACAGCATTATGGTAGACAGAATTATGCTATAAAGCATTATGGTAGCCAGAATTATGGTAGACAGCATTATGGTAGACAGCATTATGGTAGGCAGGATTATGGTAGACAGAATTATGTTAGGCCGCATTATGGTAGACAGCATTATTGTAGCCAGAATTATGGTAGACAGCATTATTGTAGACAGCATTATGGTAGACAGAATTATGTTAGACAGCATTGTGGTATTCAGCATTATAGTAGACAGCACTATGGGAGGCAGCATTATGGTAGACAGCATTATGGTAGGCAGCATTATGGTAGGCAGCATTATGGTAGACAGCATTATGGTAGACAGCATTATGGTAGGCAGCATTATGTTAGACAGCATTATGGTAGACAAAATTATGGTAGGCAGCATTATGGTAGTCAGCATTATGGTAGACAGAATTATGGTATACAGCATTATGGTAGACAGCATTATGGTAAGCAGCATTATGGTAGACAGAATTATGGTAGGCAGCATTATGGTAGACAGCATTATTGTAGACAGCATTATGGTAGGCAGCATTATGGTAGACAGAATTATGGTAGGCAGAATTATGGTAGACAGCATTATGGTAGACAGCATTATGGTTAGCAGCATTTTGGTTAGACAGATTTATGGTAGGCAGCAATATGGTAGACAGAATTATGCTAGACAGCATTATGGTAGCCAGAATTATGGTAGACAGCATTATGAAAGACAGCATTATGGTAGGCAGCATTATGGTAGACATCATTATGGTAGACAACATTATGGTAGACAGCATTATGATAGGCAGCATTATGGTAGACAGCATTATGGTAGACAGTATTATGGTAGACAGCATTATAGAAGGCAGCATTATGGTAGACAGCATTATGGTAGACAGCACTATGGTAGACAGAATTATGGTAGACAGCATTGTGGTATTCAGCATTATAGTAGGCAGCATTATGGTAGGCAGCATTATGGTAGACAACATTATGGTAGGCAGCATTATGGTAGGCAGCATTATGGTAGACCGCATTATGGTAGGAAACATTATGGTAGGCAGCATTATGGTAGGCAGCATTATGGTAGACAGCATTATGATAGGCAGCATTATGATAGGAAGCATTATGGTAGGCAGTATTATGGTAGGCTGCATTATGGTGGTAAGCATTATGATAGGAAGCATTATGGTAGACACCATTATGGTAGACAGCATTATGGTAGGCAGCATTATGATAGGAAGCATTATGGTAGACCGCGATATGGTAGGAAGCATTATGGTAGACAGCATTATGATTGGAAGCATTATGATAGGAAGCATTATGGTAGACAGCATTATGGTAGGAAGCATTATGATAGGAAACTTTATGGTAGACAGCATTATGGTAGGAAGCATTATGATAGGAAGCATTATGGTAGACAGCATTATGATAGCAAGCATTATGGTAGGAAGCATTATGATAGGAATCATTATGATAGGAAGCATTATGGTAGACAGCATTATGATAGGAAGCATTATGGTAGACAGCATTATGATAGGAAGCATTATGGTAGACAGCATTATGATAGGAAGCATTATGGTAGACAGCATTATGATAGGAAGCATTGTGGTAGACAGCATTATGATAGGAAGCATTATGGTAGACAGCATTGTGATAGGAAGCATTATGGTAGGAAGCATTATGATAGGAAGCATTATGATAGGAAGCATTATGGTAGACAGCACTATGATAGGAAGCATTATTATAGGAAGCATTATGGTAGACAGCATTATGGTAGACCGCGTTATGATAGGAAGCATTATGGTAGACAGCATTATGGTAGTAAGCATTATGATAGGAAGCATTATGATAGGAAGCATTATTATAGGAAGCATTATGGTAGACAGCATTATGGTAGTAAGCATTATGGTAGGAAGCATTATGATAGGAAGCATTATTATAGGAAGCATTATGGTAGACAGCATTATGGTAGACCGCGTTATGATAGGAAGCATTATGGTAGACAGCATTATGGTAGGAAGCATTATGATAGGAAGCATTATGGTAGACAGCATTATGGTAGACAGCATTATGATAGGAAGCATTATGATAGGTAGCATTATGGTAGGAAGCATTATGGTAGACAGCATTATGGTAGACAGCATTATGATAGGAAGCATTATGTTAGGAAGAATTATGGTAGGAAGCATTATGATAGGAAGCATTATGGTAGACAGCATTATGGTAGACAGCATTATGGTAGGAAGCATTATGTTAGGAAGAATTATGTTAGGTAGAATTATGGTAGGAAGCATTATGGTAGGAAGCATTATGGTAGGAAGCATTATGGTAGGCAGCATTATGATAGGAAGCATTATGGTAGGAAGCATTATGGTAGGAAGCATTATGGTAGGCAGCATTATGGTAGGAAGCATTATGGTAGGAAGCATTATGATAGGAAGCATTATGGTAGGAAGCATTATGGTAGGCAGCATTATGGTAGGCAGCATTATGATAGGAAGCATTATGGTAGGAAGCTTTATGGTAGGCAGCATTATGATAGGAAGCATTATGGTAGGAAGCATTATGGTAGGCAGCATTATGGTAGGCAGCATTATGGTAGGAAGCATTATGGTAGGAAGCATTATGATAGGAAGCATTATGGTAGACAGCATTATAGTAGGAAGCATTATGATAGGAAGCATTATGGTAGGAAGCATTATGGTAGGCAACATTATGGTAGGCAGCATTATGGTAGACCGCATTATGGTAGGAAGCATTATGGTAGGCAACATTATGGTAGGCAGCATTATGGTAGACCGCATTATGGTAGGAAGCATTATGGTAAACAGCATTATGGTAGGAAGCATTATGATAGGAAGCATTATGATAGGAAGCATTATGGTAGGCAGCATTATGATAGGAAGCATTATTATAGGAAGCATTATGATAGGAAGCATTATGATAGGAAGCATTATGGTAGGAAGCATTATGATAGGAAGCATTATGATAGGAAGCATTATGATAGGAAGCATTATGGTAGGAAGCATTATGGTAGGAAGCATTATGGTAGGAAGCATTATGATAGGAAGCATTATGATAGGCAGCATTATGGTAGGAAGCATTATGATAGGAAGCATTATGATAGGAAGCATTATGGTAGGCAGCATTATGGTAGGAAGCATTATGATAGGAAGCATTATGGTAGGAAGCATTATGATAGGAAGCATTATGATAGGAAGCATTATGGTAGGAAGCATTATGATAGGAAGCATTATGGTATGCAGCATTATGATAGGCAGCATTATGATAGGAAGCATTATGATAGGAAGCATTATGATAGGAAGCATTATGGTAGGAAGCATTATGATAGGAAGCATTATGATAGGAAGCATTATGATAGGAAGCATTATGATAGGAAGCATTATGGTAGGAAGCATTATGGTAGGAAGCATTATGATAGGAAGCATTATGATAGGAAGCATTATGGTAGGAAGCATTATGATAGGAAGCATTATGATAGGAAGCATTATGATCGGAAGCATTATGATATGAAGCATTATGGTAGGCAGCATTATGATAGGAAGCATTATGATAGGAAGCATTATGATAGGAAGCATTATGGTAGGAAGCATTATGGTAGGAAGCATTATGGTAGGAAGCATTATGATAGGAAGCATTATGATAGGAAGCATTATGATAGGAAGCATTATGGTAGGCAGCATTATGATAGGAAGCTTTATGATAGGAAGCATTATGATAGGAAGCATTATGGTAGGAAGCATTATGATAGGAAGCATTATGATAGGAAGCATTATGATAGGAAGCATTATGATAGGAAGCATTATGGTAGGAAGCATTATGGTAGGTAGCATTATGGTAGGAAGCATTATGATAGGAAGCATTATGATAGGCAGCATTATGGTAGGAAGCATTATGATAGGAAGCATTATGATAGGAAGCATTATGGTAGGCAGCATTATGGTAGGAAGCATTATGATAGGAAGCATTATGGTAGGAAGCATTATGATAGGAAGCATTATGGTAGGAAGCATTATGATAGGAAGCATTATGGTAGGAAGCATTATGATAGGAAGCATTATGGTAGGAAGCATTATGATAGGAAGCATTATGGTAGGAAGCATTATGGTAGGAAGCATTATGATAGGAAGCATTATGAAAGGAAGCATTATGGTAGGCAGCATTATAGTAGGAAGCATTATGATAGGAAGCATTATGGTAGGAAGCATTATGGTAGACAGCATTATGGTAGGAAGCATTATCATAGTAAGCATTATGGTAGGCAGCATTATGGTAGGCAGCATTATGGTAGGAAGCATTATGATAGGAAGCATTATGGTAGGCAGCATTATGGTAGGCAGCATTATGGTAGGAAGCATTATGATAGGAAGCATTATGGTAGGCAGCATTATGGTAGGAAGCATTATGATAGGAAGCATTATGGTAGACAGCATTATGGTAGGAAGCATTATGATAGGAAGCATTATGGTAGGCAGCATTATGGTAGGCAGCATTATGGTAGGAAGCATTATGATAGGAAGCATTATGGTAGGCAGCATTATGGTAGGCAGCATTATGGTAGGAAGCATTATGATAGGAAGCATTATGATAGGAAGCATTATGGTAGGCAGCATTATGGTAGGAAGCATTATGATAGGAAGCATTATGGTAGGAAGCATTATGATAGGAAGCATTATGGTAGTCAGCATTATGGTAGGAAGCATTATGATAGGAAGCATTATGGTAGGCAGCATTATGGTAGGAAGCATTATGGTAGACCGCGTTATGGTAGGAAGCATTATGATAGGAAGCATTATGGTAGGAAGCATTATGGTAGACACTATTATGGTAGACGGCATTATGGTAGACATCATTATGGTAGGAAGCATTATGGTAGGAAGCATTATGGTAGGAAGCATTATGGTAGACATCATTATGGTAGACATCATTATGGTAGGAAGCATTATGGTAGGAAGCATTATGGTAGATGGCATTATGGTAGACATCATTATGGTAGGAAACATTATGGTAGGAAGCATTATGGTAGGAAGCATTATGGTAGACAGTATTATGGTAGGAAGCATTATGGTAGACGGCATTATGGTAGGAAGCATTATGGTAGGCAGCATTATGGTAGGAAGCATTATGGTAGGAAGCATTATGGTAGACAGCATTATGGTAGGAAGCATTATTGTAGACAGTATTATGGTAGACAGCATTATGGTAGGAAGCATTATGGTAGGAAGCATTATGGTAGACAGCATTATTGTAGGCAGCATTATTGTAGGCAGCATTATGGTAGGCAGTATTATGGTAGGAAGCATTATGGTAGGAAGCATTATGGTAGGCAGCATTATGGTAGGCAGCATTATGGTAGGCAGCATTATGGTAGGAAGCATTATGGTAGGCAGCATTATGGTATACAGAAATATGCTAGACAACATTATTGTAGCCAGAATTATTGTAGACAGAATTATGGTAGACAGCATTATGGTAGGCAGAATTATCGTAGACAGCATTGTGGTATTCAGCATTATAGTAGGCTGCACTATGGTAGGCAGCATTATGGTAGACAGCATTATGTAGGCAGCATTATGGTAGCAAGCATTATGGTAGACAGCATTATGGTAGACCGCATTATGGTAGACAGCATTATGGTAGACCGCATTATGGTAGGCAGCATTATGATAGGAAGCATTATGGTAGACAGCATTATGGTAGGCAACAATATGGTAGGCAGCATTGTGGTAGACAGCATTATGATTGCCAGAATTATGGTAGACAGGATTATGGTAGACAGCATTATGGTAGACCGCATTATGGTAGACAGCATTATGGTTGACCGCATTATGGTAGGCAGCATTATGATAGGAAGCATTATGGTAGACAACATTATGGTAGGCAGAAATATGGTAGGCAGCATTGTGGTAGACAGCATTATGGTTGCCAGAATTATGGTAGACAGGATTATGGTAGACAGCATTATGGTAGGCAGCATTATGGTAGGCAGCATTATGGTAGGAAACATTATGGTAGGCAGCATTATGGTAGGCAGCATTATGGTAGGCAGCATTATGGTAGGCAGCATTATGGTAGACCGCATTATTGTAGGCAGCATTATTGTAGGCAGCATTATGGTAGACAAAATTATGCTAGACAGCATTATTGTAGCAAGAATTATTGTAGACAGCATTATGGTAGACAGAATTATGCTAGACAGCATTATTGTAGCAAGAATTATTGTAGACTGCATTATGGTAGACAGCATTATGGTAGACAGAATTATGCTAGACAGCATTATTGTAGCAAGAATTTTTGTAGACAGCATTATGGTAGACAGCATTATGGTAGACAGAATTATGGTAGACAGCATTGTGGTATTCAGCAATATAGTAGGCAGCTTTATGGTAGGCAGCATTATTGTAGACAGCATTATGGTAGGCAGAATTATGGTAGGCAGCATTAAGGTAGACAGCATTATGGAACACAGAATTATGCTAGACAGCATTATGGTAGCCAGAATTATGGTAGACAGGATTATGGTAGACAGCATTATGGTAGACAGCATTATGGTAGACCGCATTATGGTAGACAGCATTATGGTAGACCGCATTATGGTAGGCAGCATTATGATAGGAAGCATTATGGTAGACAGCATTATGGTAGGCAGCAATATGGTAGGCAGCATTGTGGTAGACAGCATTATGGTAGGAAGCATTATGGTAGACAGCATTATGGTAGGAAGCATTATGACAGGAAACATTATAGTAGACAGAATTATGGTAGGAAGCATTATGATAGGAAGCATTATAGTAGACAGCATTATGATAGGAAGCATTATGGTAGGAAGCATTATGATAGGAATCATTATGATAGGAAGCATTATGGTAGACAGCATTATGATAGGAAGCATTATGGTAGACAGCATTATGATAGGAAGCATTATGGTAAACAGCATTATGATAGGAAGCATTATGGTAGACAGCATTATGATAGGAAGCATTATGGTAGACAGCATTGTGATAGGAAGCATTATGGTAGGAAGCATTATGATAGGAAGCATTATGATAGGAAGCATTATGGTAGACAGCGTTATGATAGGAAGCATTATTATAGGAAGCATTATGGTAGACAGCATTATTGTAGACCGCGTTATGATAGGAAGCATTATGGTAGACAGCATTATGGTAGTAAGCATTATGATAGGAAGCATTATTGTAGGAAGCATTATGATAGGAAGCATTATTATAGGAAGCATTATGGTAGACAGCATTATGGTAGACCGCGTTATGATAGGAAGCATTATGGTAGACAGCATTATGGTAGGAAGCATTATGATAGGAAGCATTATGGTAGACAGCATTATGGTAGACAGCATTATGATAGGAAGCATTATGATAGGTAGCATTATGGTAGGAAGCATTATGGTAGACAGCATTATGGTAGACAGCATTATGATAGGAAGCATTATGTTAGGAAGAATTATGGTAGGAAGCATTATGATAGTAAGCATTATGGTAGACAGCATTATGGTAGACAGCATTATGGTAGGAAGCATTATGTTAGGAAGAATTATGTTAGGAAGAATTATGGTAGGAAGCATTATGGTAGGAAGCATTATGGTAGGAAGCATTATGGTAGGCAGCATTATGATAGGAAGCATTATGGTAGGAAGCATTATGGTAGGCAGCATTATGGTAGGAAGCATTATGGTAGGAAGCATTATGATAGGAAGCATTATGGTAGGAAGCATTATGGTAGGCAGCATTATGGTAGGCAGGATTATGATAGGAAGCATTATGGTAGGAAGCATTATGGTAGGCAGCATTTTGATAGGAAGCATTATGGTAGGAAGCATTATGGTAGGCAGCATTATGGTAGGCAGCATTATGGTAGGAAGCATTATGGTAGGAAGCATTATGATAGGAAGCATTATGGTACACAGCATTATAGTAGGAAGCATTATGATAGGAAGCATTATGGTAGGAAGCATTATGGTAGGCAGCATTATGGTAGGCAGCATTATGGTAGACCGCATTATGGTAGGAAGCATTATGGTAGGCAGCATTATGGTAGGAAGCATTATGATAGGAAGCATTATGGTAGACAGCATTATGGTAGGAAGCATTATGGTAGGAAGCATTATGGTAGGAAGCATTATGGTAGGCAGCATTATGGTTGGAAGCATTATGATAGGAAGCATTATGATAGGAAGCATTATGGTAGGAAGCATTATGGTAGGAAGCATTATGGTAGGCAGCATTATGATAGGCAGCATTATGATAGGAAGCATTATGATAGGTAGCATTATGGTAGGCAGCATTATGATAGGCAGCATTATGATAGGAAGCATTATGGTAGGCAGCATTATGATAGGTAGCATTATGGTAGGCAGCATTATGATAGGTAGCATTATGGTAGGCAGCATTATGATAGGAAGCATTATGGTAGGCAGCATTATGATAGGTAGCATTATGGTAGGAAGCATTATGGTAGGAAGCATTATGATAGGAAGCATTATGATAGGAAGCATTATGATAGGAAGCATTATGATAGGAAGCATTATGATAGGAAGCATTATGGTAGGCAGCATTATGATAGGAAGCATTATGATAGGAAGCATTATGATAGGAAGCATTATGGTAGGAAGCATTATGGTAGGAAGCATTATGATAGGAAACATTATGATAGGAAGCATTATGGTAGGAAGCATTATGATAGGAAGCATTATGATAGGAAGCATTATGATAGGAAGCATTATGGTAGGAAGCATTATGGTAGGAAGCATTATGGTAGGAAGCATTATGGTAGGAAGCATTATGATAGGAAGCATTATGATAGGAAGCATTATGATAGGAAGCATTATGGTAGGAAGCATTATGGTAGGAAGCATTATGATAGGAAGCATTATGGTAGGAAGCATTATGATAGGAAGCATTATGATAGGAAGCATTATGGTAGGAAGCATTATGATAGGAAGCATTATGGTAGGAAGCATTATGATAGGAAGCATTATGGTAGGAAGCATTATGATAGGAAGCATTATGGTAGGAAGCATTATGATAGGAAGCATTATGATAGGAAGCATTATGATAGGAAGCATTATGATAGGAAGCATTATGGTAGGAAGCATTATGGTAGGAAGCATTATGATAGGAAGCATTATGATAGGAAGCATTATGGTAGGAAGCATTATGGTAGGAAGCATTATGATAGGAAGCATTATGATAGGAAGCATTATGATAGGAAGCATTATGGTAGGAAGCATTATGATAGGAAGCATTATGATAGGCAGCATTATGGTAGGAAGCATTATGATAGGAAGCATTATGATAGGAAGCATTATGGTAGGCAGCATTATGGTAGGAAGCATTATGATAGGAAGCATTATGGTAGGAAGCATTATGATAGGAAGCATTATGATAGGAAGCATTATGGTAGGCAGCATTATAGTAGGAAGCATTATGATAGGAAGCATTATGGTAGTCAGCATTATGGTAGGAAGCATTATGGTAGGAAGCATTATGATAGGAAGCATTATGGTAGGAAGCAATGTGGTAGGCAGCATTATGGTAGGAAGCATTATGATAGGAAGCATTATGATAGGAAGCATTATGGTAGGCAGCATTATGGTAGGAAGCATTATGATAGGAAGCATTATGGTAGGAAGCATTATGATAGGAAGCATTATGGTAGTCAGCATTATGGTAGGAAGCATTATGATAGGAAGCATTATGGTAGGCAGCATTATGGTAGGAAGCATTATGGTAGACCGCGTTATGGTAGGAAGCATTATGATAGGAAGCATTATGGTAGGAAGCATTATGGTAGACACTATTATGGTAGACGGCATTATGGTAGACATCATTATGGTAGGAAGCATTATGGTAGGAAGCATTATGGTAGGAAGCATTATTGTAGACATCATTATGGTAGACATCATTATGGTAGGAAGCATTATGGTAGGAAGCATTATGGTAGACGGCATTATGGTAGACATCATTATGGTAGGAAACATTATGGTAGGAAGCATTATGGTAGGAAGCATTATGGTAGACAGTATTATGGTAGGAAGCATTATGGTAGACGGCATTATGGTAGGAAGCATTATGGTAGGCAGCATTATGGTAGGAAGCATTATGGTAGGAAGCATTATGGTAGACAGCATTATGGTAGGAAGCATTATTGTAGACAGTATTATGGTAGACGGCATTATGGTAGGAAGCATTATGGTAGGAAGCATTATGGTAGACAGCATTATGGTAGGCAGCATTATTGTAGGCAGCATTATGGTAGGCAGTATTATGGTAGGAAGCATTATGGTAGGAAGCATTATGGTAGGCAGCATTATGGTAGGCAGCATTATGGTAGGCAGCATTATGGTAGGAAGCATTATGGTAGGCAGCATTATGGTATACAGAAATATGCTAGACAACATTATTGTAGCCAGAATTATTGTAGACAGAATTATGGTAGACAGCATTATGGTAGGCAGAATTATGGTAGACAGCATTGTGGTATTCAGCATTATAGTAGGCTGCACTATGGTAGGCAGCATTATGGTAGACAGCATTATGTAGGCAGCATTATGGTAGCAAGCATTATGGTAGACAGCATTATGGTAGACCGCATTATGGTAGACAGCATTATGGTAGACCGCATTATGGTAGGCAGCATTATGATAGGAAGCATTATGGTAGACAGCATTATGGTAGGCAACAATATGGTAGGCAGCATTGTGGTAGACAGCATTATGGTTGCCAGAATTATGGTAGACAGGATTATGGTAGACAGCATTATGGTAGACCGCATTATGGTAGACAGCATTATAATAGACCGCATTATGGTAGGCAGCATTATGATAGGAATCATTATGGTAGACAGCATTATGGTAGGCAGAAATATGGTAGGCAGCATTGTGGTAGACAGCATTATGGTTGCCAGAATTATGGTAGACAGGATTATGGTAGACAGCATTATGGTAGGCAGCATTATGGTAGGCAGCATTATGGTAGGAAACATTATGGTAGGCAGCATTATGGTAGGCAGCATTATGGTAGGCAGCATTATGGTAGGCAGCATTATGGTAGACCGCATTATTGTAGGCAGCATTATTGTAGGCAGCATTATGGTAGACAGAATTATGCTAGACAGCATTATTGTAGCAAGAATTATTGAAGACAGCATTATGGTAGATAGCATAATGGTAGACAGAATTATGCTAGACACCATTATTGTAGCAAGAATTATTGTAGACAGCATTATGGTAGACATTTATGCTAGACAGCATTATTGTAGCAAGAATTATTGTAGACAGCATTATGGTAGACATCATTATGGTAGACAGAATTATGGTAGACAGCATTGTGGTATTCAGCAATATAGTAGGCAGCTTTATGGTAGGCAGCATTATTGTAGACAGCATTATGGTAGGCAGAATTATGGTAGGCAGCATTAAGGTAGACAGCATTATGGAACACAGAATTATGCTAGACAGCATTATGGTAGCCAGAATTATGGTAGACAGGATTATGGTAGACAGCATTATGGTAGACAGCATTATGGTAGACCGCATTATGGTAGACAGCATTATGGTAGACCGCATTATGGTAGGCAGCATTATGATAGGAAGCATTATGGTAGACAGCATTATGGTAGGCAGCAATATGGTAGGCAGCATTGTGGTAGACAGCATTATGGTAGCCAGAATTATGGTAGACAGGATTATGGTAGACAGCATTATGGTAGGCAGCATTATGGTAGGAACCATTTTGGTGGGCAGCATTATGATAGGAAACATTATGGTAGGCAGCATTATGGTAGGCAGCATTATGGAAGACAGCATTATGGTAGGCAGCATTATGATAGGAAACATTATGGTAGGCAGCATTATGGTAGGAAGCATTATGATAGGAAGCATTATGGTAGGAAGCATTATGATAGGAAGCATTATGGTAGTCAGCATTATGGTAGGAAGCATTATGATAGGAAGCATTATGGTAGGCAGCATTATGGTAGGAAGCATTATGGTAGACCGCGTTATGGTAGGAAGCATTATGATAGGAAGCATTATGGTAGGAAGCATTATGGTAGACACTATTATGGTAGACGGCATTATGGTAGACATCATTATGGTAGGAAGCATTATGGTAGGAAGCATTATGGTCGGAAGCATTATTGTAGACATCATTATGGTAGACATCATTATGGTAGGAAGCATTATGGTAGGAAGCATTATGGTAGACGGCATTATGGTAGACATCATTATGGTAGGAAACATTATGGTAGGAAGAATTATGGTAGGAAGCATTATGGTAGACAGTATTATGGTAGGAAGCATTATGGTAGACGGCATTATGGTAGGAAGCATTATGGTAGGCAGCATTATGGTAGGAAGCATTATGGTAGGAAGCATTATGGTAGACAGCATTATGGTAGGAAGCATTATTGTAGACAGTATTATGGTAGACGGCATTATGGTAGGAAGCATTATGGTAGGAAGCATTATGGTAGACAGCATTATGGTAGGCAGCATTATTGTAGGCAGCATTATGGTAGGCAGTATTATGGTAGGAAGCATTATGGTAGGAAGCATTATGGTAGGCAGCATTATGGTAGGCAGCATTATGGTAGGCAGCATTATGGTAGGAAGCATTATGGTAGGCAGCATTATGGTATACAGAAATATGCTAGACAACATTATTGTAGCCAGAATTATTGTAGACAGAATTATGGTAGACAGCATTATGGTAGGCAGAATTATGGTAGACAGCATTGTGGTATTCAGCATTATAGTAGGCTGCACTATGGTAGGCAGCATTATGGTAGACAGCATTATGTAGGCAGCATTATGGTAGCAAGCATTATGGTAGACAGCATTATGGTAGACCGCATTATGGTAGACAGCATTATGGTAGACCGCATTATGGTAGGCAGCATTATGATAGGAAGCATTATGGTAGACAGCATTATGGTAGGCAACAATATGGTAGGCAGCATTGTGGTAGACAGCATTATGGTTGCCAGAATTATGGTAGACAGGATTATGGTAGACAGCATTATGGTAGACCGCATTATGGTAGGCAGCATTATGATAGGAAGCATTATGGTAGACAGCATTATGGTAGGCAACAATATGGTAGGCAGCATTGTGGTAGACAGCATTATGGTTGCCAGAATTATGGTAGACAGGATTATGGTAGACAGCATTATGGTAGACCGCATTATGGTAGACAGCATTATAATAGACCGCATTATGGTAGGCAGCATTATGATAGGAATCATTATGGTAGACAGCATTATGGTAGGCAGAAATATGGTAGGCAGCATTATGGTAGGCAGCATTATGGTAGACCGCATTATTGTAGGCAGCATTATTGTAGGCAGCATTATGGTAGACAGAATTATGCTAGACAGCATTATTGTAGCAAGAATTATTGAAGACAGCATTATGGTAGATAGCATAATGGTAGACAGAATTATGCTAGACACCATTATTGTAGCAAGAATTATTGTAGACAGCATTATGGTAGACAGATTTATGCTAGACAGCATTATTGTAGCAAGAATTATTGTAGACAGCATTATGGTAGACAGCATTATGGTAGACAGAATTATGGTAGACAGCATTGTGGTATTCAGCAATATAGTAGGCAGCTTTATGGTAGGCAGCATTATTGTAGACAGCATTATGGTAGGCAGAATTATGGTAGGCAGCATTAAGGTAGACAGCATTATGGAACACAGAATTATGCTAGACAGCATTATGGTAGCCAGAATTATGGTAGACAGGATTATGGTAGACAGCATTATGGTAGACAGCATTATGGTAGACCGCATTATGGTAGACAGCATTATGGTAGACCGCATTATGGTAGGCAGCATTATGATAGGAAGCATTATGGTAGACAGCATTATGGTAGGCAGCAATATGGTAGGCAGCATTGTGGTAGACAGCATTATGGTAGCCAGAATTATGGTAGACAGGATTATGGTAGACAGCATTATGGTAGGCAGCATTATGGTAGGAAGCATTTTGGTGGGCAGCATTATGATAGGAAACATTATGGTAGGCAGCATTATGGTAGGCAGCATTATGGAAGACAGCATTATGGTAGGCAGCATTATGATAGGAAACATTATGGTAGGCAGCATTATGGTAGGCAGCATTATGGTAGGCAGCATTATGGTAGGCAGCATTATGGTAGGAAGCATTATGGTAGACCGCATTATTGTAGGCAGCATTATTGTAGGCAGCATTATGGTAGACAGAATTATGCTAGACAGCATTATTGTAGCAAGAATTATTGTAGACAGCATTATGGTAGATAGCATAATGGTAGACAGAATTATGCTAGACACCATTATTGTAGCAAGAATTATTGTAGACAGCATTATGGTAGACAGATTTATGCTAGACAGCATTATTGTAGCAAGAATTATTGTAGACAGCATTATGGTAGAAAGCATTATGGTAGACAGAATTATGCTAGACAGCATTATTGTAGCAAGAATTATTGTAGACAGCATTATGGTAGACAGAATTATGCTAGACAGCATTGTGGTATTCAGCAATATAGTAGGCAGCTTTATGGTAGGCAGCATTATGGTAGACAGCATTATGGTAGGCAGCATTGTGGTAGACAGCATTATGGTAGACAGCATTATGGTAGGCAGCATTATGGTAGACAGCATTATGGTAGGCAGCCTTATGGTAGACAGCATTATGGTAGGCAGCATTATTGTAGGCAGCATTATGGTAGACAGAATTATGCTAGACAGCATTATTGTAGCCATAATTATTGTAGACGGCATTATGGTAGACAGCATTATGGTAGACAGAATTATGGTAGACAGAATTGTGGTATTCAGCAATATAGTAGGCAGCTTTATGGTAGGCAGTATTATGGTAGACAGCATTATGGTAGACCGCATTATGATAGACAGCATTATGATAGACAGCATTATGGTCGAGAGCATTATGGTAGAGAGCATTATGATTGACAGCATTATGATAGACAGTATTATGGTAGACAGCATTATGGTAGACAGCATTATGATAGACAGCATTATGGTAGACAGCATTATGATAGACAGCATTATGGTAGATAGCATAATTGTAGACAGAATTATGCTAGACAGCATTATTGTAGCAAGAATTATTGTAGACAGCATTATGGTAGACAGAATTATGCTAGACAGCATTATTGTAGCAAGAATTATTGTAGACAGCATTATGGTAGACAGAATTATGCTAGACAGCATTGTGGTATTCAGCAATATAGTAGGCAGCTTTATGGTAGGCAGCATTATGGTAGACAGCATTATGGTAGGCAGCATTATGGTAGACAGCATTATGGTAGACAGCATTATGGTAGGCAGCATTATGGTAGACAGCATTATGGTAGGCAGCATTATTGTAGGCAGCATTATGGTAGACAGAATTATGCTAGACAGCATTATTGTAGCCATAATTATTGTAGACAGCATTAGTGTAGACCGCATTATGGTAGACAGAATTATGGTAGACAGAATTGTGGTATTCAGCAATATAGTAGGCAGCTTTATGGTAGACAGCATTATGGTAGACCGCATTATGATAGACAGCATTATGATAGACAGCATTATGGTAGAGAGCATTATGGTAGAGAGCATTATGATAGACAGCATTATGATAGACATTATTATGGTAGAAAGCATTATGGTAGACAGCATTATGATAGATAGCATTATGGTAGACAGCATTATGATAGACAGCATTATGGTAGACAGCATCGACAGACATGAGAGTCCACCCAATCACAGTTCTTTCCTTCAAGCCAAGCGCTAACAGAATGACCCCTCATCCCTTGTGGTAAAAGCGAACACGAGTTTCCAATCTTCCATTTCGTCTGCTACCTACATAAGTCTGCTACCTACATAAGTCTGCTACCTACATAAGTCTGCTACCTACATACGTCTGCTACCTACATAAGTCTGCTACCTACATAAGTCTGCTACCTACATAAGTCTGCTACCTTGATGAGTTTGCTACCTACATAAGTGTGCTACCTACATAAATCTGCTACCTACATAAGCATAAATCTGCTACCTACATAAATCTGCTACCTACATAAATCTGCTACATACATAAATCTGCTACCTACATAAGTCTGCTACCTACATAAGCATAAATCTGTTGCCTACATAAACCTGCTACCTACATAAATCTGCTACATACATAAGTCTTCTACCTAAATAAGTCTGCTACCCACATTTAGTTTGCTACCTACATAAGTCTGCTACCTACACAAGTCTGCTACCTACATAAGTCTTCTACCTACATAAATCTGTTACCTACATGAGTTTGCTACCTACATAAGTCTGCTACCTACATAGGTCTGCTACCTACATAAGTCTGCTACCTACATAAGTTTGCTACCTACATAAGCATAAATCTACTACCTACATAAGTCTGCTACCTATATAAGTCTGCTTCCTACATAAGTCTGCTACCAACATAAGTCTACTACCTACATAAGTCTGCTCCCTACATAAGTCTGCTCCCTACATAAGTCTGCTACCTACATAAGTCTGCTACCTACATACGTCTGCTACCTACATAAGTCTGCTACCTACATACGTCTGCTCACTACATAAGCATAAATCTGCTACCTACATAAGTCTGCTACCTACATAAGTCTGCTCCATACATAAGTCTGCTACCTACATAAGTCTGCTCCATACATAAGTCTGCTACCTACATAAGTCTGCTCCATACATAAGTCTGCTACCTAGATAAGTCTGCTACCTACATAAATCTGCTACCTACATGAGTTTGCTACCTACATAAGTCTGCTACCTACATAAGTCTGCTACCTACATAAGTCTGCTCACTACATAAGCATAAATCTGCTACCTACATAAAACTGCTACCTACATAAGTCTGCTCCCTACATAAGCAATCGTAGAGCCTTGCTAGTTCTGACAATCCCCTCCATAGTTTGCCATTTCTTTGCTCTAGTTTGGTGTCAACATCCCATCTATATCAACAAGGACGCATTTGTCATGACGCAGCTCCCTATTTTGTTGTCACTGTGACTTATCACAGTGAAACCTTTCACTAATGATGTTTCTACCACCGATAATCATACGTTTCTGTATGTGGAAGAATTATTTCCTTCATACCCGACAGACAGTTGTAACATAGTGTTGGCTATGATATCAACATTTGTTTTCAACAATTTCTACTTCACATACTCTGAGATCTCATTTTGTAAACATCGGCAGACATTTGTGAGCGTACGTCCTAGTTCTTGCACTCATAGACAGTGTGGTAGAGAGCTTATGCTGAATGGCCAGTGCTTGTCTAACAACAACAGCAGATGATGTAGTTGCTGAGTTGAACAAATCTAAATTTAGAAACAAACATCAAACTGCAATCATGGTTGCGGCGCCGAGCTAATGCCGCTATCGTTATTCTCCGACACTTTCCGTGAAGTCACTTCCGCCCATTCCGAATCTGCTGCAGCCAATTTCTGAAGACTATTGTTGATCTTCCGGTCTCTGACTTGTTACTTCTGTCTGACCGTGAAAGACCCGCTGGCTGGTGTATGTGCCGTCCAGCCCGTGTACCGACAACGTCCACCCTTCACGAGCCACGCCCACTCTCGCCATCAAGAAACAGTTGACGCCTGACACACAACACCACCCCATGGGAAACAAAGGGCCACTACCGTGTGCTAATCTCGGTAACTTGCTCTCTTCATTCTTCTATCTCAACAATACGGCTGATGGAGCACTCACTCGCACGGCTGATGGAGCACTCACACACACGTCTGATGGAGCACTCAAACACATCAACAATTCGGCTGATGGAGCACTCGCACGTACGGCTGATGGAGCAATCACACACATCAACAATACGGCTGATGGAGCACTCACACGCACGTCTGATGGAGCACTCAAACACATCAACAATACGGCTGATGGAGCACTCGCACGTACGGCTGATGGAGCAATCACACACATCAACAATACGGCTGATGGAGCACTCGCACGTACGGCTGATGGAGCAATCACACACATCAACAATACGGCTGATGGTGCACTCACACACACGGCTGATGGAGCATTCGCACGCACGCTGATGGAGCACTAACACACATCAACAATACGGCTGATGGAGCACTCACACACATGGCTGATGGAGCACTCACACGTATCAACAATACGGCTGATTGAGCACTAACACACATGGCTGATGGAGCACTCACACGCATCAACAATACGGCTTACGGAGCACACACACATCGACTATACGGCTGATGGAGCACTCACAACTAGACATCGACAATACGGCTGAAAGAGCACTCATACACACGTCGTTACAGCTGCCTTCATAAGACATCGACAATACGGCTGAAAGAGCACTCATACACACGTCGTTACAGCTGCCTTCATAAGAGAGTCCGGAATCCTAGTCTGAATGAGCCATGATCGCAGAAGAAGAAGATACACACGTCGACTAAACGGCTGATGGAGCCCTCGAAAAAGACATCGACAATACGGCTGAGTGAACACTCCTGCACCCGTCAACGATACGTGATGGAGCACACACACACACGTCGACTATACGGCTGATGGAGCACTCATACACACGTCGACAATACGGGTGATGGAGCACTCACAAGCACACATCAATTATACGGCTAATGGAGCACTCATACACACATCGACTATACGGTGATGGAGCACTCATACACACATCGACTATACGGTGATGGAGCACTCATACACACATCGACTATACGGTGATGGAGCACTCATACACACATACACAAATCGAATATACGGCTGATGGATCACTCATACACACACACATCGACTATACGGTGATGGAGCACTCATACACACATCGACTATACGGCTGATTGAGCACTCATACACACACATACATAAATCTACTAGACGGCTGATGGAGCACTCACACACACACACATTAACAATACGGCTGATGGGACACTCATACATACACATCAACATTACGGCTGATGGAGTACCACTCACACACATCAACAATATGGCTGATGGAGCACTCACACACATCAACAATATGGCTGATGGAGCACTCACACACATCAACAATATGGCTGATGGAGCACTTAACACACATGAACAATACGACTGACAGAGCACTCATTCTCACATCGACAATTCGGCTGATGGAGCACTCATTCACATCCAACTATACGGCTAATGGAGCACTCACACACACATCGATTATATGGCTGATGGAGCACTCATACACACACACACATCGACTATAGCACCCTTGTTTGGGTACCTGCAAGATGGCGCTAACAGAATGGGCGTGGTAAAGACATGCATCACTTGATGACGTCGCGCAGTAGTTCTAGAGACATCGTACAGCTGTCACAGCAGAAGCCAATCACTGACATCGCTAATGTGCACACTGATACCTCTACCGGTATCAGATAGTGTAAAGTGACATTAATTTAGGTGTTAGATAGTGTAAAGTGACATTAATGTTGGTGTCAGATAGTGTAAAGTGACATTAATGTTGGAATCAGATAGTGTAAAGTGACATTACTGTTGGGGTCAGATAGTGTAAAATGACATTGATGTTGGTGTCAGATAGTGTAAAGTGACATTAATTTTGGTGTTAAATAGCGTAAAGTGACATTGATGTTAAAGTCAGATAGTGTCAAGTGACATTGATGTTGGTGTCAGATAGTGTAAAGTGACATTAATTTTGATGTTAAATAGCGTAAAGTGACATTGATGTTGGTGTCAGATAGTGTAAAGTGACATTTATGTTGGTGTGAGATTCAATGCGGGCCCTGTCTACTATAATAATAGTGTGAGATTCAATGCGGGCCCTGTCTACTAGTGTGAGATTCAATGCGGGCCCTGTCTACTAGTGTGAGATTCAATGCGGGCCCTGTCTACTAGTGTGAGATTCAATGCGGGCCCTGTCTACTAGTGTGAGATTCAATGCGGGCCCTGTCTACTAGTGTGAGATTGAATAGCGGGCCCTGTCTACTATTGTGAGATTGAATAGCGGGCCCTGTCTACTAGTGTGAGATTGAATAGCGGGCCCTGTCTACTAGTGTGAGATTGAATAGCGGGCCCTGTCTACTAGTGTGAGATTGAATAGCGGGCCCTGGCTACTAGTGTGAGATTGAATAGCGGGCCCTGTCTACTAGTGTGAGATTGAATAGCGGGCCCTGTCTACTAGTGTGAGATTGAATAGCGGGCCCTATCTACTAGTATGAGATTCAATAGCGGGCCCTGTCTACTAGTGTGAGATTGAATAGCGGGCCCTGTCTACTAGTGTGAGATTGAATAGCGGGCCCTATCTACTAGTATGAGATTCAATAGCGGGCCCTGTCTGCTAGTGTGAGATTCAATGGCGAGCCCTGTCTACTAATATGAGATTCAATGCGGACCCTTTCTACTAGTGTGAGATTCAATGGCGAGCCCTGTCTACTAGTATGAGATTCAATGCGAGCCCTGTCTACTAGTATGAGATTCAATGCGGACCCTTTCTACTAGTGTGAGATTCAATAGCGGGCCCTGTCTACTAGTATGAGATTCAATGCGAGCCCTGTCTACTAGTATGAGATTCAATGCGAGCCCTGTCTACTAGTATGAGATTCAATGCGGACCCTTTCTACTAGTGTGAGATTCAATAGCGGGCCCTATCTACTAGTATGAGATTCAATAGCGGGCCTTGTCTACTAGTATGAGATTCAATGCGAGCTCTGTCTACTAGTATGAGATTCAATGCAGACCCTTTCTACTAGTGTGAGATTCAATGCGGGCCCTGTCTACTAGTGTGAGATTCAATAGCGGGCCCTGTCTACTAGTATGAGATTCAATGCGGACCCTTTCTACTAGTGTGAGATTCAATGCCGGGCGTAACCTGCCGCTGTGTGAGCGCCGTTGACGCCCGTTATCAGTGTGAGAGGCACTGCCACTACATGTGGGATCTTGTGATGGGACGCGGACAGTCTGAGAGCACGGACACCTGTCGTCGAGATGCTGTGCTCACTGAACTCTTGTTGCTGCTGTCAATCATTGGCGTTTCTAGTTAATCATTGGACGTACACTCCAACTCTCTCCTTCTCACTCTCTCTATATCTCGTTTACTCTCACACACACACACACACTGAAAATCTCTTCCTTCTATTCACAATATAATTTACCCCCTTATTTATTCTCTCCCTCTCTCTCTCTCTCTCTCTCTCTCTCTCTCTCTCTCTCTCTCTCTCTCTGTTTCTCCAAAAAGGTGCGAGATGTATTCTTGACTCTGGCACGTCATCTTGACCTTTCACAGAATCAAACTTTCTCTCTCTTTGTCTTTCTTTCTCTGTCTCTCTCTCTCTGTCTCTCTCTGTCTCTCTCTTTGTCTATCTTGGCCTGTTTCTCTTTTACACCCCATCGTGGCTCTCTATCTCCTATCTTTATCTCTCTATCTAATATCTTTGTCTTTCTATCTCCTATCTTTATCTCTCTATCTAATATCTTTGTCTTTCTATCTCCTATCTTTGTCTCCCTATCTCCTATCTTTATCTCTCTATCTCATATCTTTGTCTTTCTATCTCCTATCTTTATTTCTCTATCTCCTATCTTTATCTCTCTATCTCATATCTTTGTCTTTCTATCGCCTATCTTTATTTCTCTATCTCCTATCTGTGTCTCTCTATCTCCTATATGTGTCTCTCTATCTCATATCTTTGTCTCCCTATCTCCTATCTTTATCTCTCTATCTCATATCTTTGTCTCCCTATCTCCTATCTTTATCTCTCTATCTCATATCTTTGTCTTTCTATCTCCTATCTTTATTTCTCTATCTCCTATCTGTGTCTCTCTATCTCATATCTTTGTCTTTCTATCTCCTATCTTTATTTCTCTATCTCCTATCTGTGTCTCTCTATCTCATATCTTTGTCTTTCTATCTCCTATCTTTATTTCTCTATCTCCTATCTTTATCTCTCTATCTCCTATCTTTATCTCTCTATCTCATATCTTTGTCTCCCTATCTCCTATCTTTATCTCTCTATCTCATATCTTTGTCTCCCTATCTCCTATCTTTATCTCTCTATCTCATATCTTTGTCTCCCTATCTCCTATCTTTATCTCTCTATCTCATATCTTTGTCTCCCTATCTCCTATCTTTATCTCTCTATCTCATATCTTTGTCTTTCTATCTCCTATCTTTATTTCTCTATCTCCTATCTTTATTTCTCTATCTCCTATCTGTGTCTCTCTATCTCCTATCTTTATTTCTCTATCTCCTATCTTTATTTCTCTATCTCCTATCTTTATTTCTCTATCTCCTATCTGTGTCTCTCTATCTCCTATCTTTATTTCTCTATCTCCTATCTTTATTTCTCTATCTCCTATCTTTATTTCTCTATCTCCTATCTGTGTCTCTCTATCTCCTATCTTTATTTCTCTATCTCCTATCTTTATTTCTCTATCTCCTATCTGTGTCTCTCTATCTCCTATCTTTATTTCTCTATCTCCTATCTTTATTTCTCTATCTCCTATCTTTATTTCTCTATCTCCTATCTTTATTTCTCTATCTCCTATCTTTATTTCTCTATCTCCTATCTGTGTCTCTCTATCTCCTATCTTTATTTCTCTATCTCCTATCTGTGTCTCTCTATCTCCTATCTTTATTTCTCTATCTCCTATCTTTATTTCTCTATCTCCTATCTTTATTTCTCTATCTCATATCTTTATTTCTCTATCTCCTATCTTTATTTCTCTATCTCCTATCTTTGTCTCTCTATCTCCTATCTGTGTCTTTCTATCTCCTATCTTTATTTCTCTATCTCCTATCTGTGTCTCTCTATCTCATATCTTTGTCTTTCTATCTCCTATCTTTATTTCTCTATCTCCTATCTGTGTCTCTCTATCTCATATCTTTGTCTTTCTATCTCCTATCTTTATTTCTCTATCTCCTATCTTTATCTCTCTATCTCCTATCTTTATCTCTCTATCTCATATCTTTGTCTCCCTATCTCCTATCTTTATCTCTCTATCTCATATCTTTGTCTCCCTATCTCCTATCTTTATCTCTCTATCTCATATCTTTGTCTCCCTATCTCCTATCTTTATCTCTCTATCTCATATCTTTGTCTCCCTATCTCCTATCTTTATCTCTCTATCTCATATCTTTGTCTTTCTATCTCCTATCTTTATTTCTCTATCTCCTATCTTTATTTCTCTATCTCCTATCTGTGTCTCTCTATCTCCTATCTTTATTTCTCTATCTCCTATCTTTATTTCTCTATCTCCTATCTTTATTTCTCTATCTCCTATCTGTGTCTCTCTATCTCCTATCTTTATTTCTCTATCTCCTATCTCTATTTCTCTATCTCCTATCTTTATTTCTCTATCTCCTATCTGTGTCTCTCTATCTCCTATCTTTATTTCTCTATCTCCTATCTGTGTCTCTCTATCTCCTATCTTTATTTCTCTATCTCCTATCTTTATTTCTCTATCTCCTATCTTTATTTCTCTATCTCCTATCTGTGTCTCTCTATCTCCTATCTGTGTCTCTCTATCTCCTATCTGTGTCTCTCTATCTCCTATCTGTGTCTCTCTATCTCCAAATCTTTGTCTCTCTATCTCCTATCTGTGTCTCTCTATCTCCTATCTGTGTCTCTCTATCTCCAAATCTTTGTCTCTCTATCTCCTATCTGTGTCTCTCTATCTCCTATCTGTGTCTCTCTATCTCCTATCTGTGTCTCTCTATCTCCTATCTGTGTCTCTCTATCTCCTATCTGTGTCTCTCTATCTCCTATCTGTGTCTCTCTATCTCCTATCTGTATCTCTCTCCAATTCTTAGTTCTCCTGCCATGAGTCTAAAATTTGCACTAACTCCTCCTCCACTCTCTCTTTCATTCTCACTCCACTCTATCTCTTGTGTTTATTTCTCTATTTCTCGCTTCCCTGTCTCTCTCTCTCCCTCTATTTGCTCATTCCGCTCAGTTCTTTCATTCATTTTCTCAACCGAAAAAGACTGGCTACATCAATCACAAATTGACCTCATTGTTACTATCATAGCGAAGTGGCTACATCAATCACAAGTAGAAGTCATTGCTACTATCATAGCGGAGTGGCTACATCAATCACAAGTAGACGTCATTGCTACTATCATAGCGGAGTGGCTACATCAATCACAAGTAGACGTCATTGCTACTATCATAGCGGAGTGGCTACATCAATCACAAGTCAAGTTTACCTCATTGCTACTATCATAGCGGAATGGCTACATCAATCACACGTAGACGTCATTGCTACTATCATAGCGGAGTGGCTACATCAATCACAAGTTGACCTCATTGCTACTATCATAGCGGGGTTGCTACATAAAACATGGACGTCGGCACCACCAGATCAATCACCAACCCATCATCAACACACCACAACCCCACCACCAAACCACCACTAATCAATCACCAACCCACCACGAATCAATCACCAAACCACCATCAACCCATCACCAACCCAATAGCAATCAATCACCAATCCACCACCAACGCACAAGCAATAAATTACCAACACACCACCAATCAATCAGCAACCCACCATCAACCCACCAGCAATAAATTACCAACCCAACACCAACACACCACCAATCAAATCACCAACCCACCACCGATGAACCACCAACCAATCAATCACAAACCCACCACCAATTCACCACCAATCAATCACCAACCTATCACCAACCCAGCATCAAACAATTACCAACCCACCACCAATCAATCACCAACCCACCAGAAATAAATCACTAATCCAACACCAACACACCACCGATCAATTACCAACACACCACCGATCCACCACCAACCCACCACCAACCAATCACAAACCCACCACTAATCCACCACCAATCAATTACCAACCCACCACCAATCAATTACCAATCCACCACCAACTCACCAACAATTAATTACCAACCCACCACCAATGATTTACCAATCCAAAACCAACCAACCATCAATCAATTACATACCCACCACCAATCAATTACCAACCCACCACCAATCAATTACCAATCCAAAACCAACCAACCACCAATCAATTACATACCCACCACCAATCAATTACCAACCCACCACCAATCAATTACATACCCACCACCAATCAATTACCAACCCACCAGCAACCCAGCACCAATCAATTACCAACCCACAACCAATCAATTACCAACCCACCATCAATCAATTACATACCCACCACCAATCAATTACCAACCCACCAGCAACCCACAACCAATCAATTACCAACCCACCACCAATCAATTACCAACCCACCACCAATCAATTACCAACCCACCACCAATCAATTACCAATCCACCACCAATCAATTACCAATCCACCACCAATCAATTACCAACCCATCACCAATCAATTACCAACCCATCACCAATCAATTGCCAACCCATCACCAATCAATTACCAACCCACCACCAATCAATCATCAACCCACCACCAATCAATCACCAACCCATCACAATCAATCACCAATTCCCCACCAACCAATTACCAACCCACCAACCACCCATCACCAACCCACCAACAACCCACTACCAACCCACCACCGGCTGTGCGTTCATCCCAGTTCAAGTTTACACTTAGGGTTGTCATCTTTCTTTTTATTTGGCCTGGGGGGGGGGGCGGGAGGAAGAGGTTATGGACAGGGAGAGGTAAGACACAGACGTTAAGGAATGTGGTCAGCACGACGCAAGTACCTCCACGGCAGAGCAGATGTAGAAGTCCCGGCACCGTTAGACCGGTCTCACAACTGCCTGTATCGTCGATGCCTGGCCGAGATAAAGGATTTACTTCAAAGGCTCGTTCCCGCCTTGGCTCAATGTTCCAGGCATATATGAACGAATGCAACACGCCAATCACGGCATGAGCGCCCCTCCCTCCACCACGCGCAGCTACTCACTCTTGTACTTATCTCCAACCTCCGCATTCCCTCCTCCTCTTGAAGTGTTAGCCATCTCCACCCACAAGCTGTACCAGTGGTGGTAGAAGAGTTTGTTTCATGTTGGCAAGGCAACCACTGCTCGCACAGACCTGCCTCTCTTGTACCACACGAGACTGAGACTGTTGGCAAGGCAACCACTGCTCGCACAGATCTGCCTCTCTTGTACCACACGAGACTGAGACTGTTGGCAAGTGCTCGCACAGATCTGCCTCTCTTGTACCACACGAGACTGAGACTGTTGGCAAGGCAACCACTGCTCGCACAGATCTGCCTCTCTTGTACCACACGAGACTGAGACTGTTGGCAAGTGCTCGCACAGATCTGCCTCTCTTGTACCACACGAGACTGAGACTGTTGGCAAGGCAACCACTGCTCGCACAGATCTGCCTCTCTTGTACCACACGAGACTGAGACTGTTGGCAAGGCAACCACTGCTCTCACAGATCTGCCTCTCTTGTACCACACGAGACTGAGACTGTTGGCAAGTGCTCTCACAGATCTGCCTCTCTTGTACCACACGAGACTGAGACTGTTGGCAAGGCAACCACTGCTCTCACAGATCTGCCTCTCTTGTACCACACGAGACTGAGACTGTTGGCAAGTGCTCTCACAGATCTGCCTCTCTTGTACCACACGAGACTGAGACTGTTGGCAAGTGCTCTCACAGATCTGCCTCTCTTGTACCACACGAGACTGAGACTGTTGGCAAGTGCTCGCACAGATCTGCCTCTCTTGTACCACACGAGACTGAGACTGTTGGCAAGGCAACCACTGCTCGCACAACGAGACTGAGGCGAGTGCCCGACCATGTATCAGCCAATCAAACGTTCAAGTCCCATCAGTCCAAGGTCGCGCGTGCGAGGCAGTTGAATGGTTCCCAAAATGTTAGAGAACAAGACACAAAGACCTGCACTATAAGCGTTCAATGTGGCCGGTCAAACCACAGACCAAAGTTGGAGAACAAGCCACAATTGAAACACCAATGCTCATGAAATACTCATCATCACCAGCATAATCATCATCAACATCAACATCATCACGGATCGCATCTCCTTTACAGAACGTTGCATTCACCACAGGACGTCTCAAAGAATCTCTGTCTCTAGCCAGGTCCCTCACAGAACGTTGCATTCACCACAGCCCGTCTGAAAGAATCTCTGTCTCTAGCCAGAGCTCCCACAGAACGTTGCATTCACCACAACCCGTCTCAAAGAATCTCTGT
Organism: Megaustenia siamemsis; assembly: GCA_032433765.1. Taxonomy (NCBI): domain Eukaryota; kingdom Metazoa; phylum Mollusca; class Gastropoda; order Stylommatophora; family Ariophantidae; genus Megaustenia; species Megaustenia siamemsis. The sequence continues at coordinate 1,843,721 of JAVIAB010000160.1, forward strand.
CTCTAGCCAGGTCCCACACAGAACGTTGCATTCACAACAACCCGTCTCAAAGAATCTCTGTTTCTAGCCAGGTCCCTCACAGAACGTTGCATTCACCACAGCCCGTCTCAAATAATCTCTGTCTCTAGCCAGGTCCCTCACAGAACGTTGCATTCACCACAGCCCGTCTCAAAGAATCTCTGTCTCTAGCCAGGTCCCTCACAGAACGTTGCATTCACCACAGCCCGTCTCAAAGAATCTCTGTCTCTAGCCAGGTCCCTCACAGAACGTTGCATTCACCACAGCCCGTCTCAAAGAATCTCTGTCTCTAGCCAGATCTCCCACAGAACGTTGCATTCACCACAGGACGTCTCAAAGAATCTCTGTCACTAGCCAGATCTCGCACAGAACGTTGCATTCACCACAGCCCGTCTCAAAGAATCTCTGTCACTAGCCAGATCTCCCACAGAACGTTGCATTCACCACAGCCCGTCTCAAAGAATCTCTGTCACTAGCCAGATCTCCCACAGAACGTTGCATTCACCACAGCCCGTCTCAAAGAATCTCTGTCTCTAGCCAGATCTCCCACAGAACGTTGCATTCACCACAGCCCGTCTCAAAGAATCTCTGTCACTAGCCAGATCTCCCACAGAACGTTGCATTCACCACAGCCCGTCTCAAAGAATCTCTGTAACTAGCCTGATCTCCCACTTCTTCTATTGTTATGTTCAAGGTCTCCTTGATGTCGTGAAGCTACTTTAATTTCTAACAACCACACATATCTTCCACAACAACCCATCCATCTCTCCAAACAACCCACCCATCTATCCCAACAACCCACTAATCTACCCCAACAACCCACACATCTCTCCCAAGAACCCACCAATCTACCCCAACAACCCACACTTCTCTCCCAACAATCAACCAATCTCTCCCAACAACCCACCAATCTCTCCCAACAACCCACCAATCTCTCCCAAGAACCCACCAATCTCTCCCAACAACCCATGAATCTCTCCCAACAACCCACCAATCTCTCCCAACAACCAACAATCTCTCCCAACAACTCACACATCTCTCCTAACAACCCAACAATCTCTCCCAACAACCCAACAATCTCTCCCAACAAACCACCAATCTCTCCCAACAATCCAACAATTTCTCCCAACAACCCACACATCTCACCCAAAAACCCACCAATCTCTCCCAACGACCCACCAATCTCACCCAACAAACTACCAATCAACCCCAACAACCCACTCATCTCTCCAACAATCCATCAATCTCTCCTAACACCGACCAATCAACCCCAACAACCCACTCATCTCTCCCAACAACCCACTCATATCTCCCAACAATCCATCAATCTCTCCTAACAACCTACCAATCAACCCAACAACCCACTCATCTCTCCCAACAACCCACCAATCTCTCCCAACAATCCACCAATCTCTCCCAACAACCTACCAATCAACCCCAACAACCCACTCATCTCTCCCAACAACCTACCAATCTACCCCAACAAACCACCAACCTCTACCAATAACCCACCAATCTCTCCCAACAACCCACACATCTCTCCCAACAACCAACCAATCTACCCCAAAAACCCACACATCTCTTCCAACAAACCACACATCTCTCCCAACAGCCAACACATCTCTCCAAACTACCCAACATTCTACCCCAACAACCCAACAATCTCTCCCAACAACCCACCCATCTCTCCCAAAACCCCACACATCTCTCCCAACAACCCACCAATCTCTCGCAACAACTCACACATCTCTCCAAACAACCCACCAATCTCTCGCAACAACTCACACATCTCTCCCAACACCCACCCATCTCTCCCAACAACCCACACTTCTCTCCCAACAAACCACCAATCTCTAGCAACAAGCCACACATCTCTCCAAACAACCCACCATTCTACCCCAACAACCCAACAATCTCTCCCAACAACCCACACTTCTCTCCCAACACCCACCAATCTCTCCCAACAACCCACACATCTCTCCCAACAACCCACACATCTCTCCCAACAACCCACACATATCTCTCAACTACCCACACATCTCTCCCAATCACCCACACATCTCTCGCAACAACCAAAACATCTCTCCCAACAACCCACACATCTCTCGCAAAAACCCACTAATATCTACCAACAACCCACACATCTCTCCCAACAACCCACACATATCTCCCAACAACCCACCCATCTCTCCCAACAACCCACACATCTCTCACAACAACGCACCAAGCTACCCCAACAACCTACCAATCTCTCGAAACAACCCACACATATCTCCATAAAACCCACCCATCTCTCACTACAACCCACACATCTCTCCCAACAACCCACCAATCTACCCCAACAACCTACCAATCTCTTGCAACAACCCACATATCTCTCCCAACAACCCACCAATCTACCCGAAAAACCTACCAATCTCTCCCAACAACCCACACATATCTCCAAACAACCCACCATTCTACCCCAACAACCCAACAATCTCTCCCAACAACCCACCCATCTCTCTCAACAACTCACACATTTCTGCCAACAACCCACCAATCTCTCTCAACAATCCACACATCTCTCCAAACAACCCACACATCTCTCCCAACAATCCACACATCTCTCTCAACAACCCCTCAATCATCCGCAACAACCCACATATATCTCCCAACAACCCACACATCTCTCCCAACAACCCACACATCTCTCGCAACAACCCACACATATCTCCCAAAAACCCACACATCTCTCGCAACAACCCACACATATCTCCCAACAACCCACACATCTCTCCCAACAACCTTCACATATCTCCCAACAACCCACACATCTCTCGCAACAACCTACCAATCTCTCGCAACAACCTACACAACTCTCCAAACAACCCACACATCTCTTCCAACAACCCACCCATCTCTCCCAACAACCCATACAACTCTCCAAACAACCCACCCATCTCTCCAAACAACCCACCCATCTCTCACAACAACCCACACATCTCCACCAACAACCCACCTATCTCTCCCAACAATCCACACATCTCTCCCAACAACCCACCCATATCTCCCAACAACTCACCCATCTCTCCCAACAACCCACCCATCTCTCCCAACAACCCACATATCTCTCCCAACAACCAACCCATCTCTCCCAACAAGTCACCCATCTCTCCCAACAACCCACACATCTCTCTCAACAACTCACCCATCTCTCGCAACAACCCATACATATCTCCCAACAACCCACACATCTCTCCCAACAACCTACACATATCTCCCAACAACCCACCCATCTCTCGCAACAACCCACACATCTCTCCCAACAACCCACACATATCTCCAAACAACCCACCTATCTCTTCTATAAACCCACACATCTCTCCCAACAACCCACCTGTCTCTTCCAACAACACATCCATCTCTCCCAACAACCCACACATCCCTCCCAACAACACACACATCTCTCCCAACAACCCACCCATCTCTCCCAACAACCCACACATCCTCCCAACAACACACACATCTCTTCCAACAACCCACACATCCCTCCCAACAACACACACATCTCTCGCAACAACTCACACATCTCTCCCAATAACCCACACATCTCTTCCAACAACCCACCCATCTCTCCCAACAACCCACGCCTCTCTCCCAACAACCCACCCATCTCTACCCAACATCCCACCCATCTCTCCCAACAACTCACCCATCTCTCCCAACATCCCACCCATCTCTCCCAACAACCCACCCATCTCTCACAACAACCCACCCATCTCTCCCAACAACCAACACATCTCTCCCAACAACCCACCCATCTCTCCCAACAACCCACCCATCTCTCCCAACAACCCACCCATCTCTACCCAACAACCCACCCATCTCTCTCAACAAGCCACCCATCTCTCCCAACAACTCACCCATCTCTCCCAACATCCCACCCATCTCTCCCAACAACCCACCCATCTCTCCCAACAACCCACCCATCTCTCCCAACAACCAACACATCTCTCCCAACAACCCACCCATCTCTCCCAACAACCCACCCATCTCTCCCAACAACCCACCCATCTCCCCCAACAACCCACCCACGTCTTCCAACAACCCACACATCTCTCCCAACAACCCACACATCTCTCCCAAGAACCCACCTGTCTCTCCCAACAATCCACACATCTCTCCAAACAATCCACACATCTCTCCAGCAATCCACCCATCTTTCCCAACAACCCACACATCTCTCCCAACAACCCACACATCTCTCCCAACAACCCACACATCTCTCCCAAAAACCCACCCATCTCTCCCAACAACCCACACATCTCTCCCAACAACCCACCCATCTCTCACAACAACCCACCCATCTCTCCCAACAACCAACCAATCTACCACAACAACCCACACATCTTTCCCTAACAACCCACACATCTCTCCCAATAACTCACCCGTCTACCCCAACAACCTACCCATCTCTCCCAACAACCCACCAATCTAACCCGACAACCCATATATTTCTCCCAACAGCCCACCAATCTACCCCAACAACCCATATATCTCTCCCAACAACCCACACATCTCTCTCAATAACTCACCCGTGAATGCCAACAACCAACCAATCTCTCCCAACAACCAACCAATCTACCCCAACATCCAACCTATCTCTCCCAACAACCCACCTATCTCTCCCAACAACCCACCTATCTCTCCCCACAACCCAACAATCTCTCCCAACAACCCACCCATCTCTCCCTACAACCCACCCATCTCTCCCAACAACCCACCCATCTCTCCCAACAATCCACATATCTCTCCCAACAATCCACACATCTCTCCCCAACAACCCACCCATCTCTCCCAACTACCCACCCATTTCACCCAACAACCCACCCATCTCTCCCAACAACCAACCAATCTACCACAACAACCCACCCACCTTACCCTAACAACCCACATATCTCTCCCAAAAATCCACATATCTCTCCCAACAATCCACACATCTCTCCCAACAACCCACACATCTCTTCCAACAACCCACCCATCTCTCCCAACAACCAACCAATCTACCACAACAACCCACACATCTTTCCCAAACAACCCACACATCTCTCCCAATAACTCACCCGTCTACCCCAACAACCCACCCATCTCTCCCAACAACCCACCAATCTACACCGACAACCCATATATTTCTCCCAACAGCCCACCAATCTACCCCAACAACCCATATACCTCTCCCAACAACCTACTAATCTACCCCAACAACCCATATATCTCTCCCAACAACCAACCAATCTACCCCAACAACCCATATATCTCTCCCAACAACCCACACATCTCTCCAATAACTCACCCGTCTAACCCAACAACCAACCAATCTCTCCCAACAACCAACCAATCTACCCCAACAACCAACCAATCTACCCCAACAAAACCCCTATCTCTCCCAACAACCCACCAATCTACCCCAACAACACACCTAACTCTCCCAACAACCCACCAATCTACCCCAACAACACACCAATCTCCCCCAACAACCCACCCATCTCTCCCAACAACCCACCAATCTCCCCCAACAACCCACCCATCTCTCCCAACAACCCACGCATCTCTGCCAACAACCCACCCATCTCTCCCAACAACCGACCAATCTACCCCAACAACCCACCAATCTACCCCAACAACCCACCAATCTACCCAAAAACCCACCAATCTCTCCCAACAACCGACCAATACCCCAACAACCCACCAATCTACCCCAACAACCCACCCATCTCTCCCAACAAACGACCAATCTACCCCAACAACCCACCAATCTACCCCAACAACCCACCAATCTACCCCAACAATCCCACACATCTCCCCCAACAACTTACCCATTCCCCCAAACCTTACACATCTCTCCCTCTCCCAACAACCCACAGATCTACCCCAACAACCCACCCATATCCCCCAACAGCCCACCCATCTCCCCCAAACCTTACACATCTCTCCCTCTCCCAACAACCCACAGATCTACCCCAACAACCCACCCATCTCCCCCAACAGCCCACCCATCTCCCCCAAACCTTACACATCTCTCCCTCTCCCAACAACCCACAGATCTACCCCAACAACCCACCCATATCCCCCAACAGCCCACCCATCTCCCCCAAACCTTACACATCTGTCCCTCTCCCAACAACCTTCAATCTAACCCAACAACTCACACATCTCCCCCAACAACTTACCCATCTCCCCCAACAACTTACCCATATCCCCCAAACCTTACCCATCTCTCCCAAATCTTACACATCTGTCCCTCTCCCAACAACCTTCAATCTAACCCAACAACTCACACATCTCCCCCAACAACTTACCCATCTCCCCCAACAACTTACCCATATCCCCCAAACCTTACCCATCTCTCCCAAACCTTACACATCTGTCCCTCTCCCAACAACCTTCAATCTAACCCAACAACCCACACATCTCCCCCAACAACTTACCCATCTCTCCTAAACCTTACACATCTGTCCCTCTCCCAACAACCTTCAATCTAACTCAACAACCCACACATCTCCCCAACAACCCACACATCTCCCCCAACAACTTACCCATCTCCCCCAAACCTTACACATCTGTCCCTCTCCCAACAACCTTCAATCTAACCCAACAACCCACACATCTCCCCCAACAACTTACCCATCTCTCCCAAACCTTACACACCTGTCCCTCTCCCAACAACCTTCAATCTAACCCAACAACCCACACATCTCCCCCAACAACTTACCCATCTCCCCCAAACCTTACACATCTCTCCCTCTCCCACAACCCACAGATCTACCCCAACAACCCACCCATATCCCCCAACAACCCACACATCTCCCCCAGCAACCCACCAATCTCCCCAACAACCCTACTATAACTATATCTCTATCTTTAACTAAATCACTAGCTATAACTAACTTTCTGTCTATGTCTATAACTATAACTATATCTATATCTATATCTATATCTATAACTATATCTCTAACTATAACTATATCTCTATCTATAACTATATCTATATCTCCATCTATATCTATAACTATAACTATAACTATATCTATATCTCCATCTATATCTATAACTATAACTATATCTATATCTATAACTATATCTCTATCTATAACTATATCTCTTTCCATAACTATATTTATGTCTATAAATATATCTCTATTTATATCTATGTCTCTTTCTATAACTCTATCTATTACTATATATCTATCTATAACAATAAATATCTCAATCTCTTTCTATTTCTATAACTCTATCGCTATTTCTAGATATAACTATATCTTCTTCTTCTACCTTTTAGCTCCCAGTGGAGCATAGGTCTTCAACAAACACTTTCCAAGTCGTTCTGTTTTTTGCAATTCTTTTAAGATCATTCCATGTCTTCCCCATCATCTTGATCTCTGCTTCAATCTGTCTTCTCCAAGAATTCCTTGGTCTTCCTCTTTGTCTTTTCCCCTGGGGATTCCAAAAAGGGCCTGTTGTGTAATACTCTCAGTTGGTTTCCGTAGTGTGTGTCCTATCCATCGCCATCGTCTTCGCTGTATTTCTTTATCCACTGGTATTTGACCGGTACATTTCCATAATTCCACGTTTGTGACTTTGTCCTGCCATTTCCATCCCTTTATTCTGCGCAAGCATCCATTAATGAAAGTCTGTACCTTCGTGATTGTCAATTTTGTTATTCTCCATGTTTCACAGCCATATAATAGAACCGACTTAACATTGGAGTTGAAAATTTGTATTTTTGTATTTAGCCTAATTTCTTTGGATTTCCATATGTTTCCCAGTGCAATGAAAGCTCCTCTTGCTTTTGATATCCTTATTTTGGTATCGTTTTCTGTTCCTCCCTCTTTATCTATATTACTGCCCAGATATATATAAGATTGTACGTCTAGTAGAGGTATTTCTCCTAGTTTTATTTGGTTATTGCCAACTGCATTAATTCTCATAATGTTGGTCTTATCTCTATTAATCTTTAGTCCTAGCTGTTGTGATCTCTCATCTAATATACTCATTTTATCTTGCATCTGTTGGTGGCTGTGTGATAGGAGAGCTATGTCATCAGCAAAGTCTAAATCATCAAGTTGTTTGGTCAGTGACCACTGGATCCCATTTCTGTTGTTTTGAGTTATTTTCATAATCCAATCTATGGCCAGTAGAAAGAGAAATGGAGACAGAAGGCATCCTTGCCTTACTCCTGTTCTTATTTCAAATGCTTCTGTAAGCTGTCCTTCATGCACCACACTACATTTTGTTCTTTCATACATTGTTTTTATTAGGTTAATAAACTTTATGGGGACTCCGTAATGACTCAGCAACTTCCAAAGCATTCTTCTGTCTAAACTATCAAATGCCTTTTCGTAATCTATGAATCCAATATAAAGTGGGGATTTTAGTTCTAGACTTTGTTCAACTATTATACGTAGAGTAGTTATTTGATCAGCACATGATCTGTTCTTCCTAAAACCTGCTTGTTCATCTCTCAAGTGTTTCTCTATAGCCTCTTTTAGTCTCTCCAGAATGATTCTGCCTAATATTTTTCCTGGCACTGATAGTAGCATAATTCCCCTATAATTTGTGCACTCCTGTAAACTTCCTTTCTTTGGTAGTTTGATCATATAACCTTCTCTCCAGTCTTTAGGTATTTCTTCCCTCTCCCAAATTTTATCCAATAGATTATGTAACATCTTGGTAGAGGTGATAATATCTGCTTTGATGGCTTCCGAAGGAATTTCATCTGGTCCTGTGGCTTTACCATCTTTTAATAGTTTGATGGCTTTCATTATTTCTTCTTTGCTTGGTTTTCCGCAGTTAACGTGTAATTCTTCTTCTGCTGGTAGTATATCTGGAGGATTATTTGCGCCAGGTCTGTTCAAAAGTTCTTCAAAGTGTTCTTTCCATCTCTCCATTTGTTCCTTTATATTACTAAGCAGATTTCCTTTCTTATCTTTGATAAAGGCGTTGATCTGTTTGTATTTTCCACCTAATTTCTTTGTGCTGTTGTACAGTTCTTTCATATTCCCTTTATTTGCTGCTTCTTCTGCCTCTTTAGCTAATTCATCTATATATTTCCTCTTATCCCTTTTAATGCATCTTCTCACTTCTTTGTTCACCTCTGTGTAAGCTTCCTGTGTCTTGGCTTTATTACTTCTTGTTTTGCTTTTATTTATGTCTGCTTTCTTGTTCTTTCTTTCTTTAATTTTATCCAGGGTCTCTGCTGTCATCCATGCCTTATTCTGGCGTTCTCTTTTCCCCAGTGTTTCTTCGCATGTCTCTTTCCATATATTTTTTACCTGTTTCCAATGATCTTCTATATTTATTGTATTTTCTAGTTGTTGGAGGACTTGGTATTTGTTATTGGTAACTATATCTTAATCTCTCATAAATAGCAATATTTCTTTCTCTATCGTCTATTTCTATTTATATTTCTATCAATATTTCTATCTAACGGATCTATCTTCTGATGTTATGATCTAACTCTGCCTATGTCTCTAATCTAGCTCGGTCTGTACTTTCTATCTCTGTCTGTGTGATCTATCTCTGTCTGTGTGATCTATCTCTGTCTGTGTGATCTATCTCTGTCTGTGTGATCTATATCTGTCTGTGTGATCTATCTCTGTCTGTGTGATCTATATCTGTCTGTGTGATCTATCTCTGTCTGTGTGATCTATATCTGTCTGTGTGATCTATCTCTGTCTGTGTGATCTATCTCTGTCTGTGTGATCTATATCTGTCTGTGTGATCTATCTCTGTCTGTGTGATCTATATCTGTCTGTGTGATCTATCTCTGTCTGTGTGATCTATCTCTGTCTGTGTGATCTATATCTGTCTGTGTGATCTATCTCTGTCTGTGTGATCTATATCTGTCTGTGTGATCTATCTCTGTCTGTGTGATCTATATCTGTCTGTGTGATCTATCTCTATCTGTGTGATCTATATCTGTCTGTGTGATCTATCTCTATCTGTGTGATCTTTATCTGTCTGTGTGATCTATCTCTGTCTGTGTGATCTATATCTGTCTGTGTGATCTATATCTGTCTGTGTGATCTATATCTGTCTCCATGATCTATCTCTGTCACTATGATCTATCTATGTCTCCATGACCTATCTCTGTCTCCATGATATATCCCTGTCACTATGATCTATCTCTGTCACTATGATTTATCTCTGTCACTATGATCTATCTCTGTCTCCATAATTTATCTCTGTCACTATGATCTATCTCTGTCTCCATGATCTATCTCTGTCTCTATGATTTATCTCTGTCACTATGATCTATCGCTGTCTCTATGATCTATCTCTGTCACTATGATCTATCGCTGTCTCTATGATCTATCTCCATCTCTATGATCTATCTCTGTCACTATGATCTATCTCTGTCACTATGATCTATCTCCATCTCTATGATCTATTTCTGTCTCCATGATCTATCTCTGTCACTATGATCTATCTCCATCTCTATGATCTATCTCTGTCTCTATGATCTATCTCTGTCACTATGATCTATCGCTGTCTCTATGATCTATCTCTGTCACTATGATCTATCTCTGTCACTATGATCTATTTCTGTCTCCATGATCTATCTCTGTCACTATGATCTATCGCTGTCACTATGATCTATCTCTGCCACTATGATCTATCCCTGTCACTATAATCTATCTCTGTCTCCATGATCTATCCCTGTCACTATGATCTATCTCTGTCTCCATGATCTATCCCTGTCACTATGATCTATCTCTGTCGCTATGATCTATCTCAGTCTCCATGATCTGTCTCTGTCTCCATGATCTATCTCTGTCACTATGATCTATCTCTATATCTATGATCTATCTCTGTCATTATGATCTATCTCAGTCTCCATGATCTATCTCTGTCTCCATGATCTATCTCTGTCACTATGATCTATCTCTATATCTATGATCTATCTATGTCACTATGATCTATCTCTGTCTCCATGATCTATCTCTGTCACTATGATCTATCTCTGTCACTATGATCTATCTCTGTCTCCATGATCTATCTCTGTCACTATGATCTATCTCTGTCACTATGATCTATCCCTGTCGCTATGATCTATCTCTGTCACTATGATCTATCTCTGTCACTATGATCTATCTCTGTCACTATGATCTATCTCTGTCTCTATGATCTATTTCTGTCACTATGATCTATCTCTGTCTCTATGATCTATCTCTGTCACTATGATCTATCTCTGCCACTAATATCTATCTCTGTCTCTGTGTTCTGTCTATGTCTCTGTCTTTATGATATATCTCTGTCTCTATGATCTTTCTCTGTCTCTATGTTCTGTCTCTATCACTATGATCTATCTCTGGCACTAATATCTATCTCTGTCTGTATGTTCTGTCTATATCTCTGTCTCTATGATCTTTCTCTGTCTCTATGTTCTGTTTCTGTCTCTATGATCTATTTCTGTCTCTATGATCTATCACTGTCTCTATGATCAATCTCTGTCTCTATGTTCTGTCTCTGTCTCTATGATCAATCTCTGTCTCTACGATCTATCTCTGTCTCTATGTTCTATCTCTGTCTCTATGTTCTATCTCTGTCTCTATGATCTTTCACTGTCTCTATGATCAATCTCTGTCTCTATGTTCTGTCTCTGTCTCTATGATCTATCTCTGTCACTATGATCTATCTCTGTCACTATGATCTATCTCTGTCTCTATGATCTATCTCTGTCACTATGATCTACCTCTGCCACTATGATCTATCTCTGTCTCTATGATCTATCTGTCTCTATGATCTATCTCTGTCACTATGATCTATCTCTGCCACTATGATCTATCTCTGTCTCTATGTTCTGTCTCTGTCTCTATGATCTATCTCTGCCACTATGATCTATCTCTGTCTCTATGTTCTGTCTCTTTCTCTATGATCTATCTCTGTCTCTATGATCTATCTATGTCTCTATGTTCTATCTCTGTCTCAATGATCTATCTCTGACTCTATGATCTATCTCTGTCTCTATATTCTGTCTCTGTCTCTATCTCTGTCTCTATGATCTATCTATGTCTCTATGTTCTATCTCTGTCTCAATGATCTATCTCTGACTCTATGATCTATCTCTGTCTCTATATTCTGTCTCTGTCTCTATCTCTTTCTCTATGATCTATCTCTGTCTGTATGTTCTATCTCTGTCTCTATGATATATCTCTGTCTCTATGATCTATCTCTGACTCTATGATCTATCTCTGTCTCTATGATCTATCTCTGTCTCTATGATCTATCTCCGTCTCTATGATCTATCTCTGTCTCTATGATCTATCTCTGTCTCTATGATCTATCTCCATCTCTATGATCTATCTCTGTCTCTATGATCTATCTCTGTCTCTATGATCTATCTCTGTCTCTATGATCTATCTCCGTCTCTATGATCTATCTCCATCTCTATGAACTATCTCTCTTTATGATCTATTTCTGTTCCAAGTGATCTATCTCTATCTCTGTGATCTATCTCTGTCTCTATGATCTATCTCTGTCTCTATGATCTATCTCCGTCTCTATGATCTATCTCCATCTCTATGAACTATCTCTCTTTATGATCTATTTCTGTTCCAAGTGATCTATCTCTATCTCTGTGATCTATCTCTGACTCTATGATCTATCTCTGTCTCTATGATCTATCTCTGTCTCTATGATCTATCTCCGTCTCTATGATCTATCTCTGTCTCTATGATCTATCTCTGTCTCTATGATCTATCTCTGTCTCTATGATCTATCTCCATCTCTATGATCTATCTCTATCTCTATGATCTATCTCTGTCTCTATGATCTATCTCCGTCTCTATGATCTATCTCTGTCTCTATGATCTATCTCCGTCTCCATGATCTATCTCCATCTCTATGAACTATCTCTCTTTATGATCTATTTCTGTTCCAAGTGATCTATCTCTATCTCTGTGATCTATCTCTGTCTCTATGATCTATCTCTGTCTCTATGATCTATCTCTGTCTCTATGATCTATCTCCATCTCTATGAACTATCTCCATCTCTATGATCTATCTCCATCTCTATGATCTATCTCTGTCTCTATGAACTATCTCTCTCTATGATCTATTTCTGTCCCAAGTGATCTATCTCCATCTCTATGATCTATCTCTGTCTCTATGATCTATCTCTGTCTCTATGATCTATTTCTGTCTCTATGATATATCCCTGTCTCTATGATCTATCTCTGTCTCTATGATCTATCTCTGTCTCTATGAACTATCTCCATCTCTATGATCTATCTCCATCTCTATGATCTATCTCTGTCTCTATGATCTATCTCTGTCTCTATGATCTATTTCTGTCTCTATGATATATCTCTGTCTCTATGATCTATCTCTGTCTCTATGATCTATCTCCATCTCTATGATCTATCTCTGTCTCTATGATCTATCTCTGTCTCTATGATCTATTTCTGTCTCTATGATCTATTTCTGTCGCTATGATATATCTCTGTCTCTATGATCTATCTCTGTCTCTATGATCTATCTCTGTCTCTATGTTCTATCCCCATCTCTATGATCTATTTCTGTCTCTATGATATATCTCTGTCTCTATGATCTATCTCTGTCTCTATGTTCTATCTCCATCTCTATGATCTATCTCCATCTCTGTGATCTATTTCTGTCTCTATGATCTATTTCTGTCTCTATGATCTATCTCTGTCTCTATGATCTATCTCTGTCTCTATGATCTATTTCTGTCTCTATGATATATCTCTGTCTCTATGATCTATCTCTGTCTCTATGATCTATTTCTGTCTCTATGATCTATCTCCATCTCTATGATCTATCTCTGTCTCTATGATCTATCTCCATCTCTATGATCTATTTCTGTCTCTATGTTCTATCTCCATCTCTATGATCTATCTCCATCTCTGTGATCTATTTCTGTCTCTATGATCTATTTCTGTCTCTATGATCTATCTCTGTCTCTATGATCTATCTCTGTCTCTATGATCTATTTCTGTCTCTATGATATATCTCTGTCTCTATGATCTATCTCTGTCTCTATGATCTATTTCTGTCTCTATGATCTATCTCCATCTCTATGATCTATTTCTGTCTCTATGATATATCTCTGTCTCTATGATCTATCTCCGTCTCTATGATCTATCTCCATCTCTATGATCTATCTCCATCTCTATGATCTATTTCTGTCTCTATGATATATCTCTGTCTCTATGATATATCTCTGTCTCTATGATCTATCTCTGTCTCTATGATCTATCTCCGTCTCTATGATCTATCTCCATCTCTATGAACTATCTCTCTCTATGATCTATTTCTGTCCCAAGTGATCTATCTCTATCTCTGTGATCTATCTCTATCTCTGTGATCTATCTCCGTCTCTATGATCTATTTCTGTCCCAAATGTTCTATCTCTATCTCTGTGATCTATCTCTGTCTCTATGATCTGTCTGTCTCTACGATCCTATCTCTGTCTCTACGATCTATCTATGACTCTGTGTTCTATCTCTGACTCATTAATCTATCTCTGTCTCTATGATCTATCTCTGTCTCTATGATCTCTCTCTGTCTCTACGATCTATCTATGACTCTATGATCTATCTCTGACTCTATATCTCTCTCTGTCTCTACGATCTATCTATGACTCTTTGATCTACGTCTGACTCTATATATCTCTCTCTCTGTCTCTACGATCTATCTATGACTGTGATCTATGTCTGACTCTATATCTCTCTCTATATCTCTCTCTGTGTCTACGATCTATCTATGACTCTGTGATCTATGTCTGACTCTATATCTATCGTGTCTACTTAGTCTTAGGCATCGGTCTTCAAGCTTGACATGGACCTTATTAATGTAGCTTTAACGATATGTCAGTTATTGAAATCTTACCTCCAACCTACCAGTAACTTGTTATTGAAATCTCACCTGCCAGTAACTTGAAATCTTACCTGCCAGTAACTTGTTATTGAAATCTTACCTGCCAGTAACTTGTTATTGAAATCTTACCTGCCAGTAACTTGTTATTGAAATCTTACCTGCCAGTAACTTGTTATTGAAATCTTACCTCCAACCTCCCAGTAACTTGTTATTGAAATCTTACCTCCAACCTCCCAGTAACTTGTTATTGAAATCTTACCTCCAACCTCCCAGTAACTTGTTATTGAAATCTTACCTCCAACCTCCCAGTAACTTGTTATTCAAATCTTACCTCCAACCTCCCAGTAACTTGTTATTGAAATGTTACCTCCAACCTCCCAGTAACTTGTTATTGAAATCTTACCTGCCAGTAACTTGTTATTGAAATCTTACCTGCCAGTATCTTGTTATTGAAATCTTACCTCCAGCCTGCCAGTAACTTGTTATTGAAATCTTACCTGCCAGTATCTTGTTATTGAAATCTTACCTGCCAGTATCTTGTTATTGAAATCTTACCTGCCAGTAACTTGTTATTGAAATCTTACCTCCCAGTAACTTGTTATTGAAATCTTACCTGCCAGTAACTTGAAATCTTACCTGCCAGTAACTTGTTATTGAAATCTTACCTCCCAGTAATTTGTTATTGAAATCTTACCTGCCAGTAACTTGTTATTGAAATCTTACCTGCCAGTAACTTGAAATATTACCTGCCAGTAACTTGTTATTGAAATCTTACCTCCCAGTAACTTGTTATTGAAATCTTACCTACCAGTAACTTGTTATTGAAATCTTACCTGCCAGTAACTTGAAATCTTACCTGCCAGTAACTTGTTATTGAAATCTTACCTCCCAGTAACTTGTTATTGAAATCTTACCTGCCAGTAACTTGTTATTGAAATCTTACCTGCCAGTAACTTGAAATCTTACCTGCCAGTAACTTGTTATTGAAATCTTACGTCCCAGTAACGTGAAATCTTACCTGCCAGTAACTAGTTATTGAAATCCTACCTGTCAGTAACTTGCTATTGAAATCTTAGCTCCAAGTAACTTGAAATATTACCTGCCAGTAACTTGTTATTGAAGTCTTACCACCCAGTAACTTGTTATTGAAATCTAACCTGCCAGTAACTTGTTATTGAAATATTACCTCCCATTAACTTGTTATTGAAATCTTACCTCCCAGTAACTTGTTATTGAAATCTTACTTCCCAGTAACTT
Organism: Megaustenia siamemsis; assembly: GCA_032433765.1. Lineage (NCBI taxonomy): Eukaryota > Metazoa > Mollusca > Gastropoda > Stylommatophora > Ariophantidae > Megaustenia > Megaustenia siamemsis. Next base: position 1,859,879 of record JAVIAB010000160.1, read on the forward strand.
GTTATTGAAATCTTACCTCCCAGTAACTTGTTATTGAAATCTTACCTGCCAGTAACTTGTTATTGAAATCTTACATGCCAGTAACTTGAAATCTTAACTGCCAGTAACTTGTTATTGAAATCTTACCTCCCAGTAACTTGTTATTGAAATCTTACCTACCAGTAACTTGTTATTGAAATCTTACCTGCCAGTAACTTGAAATCTTACCTGCCAGTAACTTGTTATTGAAATCTTACCTCCCAGTAACTTGAAATCTTACCTGCCAGTAACTTGTTATTGAAATCTTACCTGCCAGTAACTTGTTATTGAAATCTTACTTCCCAGTAACTTGAAATATTACCTGCCAGTAACTTGTTATTGAAATCTTACCTCCCAGTAACTTGTTATTGAAATCTTACCTCCCAATAACTTGTTATTGAAATATTACCTCCCAGTAACTTGTTATTGAAATCTAACCTGCCAGTAACTTGTTATTGAAATATTACCTCCCATTAACTTGTTATTGAAATCTTACCTCCCAGTAACTTGTTATTGAAATCTTACTTCCCAGTAACTTGTTATTGAAATCTTACCTCCAACCTGCCAGTAACTTGTTATTGAAATCTTACCTCCAACCTGCCAGTAACTTGTTATTGAAATCTTACCTGAAAGTAACTTGTTATTGAAATCTTACCTCCAACCTGCCAGTAACTTGTTATTGAAATCTTACCTGAAAGTAACTTGTTATTGAAATCTTACCTCCCAGTAACTTGTTATTGAAATCTTATCTGCCAGTAACTTGAAATCTTACCTGCCAGTTACTTGTTATTGGAATCTTACCTCCCAGTAACTTGTTATTGAAATCTTACCTCCCAGTAACTTGTTATTGAAATCTTACCTCCAACCTGCCAGTAGCTTGTTATTGAAATCTTACCTGCCAGTAACTTGTTATTGAAATCTTACCTCCCAGTAACTTGTTATTGAAATCTTACCTGCCAGTAACTTGTTATTGAAATCTTACCTCCCAGTAATTTGTTATTGAAATCTTACCTGCCAGTAACTTGTTATTGAAATCTTACCTCCCAGTAACTTGTTATTGAAATCTTACCTCCCTGTAACTTGTTATTGAAATCTTACCTGCCAGTAACTTGTTATTGAAATCTTACCTGCCAGTAATTTGTTATTGAAATCTTACCTCCCAGTAACTTGTTATTGAAATCTTACCTCCCAGTAATTTGTTATTGAAATCTTACCTCCCAGTAACTTGTTATTGAAATCTTACCTCCCAGTAACTTGTTATTGAAATCTTACCTCCCAGTAACTTGTTATTGAAATCTTACCTCCCAGTAACTTGTTATTGAAATCTTACCTCCCAGGAACTTGTTATTGAAATCTTACCTCCAACCTGCCAGTAACTTGTTATTGAAATCTTACCTCCAACCTGCCAGTAACTTGTTATTGAAATCTTACTTCCCAGTAACTTGTTATTGAAATCTTACCTCCCAGTAACTTGTTATTGAAATCTTACCTCCCAGTAACTTGTTATTGAAATCTTACCTCCCAGTAACTTGTTATTGAAATCTTACCTCCCAGTAACTTGTTATTGAAATCTTACCTCCAACCTGCCAGTAGCTTGTTATTGAAATCTTACCTGCCAGTAACTTGTTATTGAAATCTTACCTCCCAGTAACTTGTTATTGAAATCTTACCTGTCTGTAAATTGTTATTGAAATCTTACCTCCCAGTAATTTGTTATTGAAATCTTACCTCCCAGTAACTTGTTATTGAAATCTTACCTCCCAGTAACTTGTTATTGAAATCTTACCTCCCTGTAACTTGTTATTGAAATCTTACCTGCCAGTAACTTGAAATCTTACCTGCCAGTAACTTGTTATTGAAATCTTACCTCCCAGTAACTTGTTATTGAAATCTTACCTACCAGTAACTTGTTATTGAAATCTTACCTGCCAGTAACTTGAAATCTTACCTGCCAGTAACTTGTTATTGAAATCTTACCTCCCAGTAACTTGAAATCTTACCTGCCAGTAACTTGTTATTGAAATCTTACCTGCCAGTAACTTGTTATTGAAATCTTACCTCCCAGTAACTTGAAATATTACCTGCCAGTAACTTGTTATTGAAATCTTACCTCCCAGTAACTTGTTATTGAAATCTTACCTCCCAATAACTTGTTATTGAAATCTAACCTGCCAGTAACTTGTTATTGAAATCTTACCTCCCAGTAACTTGTTATTGAAATATTACCTCCCAGTAACTTGTTATTGAAATCTAACCTGCCAGTAACTTGTTATTGAAATATTACCTCCCATTAACTTGTTATTGAAATCTTACCTCCCAGTAACTTGTTATTGAAATCTTACTTCCCAGTAACTTGTTATTGAAATCTTACCTCCAACCTGCCAGTAACTTGTTATTGAAATCTTACCTCCAACCTGCCAGTAACTTGTTATTGAAATCTTACCTGCCAGTAACTTGTTATTGAAATCTTACCTCCCAGTAACTTGTTATTGAAATCTTACCTGAAAGTAACTTGTTATTGAAATCTTACCTCCCAGTAACTTGTTATTGAAATCTTACCTGCCAGTAACTTGAAATCTTACCTGCCAGTTACTTGTTATTGGAATCTTACCTCCCAGTAACTTGTTATTGAAATCTTACCTCCCAGTAACTTGTTATTGAAATCTTACCTCCAACCTGCCAGTAGCTTCTTATTGAAATCTTACCTGCCAGTAACTTGTTATTGAAATCTTACCTCCCAGTAACTTGTTATTGAAATCTTACCTCCCAATAACTTGTTATTGAAATCTTACCTCCCAGTAATTTGTTATTGAAATCTTACCTCCCAGTAACTTGTTATTGAAATCTTACCTCCCAGTAACTTGTTATTGAAATCTTACCTCCCAGTAACTTGTTATTGAAATCTTACCTGTCAGTAACTTGTTATTGAAATCTTACCTCCCAGTAATTTGTTATTGAAATCTTACCTCCCAGTATATTGTTATTGAAATCTTACCTCCCAGTAACTTGTTATTGAAATCTTACCTCCCAGTAACTTGTTATTGAAATCTTACCTCCAACCTGCCAGTAACTTGTTATTGAAATCTTACCTCCCAGTAACTTGTTATTGAAATCTTACCTCCCAGTAACTTGTTATTGAAATCTTACCTGTCAGTAACTTGTTATTGAAATCTTACCTCCCAGTAATTTGTTTTTGAAATCTTACCTCCCAGTAACTATTTATTGAAATCTTACCTCCCAGTAACTTGTTATTGAAATCTTACCTGCCAGTAACTTGTTATTGAAATCTTACCTGCCAGTAACTTGTTATTGAAATCTTACCTGCCAGTAATTTGTTATTGAAATCTTACCTCCCAGTAACTTGTTATTGAAATCTTACCTCCCAGTAATTTGTTATTGAAATCTTACCTCCCAGTAACTTGTTATTGAAATCTTACCTCCCAGTAACTTGTTATTGAAATCTTACCTCCCAGTAAGTTGTTATTGAAATCTTACCTCCCAGTAACTTGTTATTGAAATCGTACCTCCCAGTAACTTGTTATTGAAATCTTACCTGCCAGTAACTTGTTATTTAAATCTTACCTCCCAGTAACTTGTTATTGAAATCTTACCTCCCAGTAACTTGTTATTGAAATCTTACCTCCAACCTGCCAGTAACTTGTTATTGAAATCTTACCTGCCAGTAACTTGTTATTGAAATCTTACCTCCCAGTAACTTGTTATTGAAATCTTACCTGAAAGTAACTTGTTATTGAAATCTTACCTCCCAGTAACTTGTTATTGAAATCTTACCTGCCAGTAACTTGAAATCTCACCTGCCAGTTACTTGTTATTGGAATCTTACCTCCCAGTAACTTGTTATTGAAATCTTACCTCCCAGTAACTTGTTATTGAAATCTTACCTCCAACCTGCCAGTAGCTTGTTATTGAAATCTTACCTGCCAGTAACTTGTTATTGAAATCTTACCTCCCAGTAACTTGTTATTGAAATCTAACCTGCCAGTAACTTGTTATTGAAATATTACCTCCCATTAACTTGTTATTGAAATCTTACCTCCCAGTAACTTGTTATTGAAATCTTACTTCCCAGTAACTTGTTATTGAAATCTTACCTCCAACCTGCCAGTAACTTGTTATTGAAATCTTACCTCCAACCTGCCAGTAACTTGTTATTGAAATCTTACCTGCCAGTAACTTGTTATTGAAATCTTACCTCCCAGTAACTTGTTATTGAAATCTTACCTGAAAGTAACTTGTTATTGAAATCTTACCTCCCAGTAACTTGTTATTGAAATCTTACCTGCCAGTAACTTGAAATCTTACCTGCCAGTTACTTGTTATTGGAATCTTACCTCCCAGTAACTTGTTATTGAAATCTTACTTCCCAGTAACTTGTTATTGAAATCTTACCTCCAACCTGCCAGTAGCTTGTTATTGAAATCTTACCTGCCAGTAACTTGTTATTGAAATCTTACCTCCCAGTAACTTGTTATTGAAATCTTACCTCCCAATAACTTGTTATTGAAATCTTACCTCCCAGTAATTTGTTATTGAAATCTTACCTCCCAGTAACTTGTTATTGAAATCTTACCTCCCAGTAACTTGTTATTGAAATATTACCTCCCATTAACTTGTTATTGAAATCTTACCTCCCAGTAACTTGTTATTGAAATCTTACTTCCCAGTAACTTGTTATTGAAATCTTACCTCCAACCTGCCAGTAACTTGTTATTGAAATCTTACCTGCCAGTAACTTGTTATTGAAATCTTACCTCCCAGTAACTTGTTATTGAAATCTTACCTGAAAGTAACTTGTTATTGAAATCTTACCTCCCAGTAACTTGTTATTGAAATCTTACCTGCCAGTAACTTGAAATCTCACCTGCCAGTTACTTGTTATTGGAATCTTACCTCCCAGTAACTTGTTATTGAAATCTTACCTCCCAGTAACTTGTTATTGAAATCTTACCTCCAACCTGCCAGTAGCTTGTTATTGAAATCTTACCTGCCAGTAACTTGTTATTGAAATCTTACCTCCCAGTAACTTGTTATTGAAATCTTACCGTCAGTAACTTGTTATTGAAATCTTACCTCCCAGTAATTTGTTATTGAAATCTTACCTCCCAGTAACTTGTTATTGAAATCTTACCTCCCAGTAACTTGTTATTGAAATCTTACCTCCCTGTAACTTGTTATTGAAATCTTACCTGCCAGTAACTTGTTATTGAAATCTTACCTGCCAGTAATTTGTTATTGAAATCTTACCTCCCAATAACTTGTTATTGAAATCTTACCTCCCAGTAATTTGTTATTGAAATCTTACCTCCCAGTAACTTGTTATTGAAATCTTACCTCCCAGTAACTTGTTATTGAAATCTTACCTCCCAGTAACTTGTTATTGAAATCTTACCTGTCAGTAACTTGTTATTGAAATCTTACCTCCCAGTAATTTGTTATTGAAATCTTACCTCCAGTAACTTGTTATTGAAATCTTACCTCCCAGTAACTTGTTATTGAAATCTTACCTCCCTGTAACTTGTTATTGAAATCTTACCTGCCAGTAACTTGTTATTGAAATCTTACCTGCCAGTAATTTGTTATTGAAATCTTACCTCCCAGTAACTTGTTATTGAAATCTTACCTCCCAGTAATTTGTTATTGAAATCTTACCTCCCAGTAACTTGTTATTGAAATCTTACCTCCAGTAACTTGTTATTGAAATCTTACCTCCCAGTAACTTGTTATTGAAATCTTACCTGTCAGTAACTTGTTATTGAAATCTTACCTCCCAGTAATTTGTTAATGAAATCTTACCTCCAAGTAACTTGTTATTGAAATCTTACCTCCCAGTAACTTGTTATTGAAATCTTACCTCCCAGTAACTTGTTATTGAAATCTTACCTCCCAGTAACTTGTTATTGAAATCTTACCTCCCAGTAACTTGTTATTGAAATCTTACCTCCCAGTAACTTGTTATTGAAATCTTACCTCCCAGTAACTTGTTATTGAAATCGTACCTCCCAGTAACTTGTTATTGAAATCTTACCTCCCAGTAACTTGTTATTGAAATCTTACCTCCCAGTAACTTGTTATTGAAATCTTACCTCCCAGTACCTTGTTATTGAAATCTTACCTCCCAGTAACTTGTTATTGAAATCTTACCTCCCAGTAACTTGTTATTGAAATCGTACCTCCCAGTAACTTGTTATTGAAATCTTACCTGCCAGTAACTTGTTATTTAAATCTTACCTCCCAGTAACTTGTTATTGAAATCTTACCTCCCAGTAACTTGTTATTGAAATCTTACCTCCAACCTGCCAGTAACTTGTTATTGAAATCTTACCTCCCAGTAACTTGTTATTGAAATCTTACCTCCCAGTAACTTGTTATTGAAATCTTACCTGTCAGTAACTTGTTATTGAAATCTTACCTCCCAGTAATTTGTTTTGAAATCTTACCTCCCAGTAACTATTTATTGAAATCTTACCTCCCAGTAACTTGTTATTGAAATCTTATCTCCCTGTAACTTGTTATTGAAATCTTACCTGCCAGTAACTTGTTATTGAAATCTTACCTGCCAGTAATTTGTTATTGAAATCTTACCTCCCAGTAACTTGTTATTGAAATCTTACCTCCCAGTAATTTGTTATTGAAATCTTACCTGCCAGTAACTTGTTATTTAAATCTTACCTCCCAGTAACTTGTTATTGAAATCTTACCTCCCAGTAACTTGTTATTGAAATCTTACCTCCAACCTGCCAGTAACTTGTTATTGAAATCTTACCTCCCAGTAACTTGTTATATAAATCTTACCTCCCAGTAACTTGTTATTGAAATCTTACCTGTCAGTAACTTGTTATTGAAATCTTACCTCCCAGTAATTTGTTTTTGAAATCTTACCTCCCAGTAACTATTTATTGAAATCTTACCTCCCAGTAACTTGTTATTGAAATCTTACCTCCCTGTAACTTGTTATTGAAATCTTACCTGCCAGTAACTTGTTATTGAAATCTTACCTGCCAGTAATTTGTTATTGAAATCTTACCTCCCAGTAACTTGTTATTGAAATCTTACCTCCCAGTAATTTGTTATTGAAATCTTACCTCCCAGTAACTTGTTATTGAAATCTTACCTCCCAGTAACTTGTTATTGAAATCTTACCTCCCAGTAAGTTGTTATTGAAATCTTACCTCCCAGTAACTTGTTATTGAAATCGTACCTCCCAGTAACTTGTTATTGAAATCTTACCTGCCAGTAACTTGTTATTTAAATCTTACCTCCCAGTAACTTGTTATTGAAATCTTACCTCCCAGTAACTTGTTATTGAAATCTTACCTCCAACCTGCCAGTAACTTGTTATTGAAATCTTACCTCCCAGTAACTTGTTATTGAAATCTTACCTCCCAGTAACTTGTTATTGAAATCTTACCTCCCAGTAACTTGTTATTGAAATCTTACCTCCCAGGAACTTGTTATTGAAATCTTACCTCCAACCTGCCAGTAACTTGTTATTGAAATCTTACCTCCAACCTGCCAGTAACTTGTTATTGAAATCTTACTTCCCAGTAACTTGTTATTGAAATCTTACCTCCCAGTAACTTGTTATTGAAATCTTACCTGCCAGTAACTTGTTATTGAAATCTTACCTCCCAGTAACTTGTTATTGAAATCTTACCTGCCAGTAACTTGTTATTGAAATCTTACCTGCCAGTAACTTGTTATTGAAATCTTACCTGCCAGTAACTTGTTTTTGAAATCTTACTTCCAGTACCTTGTTATTGAAATCTTACTTCCCAGTAACTTGTTATTGAAATCTTACTTCCCAGTAACTTGTTATTGAAATCTTACTCCAACCTGCCAGTAACTTTTTATTGAAATCTTACCTGCCAGTAACTTGTTTTTGAAATCTTACTTCCCAGTACCTTGTTATTGAAATCTTACTTCCCAGTAACTTGTTATTGAAATCTTACTTCCCAGTAACTTGTTATTGAAATCTTACCTCCAACCTGCCAGTAACTTGTTATTGAAATCTTACTTCCCAGTAACTTGTTTTTGAAATCTTACTTCCCAGTACCTTGTTATTGAAATCTTACTTCCCAGTAACTTGTTATTGAAATCTTACTTCCCAGTAACTTGTTATTGAAATCTTACTTCCCAGTAACTTGTTATTGAAATCTTACCTCCCAGTAACTTGTTATTGAAATCTTACCTGCCAGTAACTTGTTATTGAAATCTTACCTGCCAGTAACTTGTTTTTGAAATCTTACTTCCCAGTACCTTGTTATTGAAATCTTACTTCCCAGTAACTTGTTATTGAAATCTTACTTCCCAGTAACTTGTTATTGAAATCGTACCTCCCAGTAACTGTTATTGAAATCTTACCTGCCAGTAACTTGTTATTTAAATCTTACCTCCCTGTAACTTGTTATTGAAATCTTACCTCCCAGTAACTTGTTATTGAAATCTTACCTCCAACCTGCCAGTAACTTGTTATTGAAATCTTACCTCCCAGTAACTTGTTATTGAAATCTTACCTCCCAGTAACTTGTTATTGAAATCTTACCTGTCAGTAACTTGTTATTGAAGTCTTACCTCCCAGTAATTTGTTATTGAAATCTTACCTCCCAGTATATTGTTATTGAAATCTTACCTCCCAGTAACTTGTTATTGAAATCTTACCTCCCTGTAACTTGTTATTGAAATCTTACCTGCCAGTAACTTGTTATTGAAATCTTACCTCCCAGTAATTTGTTATTGAAATCTTACCTCCCAGTAACTTGTTATTGAAATCTTACCTCCCAGTAACTTGTTATTGAAATCTTACCTCCAGTAACTTGTTATTGAAATCTTACCTGTCAGTAACTTGTTATTGAAATCTTACCTCCCAGTAATTTGTTATTGAAATCTTACCTCCCAGTATATTGTTATTGAAATCTTACCTCCCAGTAACTTGTTATTGAAATCTTACCTCCCAGTAACTTGTTATTGAAATCTTACCTCCCAGTAACTTGTTATTGAAATCTTACCTCCAACCTGCCAGTAACTTGTTATTGAAATCTTACCTCCCAGTAACTTGTTATTGAAATCTTATCTCCCAGTAACTTGTTATTGAAATCTTACCTCCAGTAACTTGAAATATTACCTGCCAGTAACTTGTTATTTAAATCTTACCTCCCAGTAACTTGTTATTGAAATCTTACCTCCCAGTAACTTGTTATTGAAATCTTACCTCCAACCTGCCAGTAACTTGTTATTGAAATCTTACCTCCCAGTAACTTGTTATTGAAATCTTACCTCCCAGTAACTTGTTATTGAAATCTTACCTCCAGTAACTTGTTATTGAAATCTTACCTCCCAGGAACTTGTTATTGAAATCTTACCTCCAACCTGCCAGTAACTTGTTATTGAAATGTTACCTCCAACCTGCCAGTAACTTGTTATTGAAATCTTACTTCCCAGTAACTTGTTATTGAAATCTTACCTCCCAGTAACTTGTTATTGAAATCTTACCTCCCAGTAACTTGTTATTGAAATCTTACCTCCCAGTAACTTGTTATTGAAATCTTACCTGCCAGTAACTTGTTATTGAAATCTTACCTGCCAGTAACTTGTTATTGAAATCTTACCTGCCAGTAACTTGTTATTGAAATCTTACCTGCCAGTAACTTGTTATTGAAATCTTACCTGCCAGTAACTTGTTTTTGAAATCTTATTTCCCAGTACCTTGTTATTGAAATCTTACTTCCCAGTAATTTGTTATTGAAATCTTACCTCCAACCTGCCAGTAACTTGTTATTGAAATCTTACCTGCCAGTAACTTGTTTTGAAATCTTACTTCCCAGTACCTTGTTATTGAAATCTTACTTCCCAGTAACTTGTTATTGAAATCTTACTTCCCAGTAACTTGTTATGAAATCTTACCTCCAACCTGCCAGTAACTTGTTATTGAAATCTTACTTCCCAGTAACTTGTTTTTGAAATCTTACTTCCCAGTACCTTGTTATTGAAATCTTACTTCCCAGTAACTTGTTATTGAAATCTTACTTCCCAGTAACTTGTTATTGAAATCTTACTTCCCAGTAACTTGTTATTGAAATCTTACCTCCCAGTAACTTGTTATTGAAATCTTACCTGCCAGTAACTTGTTATTGAAAGCTGACCGTGACCCAGTTTGGCAGCTTGAACCATCCAAGTAGTGGTTACTGTAGACTATTTCAAGGACAAAAGCTAGGTTATTGTTCCTGGCAATAAAGAGAGACAACTCGCTGTCAACTGCTGGGTTATTGCCCCCCCTTCTCCGTCAAAGTCGTCCATGAAGCGATTACTGCCGGTTATCTGTGATGTTTATGTTGGGCCGAGTGGTCTCCCACGGGGCAGCCCCTCATGAAATGTGTCCCTCCCCAGAGAGGCTAGTGATATATTCCGTCATTAAGTCAGAAGTCACATCACGCGAGAGTTGAGCCCAGTCCAGCAGCCTTGTGTGTGTTGTTATTGTCGCACTTTCCCTGCGCTTCTGGCGCAACACGCGTCCTTAGAGCAGCGATAGCGACTTGTGTTGTCCTTTCAGTGAATTATGTTAGAGAGTTTACAGTCGCTACAACGATGGTCGTTAGTTTACAGTCGCTACAACGATGGTTGTTAGTTTACAGTCGCTACAACGATGGTCGTTAGTTTACAGTCGCTACAACGATGGTTGTTAGTTTACAGTCGCTACAACGATGGTCGTTAGTTTACAGTCGCTACAACGATGGTTGTTAGTTTACAGTCGCTACAACGATGGTCGTTAGTTTACAGTCGCTACAACGATGGTTGTTAGTTTACAGTCGCTACAACGATGGTTGTTAGTTTACAGTCGCTACAACGATGGTTGTTAGTTTACAGTTGCTACAACGAAGGTTGCTAGTTTACAGTCGCTACAACGATGATTGTTAGTTTACAGTCGCTACAACGATGGTTGTTAGTATACAGTCGCTACAACGATGGTTGTTAGTTTACAGTCGCTACAACGATGGTTGTTAGTTTACAGTCGCTACAACGATGGTTGCTAGTTTACAGTCGCAACAACGATGGTTGCTAGTATACAGTCGCTACAACGATGGTTGTTAGTTTACAGTCGCTACAACGATGGTTGTCAGCAGAAATGAACAACTACAAGATAGATATTCTGGGAATGTGTGAAACAAGATGGCTGGGAGCGGAGAGAATAAAATTGAATACAGGGGAGATGATTTTATCATCAGGACACCAGGAACCAGGAGCACAACATAGCGAAGGGGTAGCTATAATGCTATCAAAGAATGCACAGAAGACACTAATAGAATGGGAGGCAGTGGGACCAAGACTGGTGAGAGCAACATTTAGAACAACCAAAAACAAAATAAAATTACACATTATACAATGCTATGCACCAACCAACGATAAAGATGACTCAGTTAAAGATGATTTTTATAAACAGCTACAATGCCAGATGGATGCAAGACGAGCCAAGGATATTATAATCTTGATGGGAGACCTAAATGCTAAGGTAGGATCAGACAACAGAGGCTTTGAAGAGATTATGGGAAAACATGGACTTGGAGATATAAACGAGAATGGAGAGATATTTGTGAATTTCTGCGCCCTAATCAAATGAGCCTAGGAGGAACAATATTCCAACATAAAAGAATACACAAAGCTACATGGGTGTCACCAGATCATAGAACGGAAAATCAAATTGATCACATATGTATTAATAATAAGTTTAAGTCATCCTTACAGGATGTAAAAGTATATAGAGGGGCAGATATAGCTTCTGATCATCATCTTCTGTTAGCCAAACTTAAAATTAAATTAAAAAGGTATACTACAACGAATAAGGGCAGAACGTATTTCAATGTAGGGTTTCTTAAAGAACAAGGAATTAAAGATAAATTCGCAGTCACAATATCAAACAAATACCAAGTCCTCCAACAACTAGAAAATACAATAAATATAGAAGATCATTGGAAACAGGTAAAAAAATATGGAAAGAGACATGCGAAGAAACACTGGGGAAAAGAGAACGCCAGAATAAGGCATGGATGACAGCAGAGACCCTGGATAAAATTAAAGAAAGAAAGAACAAGAAAGCAGACATAAATAAAAGCAAAACAAGAAGTAATAAAGCCAAGACACAGGAAGCTTACACAGAGGTGAACAAAGAAGTGAGAAGATGCATTAAAAGGGATAAGAGGAAATATATAGATGAATTAGCTAAAGAGGCAGAAGAAGCAGCAAATAAAGGGAATATGAAAGAACTGTACAACAGCACAAAGAAATTAGGTGGAAAATACAAACAGATCAACGCCTTTATCAAAGATAAGAAAGGAAATCTGCTTAGTAATATAAAGGAACAAATGGAGAGATGGAAGGAGCACTTTGAAGAACTTTTGAACAGACCTGGCTCAAATAATCCTCCAGATATACTACCAGCAGAAGAAGAATTACACGTTAACTGCGGAAAACTAAGCAAAGAAGAAATAATGAAAGCCATCAAACTGTTAAAAGATGGTAAAGCCACAGGACCAGATGAAATTCCTTCGGAAGCCATCAAAGCAGATATTATCACCTCTACCAAGATGTTACATAATCTATTGGATAAAATTTGGGAGAGGGAAGAAATACCTAAAGACTGGAGAGAAGGTTATATGATCAAACTACCAAAGAAAGGAAGTTTACAGGAGTGCACAAATTATAGGGGAATTATGCTACTATCAGTGCCAGGAAAAATATTAGGCAGAATCATTCTGGAGAGACTAAAAGAGGCTATAGAGAAACACTTGAGAGATGAACAAGCAGGTTTTAGGAAGAACAGATCATGTGCTGATCAAATAACTACTCTACGTATAATAGTTGAACAAAGTTTAGAACTAAAATCCCCACTTTATATTGGATTCATAGATTACGAAAAGGCATTTGATAGTTTAGACAGAAGAATGCTTTGGAAGTTGCTGAGTCATTATGGAATCCCCATAAAGTTTATTAACCTGATAAAAACAATGTATGAAGGAACAAAATGTAGTGTGGTGCATGAAGGACAGCTTACAGAAGCATTTGAAATAAGAACAGGAGTAAGGCAAGGATGCCTTCTGTCTCCATTTCTCTTTCTACTGGCCATAGATTGGATTATGAAAATAACTCAAAACAACAGAAATGGGATCCAGTGGTCACTGACCAAACAACTTGATGATTTAGACTTTGCTGATGACATAGCTCTCCTATCACACAGCCACCAACAGATGCAAGATAAAATGAGTATATTAGATGAGAGATCACAACAGCTAGGACTAAAGATTAATAGAGAGAAGACCAACATTATGAGAATTAATGCAGTTGGCAATAACCAAATAAAACTAGGAGAAATACCTCTACTAGACGTACAATCTTATATATATCTGGGCAGTAATATAGATAAAGAGGGAGGAACAGAAAACGATACCAAAATAAGGATATCAAAAGCAAGAGGAGCTTTCATTGCACTGGGAAACATATGGAAATCCAAAGAAATTAGGCTAAATACAAAAATACAAATTTTCAACTCCAATGTTAAGTCGGTTCTATTATATGGCTGTGAAACATGGAAAATAACAAAATTGACAATCACGAAGGTACAGACTTTCATTAATGGATGCTTGCGCAGAATAAAGGGATGGAAATGGCAGGACAAAGTCACAAACGTGGAATTATGGAAATGTACCGGTCAAATACCAGTGGATAAAGAAATACAGCGAAGACGATGGCGATGGATAGGACACACACTACGGAAACCAACTGAGAGTATTACACAACAGGCCCTTTTTTGGAATCCCCAGGGGAAAAGACAAAGAGGAAGACCAAGGAATTCTTGGAGAAGACAGATTGAAGCAGAGATGAAGATGATGGGGAAGACATGGAATGATCTTAAAAGAATTGCAAAAAACAGAACGACTTGGAAAGTGTTTGTTGAAGACCTATGCTCCACTGGGAGCTAAAAGGTAGAAGAAGAAGACAACGATGGTTGTTAGTTTACAGTCGCTACAGCGATGGTTGTTAGTTTACAGTCGCTACAACGATGGTTGCTAGTTTAAAGTCGCTACAACGATGGTTGCTAGTTAACAGTCGCTACAACGATGGTCGTTAGTTTACAGTCGCTACAACGATGGTCGTTAGTTTACAGTCGCTACAACGATGGTCGTTAGTTTACAGTCGCTACAACGATGGTTGCTAGTTTACAGTCGCTACAACGATGGTTGCTAGTATACAGTCGCTACAACGATGGTTGTTAGTTTACAGTCGCTACAACAATGGTCGTTAGTTTACAGTCGCTACAACGATGGTTGCTAGTATACAGTCGCTACAACGATGGTCGTTAGTTTACAGTCGCTACAACGATGGTTGCTAGTTTACAGTCGCAACAACGATGGTTGCTAGTATACAGTCGCTACAACGATGGTTGTTAGTTTACAGTCGCTACAACGATGGTTGTTAGTTTACAGTCACTACAACGATGGTTGCTAGTTTACAGTCACTACAACGATGGTTGCTAGTTTACAGTCGCTACAACGATGGTCGTTAGTTTACAGTCGCTACAACGATGGTTGCTAGTTTACAGTCGCTACCACGATGGTTGCTAGTTTACAGTCATCATAACCATAGTTGTTAGTTTATAGTCATCATAACCATAGTTGTTAGTTTACAGTCATCACAACGATGGTCGTTTGTTTACAGTCGCTACAACGATGGTTGCTAGTTTACAGTCGCTACAACGATGATCGTTAGTTTACAGTCGCTACCACGATGGTTGCTAGTTTACAGTCATCATAACCATAGTTGTTAGTTTATAGTCATCACAACGATGGTCGTTAGTTTGCAGTTGCTCCAACGATGGTCGTTAGTTTGCAGTTGCTCCAACGATGGTCGTTAGTTTACACAAGAGCCAGAGACGGCAGCTTCTTTACTTTTTAGTCAATGAAAGGCGTTAATTTACCGGCAACTTATTGTTAGTTGTGACTCCAGATGTTGGTTGTGACGGCGTTACCAGATGTTGATTAAGGACCACAAGATAGCAACTTGTAACAAACTTGGTGAGGATGTTCGCGACCATCTTTACCACTATTGTAATCAAACGACCATCTTTACCACTATTGTAATCAAACGACCATCTTTACCACTATTGTAATCAAACGACCATCTTTACCACTATTGTAATCAAACGACCATCTTTACCACTATTGTAATCAAACGACCATCTTTACCACTATTGTAATCAAACGACCATCTTTACCACTATTGTAATCAAACGACCATCTTTACCACTATTGTAATCAAACGACCATCTTTACCACTATTGTAATCAAACGACCATCTTTACCACTATTGTAATCAAACGACCATCTTTACCACTATTGTAATCAAACGACCATCTTTACCACTATTGTAATCAAACGACCATCTTTACCACTATTGTAATCAAACGACCATCTTTACCACTATTGTAATCAAACGACCATCTTTACCACTATTGTAATCAAACGACCATCTTTACCACTATTGTAATCAAACGACCATCTTTACCACTATTGTAATCAAACGACCATCTTTACCACTATTGTAATCAAACGACCATCTTTACCACTATTGTAATCAAACGACCATCTTTACCACTATTGTAATCAAACGACCGTCGTTACGACCATTGCAAACAAACGACCGTCGTTACGACCATTGCAAACAAACGACCGTCGTTACGACCATTGCAAACAAACGACCGTCGTTACGACCATTGCAAACAAACGACCGTCGTTACGACCATTGCAAACAAACGACCGTCGTTACGACCATTGCAAACAAACGACCGTCGTTACGACCATTGCAAACAAACGACCGTCGTTACGACCATTGCAAACAAACGACCGTCGTTACGACCATTGCAAACAAACGACCGTCGTTACGACCATTGCAAACAAACGACCGTCGTTACGACCATTGCAAACAAACGACCGTCGTTACGACCATTGCAAACAAACGACCGTCGTTACGACCATTGCAAACAAACGACCGTCGTTACGACCATTGCAAACAAACGACCGTCGTTACGACCATTGCAAACAAACGACCGTCGTTACGACCATTGCAAACAAACGACCGTCGTTACGACCATTGCAAACAAACGACCGTCGTTACGACCATTGCAAACAAACGACCGTCGTTACGACCATTGCAAACAAACGACCGTCGTTACCACCATTGCAAACAAACGACCGTCGTTACGACCATTGCAAACAAACGACCGTCGTTACCACCATTGCAAACAAACGACCGTCGTTACGACCATTGCAAACAAACGACCGTCGTTACGACCATTGCAAACAAACGACCGTCGTTACGACCATTGCAAACAAACGACCGTCGTTACCACCATTGCAAACAAACGACCGTCGTTACGACCATTGCAAACAAACGACCGTCGTTACGACCATTGCAAACAAACGACCGTCGTTACGACCATTGCAAACAAACGACCGTCGTTACGACCATTGCAAACAAACGACCGTCGTTACGACCATTGCAAACAAACGACCGTCGTTACGACCATTGCAAACAAACGACCGTCGTTACGACCATTGCAAACAAACGACCGTCGTTACGACCATTGCAAACAAACGACCGTCGTTACGACCATTGCAAACAAACGACCGTCGTTACGACCATTGCAAACAAACGACCGTCGTTACGACCATTGCAAACAAACGACCGTCGTTACGACCATTGCAAACAAACGACCGTCGTTACGACCATTGCAAACAAACGACCGTCGTTACGACCATTGCAAACAAACGACCGTCGTTACGACCATTGCAAACAAACGACCGTCGTTACGACCATTGCAAACAAACGACCGTCGTTACGACCATTGCAAACAAACGACCGTCGTTACGACCATTGCAAACAAACGACCGTCGTTACGACCATTGCAAACAAACGACCGTCGTTACGACCATTACAAACAAACGACCGTCGTTACGACCATTGCAAACAAACGACCGTCGTTACGACCATTACAAAACAAACGACCGTCGTTACGACCATTGCAAACAAACGACCGTCGTTACGACCATTACAAACAAACGACCGTCGTTACGACCATTGCAAACAAACGACCGTCGTTACGACCATTACAAACAAACGGCCATCTTAACGACCACTGTAAACATCTACTATTTTTACAAGCACTACAAACACACGCCCGTCGTTACGACCACTACAAACACACGCCCGTCGTTACGACCACTACAAACAAGCTACAATCTTTACGACCACTGTACACAAGTTATCATTGTTACTACCATTGTAATCTAAACAATCATGTCTACGACCACTACAAACGACTATCTTTACGACCACTACAAACGACTATCTTTACGACCACTACAAACGACTATCTTTACGACCACTACAAACGACTATCTTTACGACCACTACAAACGACTATCTTTACGACCACTACAAACGACTATCTTTACGACCACTACAAACGACTATCTTTACGACCACTACAAACGACTATCTTTACGACCACTACAAACGACTATCTTTACGAACACTACAAACGACTATCTTTACGACCACTACAAACGACTATCTTTACGACCACTACAAACGACTATCTTTACGACCACTACAAACAACTATCTTTACGACCACTACAAACGACTATCTTTACGACCACTACAAACAACTATCTTTACGACCACTACAAACGACTATCTTTACGACCACTACAAACGACTATCTTTACGACCACTACAAACTACTATCTTTACGACCACTACAAACAAACGACTATCATAACGACCACTACAAACAAACTTTCCACTAATCGCTGGCCTCCTCTTTCACTCTCCTATCCCCAGCTTGTCTCCTTTCTTACCACCCCTATTATCTCCATTTCCTCCGGCCCCACGGGACCCCTTATTTCAACCATCGTCTGAAGGGACCCCTACTTTATTTGGCTTTCCTTTGGGCCCCTGAGAGCTTATCTGGCCTATTGACCATTTATCCTGTGGCCAACAGGCACTTTGCTCATTTCCTCTTCCGGTCTGACCACCACGAGTAGACCGCTTCACAAGAGTTGTTAGAGATAGTCTGGCCACCACGAGTAGACCGCCTCACAAGAGTTGTTAGAGATAGTCTGGCCACCACGAGTAGACCGCTTCACAAGAGTTGTTAGAGATAGTCTGGCCACCACGAGTAGACCGCCTCACAAGAGTTGTTAGAGATAGTCTGGCCACCACGAGTAGACCGCCTCACAAGAGAGATAGTTTGACCACCACGAGTAGACCGCCTCACAAGAGAGATAGTTTGACCACCACGAGTAGACCGCCTCACAAGAGAGATAGTCTGACCACCACGAGTAGACCGCCTCACAAGAGAGATAGTTTGACCACCACGAGTAGACCGCCTCACAAGAGAGATAGTTTGACCACCACGAGTAGACCGCCTCACAAGAGAGATAGTTTGACCACCACGAGTAGACCGCCTCACAAGAGTTGTTAGAGATAGTCTGACCACCATGAGTAGACCGCCTCACAAGATTTGTTAGAGATAGTCTGACCACCACGAGTAGACCGCCTCACAAGAGTTGTTAGAGATAGTCTGGCCACCACGAGTAGACCGCCTCACAAGAGTTGTTAGAGATAGTCTGACCACCACGAGTAGACCGCCTCACAAGAGAGATAGTTTGACCACCACGAGTAGACCGCCTCACAAGAGAGATAGTTTGACCACCACGAGTAGACCGCCTCACAAGAGAGATAGTTTGACCACCACGAGTAGACCGCCTCACAAGATTTGTTAGAGATAGTCTGACCACCACGAGTAGACCGCCTCACAAGAGTTGTTAGAGATAGTCTGGCCACCACGAGTAGACCGCCTCACAAAAGTTGTTAGAGATAGTCTGGCCACCACGAGTAGACCGCCTCACAAGAGAGATAGTTTGACCACCACGAGTAGACCGCCTCACAAGAGAGATAGTCTGACCACCACGAGTAGACCGCCTCACAAGAGAGATAGTTTGACCACCACGAGTAGACCGCCTCACAAGAGAGATAGTTTGACCACCACGAGTAGACCGCATCACAAGATTTGTTAGAGATAGTCTGACCACCACGAGTAGACCGCCTCACAAGATTTGTTAGAGATAGTTTTGCTGTTGTTGATGTAACGACTCGAGTTGATGCCGGCAGGCTGAACTTTGATGTGGCGGGTCCTAATGGCTTTCTTGACACTCCCTGCTCTTACTGGAGAAGCTGTAGTTTCTGTAGCCCAGGCTATGCTGGGAAACTACTAGTCCAGCCCAGAGGTGCTGCAGGACTATGCCTTCTATATCAGTAGGAGCTGTCACTACACGACCATCCTAGCTTCTGTTAGCCAGCCTCTTGTGACGCACACTGTTACCGGGGGAGACCACGAGGAGGTAGAACTGAAAGGTCTTGGTCAGCTGATGGTGACACGTCCTAGTTTGTTTCGTCTCTCTTTAGGTTTAGCAGCTTTAGAGCAGTTTTATGTTATTGATAGACTATCTTTAGGTCGACTGCGATTGATGTTATACATTAGTTGATATTACGTTGTGTGTTGTTTTATGTTGAGTGTATATTTACAAATTACTATTATATGACTAGATATGGCTTATGTATCAACAAGTATTGAGTTATTTCTGGGTCATCATAATTGCACTCCGAACAAGTCCATAGGTGCTCAGATCCCCTCCACAGCAAGTCCCTCAGCGTCCAGCGACTGACGACTCCAGTTCTGTGTTGGTTGATAAGTCTTCTTACACGCCCACTAAGTTTCTTGTTTCTGGATGTGTCCATCTTAACTCCCATCTCTTTCATCCGATTGAGTGACGTGGACTCATGGTTGTCGAAGTCCTGTGTTCTCCCCACATCTCGGATGACATTGATGATGTCCGCCCGATCCATTGGTTGACCGTCCTCAACAGCGCAGCTAGCCAACCTGTCCGCTCTTTCATTTCCCCTTACTCCCGCATGTCCTGGGACGTAGACAAAGGTGACCTTACGTATTTTGTACTTCTGCAATGACGCTACCCATTGCCTATGTACAGATCCCGCCTCCACTTTTTTTTATCATGCTCATCGAATCACTTGGTATACATGCGTGGGTGTAGTCTTGTGACTCTAACCATTTGAATGCCTTGGTCACTGCCATCGCCTCCATTGTCATGCTACCCGTGGTCACGACGTATGCACCTCTGTCTTCTTGTACTATTCTGCCTGCCGAGCGTGTTGTAAATGCCCATGCACTCCTTTGGTGTCGTATTACAGATCCGTCTGTATAGATGACTGCATCTTTCTCATCGGTGTTATCACCAACAAGTAGTAGCGAATAAGAAGACATTGAAACTTTTTACAACGAGCTAGAGATGACCATGGTACAGTGTAAATCCCAAGAAATAACTATTATATTAGGGGATTTCAATGCAAAGGTAGGAACAGCTAAAGTGTAACATATGACTGGAGCATATGGCCTTGGAGAGACGAATGACAGAGGGGATAGATTGTTAGATTGAGCAAAGACACATGAAATGATTATAGGTAACACCTGGTTCAAACAACACCCTAGGCGACTATGGATATGGCAAAGTCCAGACAAAAAAAGTACACAATCTAATTGACTTTATATTGGTACAGAGAAGATTCAGGAATGGGCTAACATCTGTTAAAACAAGGTCAGGAGCAGATTGCAATAGTGACCATGTACCAGTAGTTGAAAAGATAAGAATAAAACTGCGGAAGGCACAGAAATCACCAAGAAATATAAAATTAGGAATAGATATGCTAAGAGTATATAAACAGATGAGTGATAAGTACAGCACGATAATACAAAACAGATATAATGCTATTGAAAAAATACAGGACATCCAGGAACAGTGGGAAATACTCAAACAATCGATTCAACAAACAACAAAAGAAGTAATACCAGTGACTAAAAGAATCAACAAAAAGAAATGGATGACAGAAGAAATATTACAACTAATGAACGAAAGACGAAAACATAAGAAAGAAGAACGAGCATACAAAATATTGCACAAAGAGATCCAAAACAAGTGCAGAGAAGCAAAGGAAGGATGTTTAAAATAGAAATGTAAAGAAATGGAAAAACAACAAAAGAAAGACTCAAAATTTATGCACAATCAATTAAATGAATTAACAGGAAGAAAAGAAGTCAAAGTTTCAGGATGTGTGAAATCAAACGAAGGAAATATAATAATGGGATAGGAGAAGATAATGGAAAGATGGAAAGAATATATCAGTCAACTCTATGACGATGAAAGACCAGAGCTAAACAATTCAAACAAAGACACAGGACCACCAATTATGCAGAGTGAAGTGGAGGACGCAATTCAACACATGAAAAGAAACAAAGCTCTAGGTCACGACAATATAACAATTGAAGAGATAAATGCATTAGGAGAGCTGGGAGTACAAGTCATAACAAAATTACTCAATGACATATACGAGACTCTAACGCTCGTATAACGCTGGACACATACCCGAAGATCTAAAATCTTTGTAGCCATACCGAAGAAACCAGGAGCCACTGATTGTGAAGACCATCGCACTATTAGTCTCATGAGCCATATGATGAAAATATTATTAAGATTCGTCATGAGACGTGTAAGGAACAAAATAAAACCAGGAATAAGTGAGGAACAATGTGGATTTGTGGAAGGAAAGGGCACCAATAATGCAATATACATTTTAAGAACATTGATAGAAAGATCTATAGAGGTAAAGAAAGATCTATATATGTGCTTTATAGACTACACGAAAGCATTTGACAAAGTAAAGCATGTGGAAATAATCAATATGCTGGAGAAATAAAACATTGATGGCAAGGATCTGCGAATAATAAAAAAACATGTACTAGCAACAAACAACAGCCATAAGAATTAGCAACCAAACAGGACAATTCCAATGTATAAAACAAGGAGTCAGACAAGGCTGTGTTCTGTCACCGGATTTGTTTTCACTTTACAGCGAACATATTATGAGATCAATAGTAGACAAAAAAGGAATTGAAGTCAAAGGTCACAGCATAAATAGTTTGCAATATGCACAAGAAAGGTCTCAGTCTGAATAGTAAGAAAACAGAAATAATGGTTATATCGAAGAAACAATCATCACCATCATGCAGCATTAAAATAAACGAGACAAATCTGAAACAAGTGCAACGTTTGAAATACTTGGGCACAATAATTACATCAGGGACTTCCGTTTCCAAGATGGTGGAACGAAAGTTCATGTTCTCTCGATAGCTGCAGAAAATGCATTTGGGAACTGATTAATTTCGGCTCTCCGATGCAATTTTCTGCATTAAAGTCAAAATGATGTTCTGCTTAACAAATCTGCGCCGATGACGCGGAGTCGTACACATGGCAATATTCCTTTTTTGACAAGTCAAGTGTTGTGAATGACGACCTTCCATCGTCTAGAGTGGATCTGCGGTTTACGTCAACACATTGAGTGCTATTCAATGGCCGTCGTTGGAATTGTTTGACGCCAGCTATTTACATGTTACAACACATTAATGTGGACTGCTCCGTCAAGTCAACCGAAGTTTTGTTCTCTTTAGGGAATTTGCACCGTGTTTCGTTCGTTGTAGGCTGCATTCACTAGCGTAATCGGGAATCTATGGGCGCAGTCATTGTTGTGTGTGCTACGTCATCATAATGGCTCATCGTATATCCCTAGACCGGCCTTACGCTAATCTTACAGTCTATTGTTTGATGTGCGACGGGGATAATCCGATGACTGTGTTTTATATGTTCGGAATTGGAGTAAAAAACGATGCCCCTATATCATCAAGCGCTATACATTTTTAAAAAAAATATGACGATAATCATTTTCAGGAGGATGTGAATTTCCGGTCAATATGGTGGATAAGCGGCAGGAACCATTGAAGGCTATGTATGAAAAGTGTTCCTTGTTGCAGTTTCCTCATATTCCAAGTCCGGCTTGTAGCATGAGCTACTGAGTTAAGTGCTCTGTGCACACCGTGAGCTGTGTGTCTCATCCGTTTTGATCATATTTCGATATTCCAATTGGTTACGATGAATGATGATATCGTATGACAGGGAACAGTTGGCTGTGTTCACTTTCTATGCGGTTTCGCCTTATGTCTTTTGACGTGTGCTGATGCTGCTATGATGGGGACTACAGTTACCTTTCTTTGTTTGGGAGATTAGTTAGTAATTCGGATGATTCCACTGGCACGGGCGGTTGAGCAATTATGGATTTTAATTCGTTTGCAGTGATATCGAGGCCTTCCATAACTATAACAATAACATCAGATGAAAGATGCACAACAGAAATCAAAAGCAGAATAGCTGAGACCAAAATAGCATTTCGGAAAATTAAACACGTCATTTGCAATAAGTCTATGTCAATAGAATTGATAAAGAGAGTTCATCGGTGCTATATAGAGCCTATTCTGATCTATGGAAGCGAATCATGGACAGTAGACAAACTAAATGGAAAAATGATTAGAGGCTACAGAGATTGGATTTCTCAGAAGAATGTTGAAAGTTCCCTGGACAGCTAAAAGGACCAATGAGGAAATTCTCAAAGAGGCCAACACAAAAAGGCAGCTCCTAATAAACACCAGAAAGAAACAATCAACATTTTTCGGGAACATCATGAGAAGAGAAAAGTTGGAATACTTGGTTACAACTGGCAAAATACAGGGAAAGAGAGATCGCGGACAACAAAGAGAGAAAATACTAGATAGCTTGGTGTCATTACATGGAAAACAGTCAACAACAGAACTGATACGATGCACTGTATATAGAAGTTTGTGGAAAGACATGATCGCCTACGCCAACTGGTATGGCACATGATGATGTTGATTATATGACGTTTTCCTGTCATATGTTTCTTATGTTCTCATCATCATCATGTGCCATACTGGTTGGCGTAGGCGATCATATCTTTCCACAATCTTCTATCCACAAAGCATCGTATCAGTTCTGTTGTTGACTGTTTTCCATGCCATGACACCAAGCTATCTAGTATTTTCTCTCTTTGTCGTCCGCTATCTTTCTTTCCTTTTATTTTTTCCAGTTGTAACCAAGTATTCCAACTTTCCTCTTCTCATGATGTTCCAGAAAAATGTTGATTGCTTCTTTCTGATGTCTTTTAGGAGCTGCCTTTTTGTGTTGGCCTCTTTGAGAATTTCCTCATTGGTCCTTTTAGCTGTCAAGGGAACTTTCAACATTCTTCTGAGAAATTCCGTCTCTGTGGTCTCTAATCGTCTTTTCATTTGTTTGTCTACTGTCCATGATTCTCTTCCATAGATCAAAATTGGTTCTATATAGCACCGATGAACTCTCTTTCTCATTTCTATTGACATAGATTTGTGTTCTAGACACTAGAATTAGACGACCTATGTTTTGTTATGTTCTAGACACTAGAATTAGACGATCTGTGTTTTGTTATGTTCTAGACACTAGAATTAGACGATCTATGTTTTGTTATGTTCTAGACACTAGAATTAGACGATCTGTGTTTTGTTATGTTCTAGACACTAGAATTAGACGATCTATGTTTTGTTATGTTCTAGACACTAGAATTAGACGATCTATGTTTTGTTGTTACAATGATTGCATACTGTAATGAAGAAACATGACCTGCACGGCCACCTAGGCATGGACGCTGTCTGTGACAGTCCGCTGGTTTAATGTTTGTCGAGACGGGCTATAGTCTGGGGCGACGGCAGAAAGAGATCAGGTTCATACATGCGCCCTTATAGGCAACTCAGTCCAATTATTTTTTGTACTCGTGGAGTCAGTGACATAATAAAGAAACTACTACACGCAGAGTCAGTGACATAATAAAGAATCTACTACACGTAGTCATTGACATAATAAAGAAACTACTACATGTAGTCATTGACATAATAAAGAATCTACTACACGTAGTCATTGACATAATAAAGAATTTACTACACGCAGAGTCAGTGACATAATAAAGAATCTACTACACGCAGAGTCAGTAACATAATAAAGAATCTACTACACGTAGAGTCAGTAACATAATAAAGAATCTACTACATGCAGAGTCAGTGACATAATAAAGAATCTACTACACGCAGAGTCAGTAACATAATAAAGAATCTACTACATGCAGAGTCAGTGACATAATAAAGAAACTACTACATGCGGAGTCAGTGACATAATAAAGAAACTACTACACGTAGTCATTGACATAATAAAGAATCTACTACACGTAGTCATTGACATAATAAAGAGTCTACTACACGCAGAGTCAGTGACATAATAAAGAAACTACTACACGTAGTCATTGACATAATAAAGAATCTACTACACCTAGTCAGTGACATAATAAAGAATCTACTACACGTAGTCATTGACATAATAAAGAATCTACTACACCTAGTCAGTGACATAATAAAGAATATACTACACTTAGTCATTGACATAATAAAGAATCTACTACACGCGGAGTCAGTGACATAATAAAGAATCTACTACACGTGGAGTCAGTGACATAGTAAAGAATCTACTACATGCAGAGTCAGTGACATAATAAATAATCTACTACTCGCGGAGTCAGTGACATAATAAAGAATCTAGTACACGCAGAGTCAGTGACATAGTAAAGAATCTACTACACGCAGAGTCAGTGACATAATAAAGAATCTAGCATACGTAGAGTCAGTGACATAATAAAGCATCTACTGCACGCAGAGTTAGTGAAATAATAAAGAATCTACTACACGCAGAGTCAGTGACATAATAAAGAATCTAGCACACGCAGAGTTAGTGACATAATAAAGAATTTACTGCACGTGGAGTCAGTGACATAATAAAGAATCTAATACACGCGGAGTCAGTGACATAATAAAGAATCTACTACATGCAGAGTCAGTGACATAATAAAGAATCTACTACTCGCGGAGTCAGTGACATAATAAAGAATCTACTGCACGCAGAGTTAGTGACATAATAAAGAATCTACTACACTCAGAGTTAGTGACATAATAAAGAATCTACTGCACGCAGAGTCAGTGACATAATAAAGAAACTACTACACGCAGAGTTAGTGACATAATAAAGAATCTACTACACTCAGAGTTAGTGACATAATAAAGAAACTACTACACGCAGAGTTAGTGACATAATAAAGAAACTACTACACGCAGAGTCAGTGACATAATTTAAAAATCTGCTACACTCAGAGTCAGTGATATAAAGAAACTACTACATATAGAGTCAGTGACATAATAAAGAAACTACTACACACAGAGTCAGTGACATAATTAAGAAACTACTACACACAGAGTCAGTGACATAATAAAGAAACTACTACACACAGAGTCAGTGACATAATTAAGAAACTACTACACGCAGAGTCAGTGACATAATTAAGAAACTACTACACGCAGAGTCAGTGACATAATTAAGAAACTACTACACGCAGAGTCAGTGACATAATTAAGAAACTACTACACACAGAGTCAGTGACATAATTAAGAAACTACTACACACAGAGTCAGTGACATAATTAAGAAACTACTACACACAGAGTCAGTGACATAATTAAGAAACTACTACACACAGAGTCAGTGACATAATTAAGAAACTACTACACACAGAGTCAGTGACATAATTAAGAAACTACTACACACAGAGTCAGTGACATAATTAAGAAACTACTACACACAGAGTCAGTGACATGATAAAGAAACTACTACACACAGAGTCAGTGACATAATTAAGAAACTACTACACACAGAGTCAGTGACATAATTAAGAAACTACTACACACAGAGTCAGTGACATAATTAAGAAACTACTACACGCAGAGTCAGTGACATGAAAATACAGAACTAAAGCGTAATCTTCAGATTTATTTTTCTTGCCTGTACAAAGTTGGTCTTCCTTTTGAGTCGCAAAGGCCCGCGTTCCCTGTTTGTGTTTGTGTTTGTGTTTGTGTTTGTGCTTGTGTTTGTGTTTGTGCTTGTGTTTGTGTTTGTGTTTGTGCTTGTGTTTGTGTTTGTGTTTGTGTTTGTGCTTGTGTTTGTGTTGTGTTGTGTTGTGCTTGTGCTTGTGTTTGTGTTTGTGTTTGTGTTTGTGCTTGTGTTTGTGTTTGTGCTTGTGTTTGTGTTTGTGCTTGTGTTTGTGTTTGTGCTTGTGTTTGTGTTCGTGTTTGTGTTTGTGCTTGTGTTTGTGTTTGTGTTTGTGCTTGTGTTTGTGTTTGTGCTTGTGTTTGTGTTTGTGCTTGTGTTTGTGTTTGTGTTTGTGCTTGTGTTTGTGTTTGTGCTTGTGTTTGTGCTTGTGCTTGTGTTTGTGTTTGTGTTTGTGCTTGTGTTTGTGTTTGTGCTTGTGTTTGTGTTTGTGCTTGTGTTTGTCTTTGTGTTTGTGCTTGTGTTTGTGTTTGTGTTTGTGCTTGTGTTTGTGTTTGTGCTTGTGTTTGTTTTGTGTTTGTGCTTGTGTTTGTGTTTGTGCTTGTGTTTGTGTTTGTGTTTGTGTTTGTGCTTGTGTTTGTGTTTGTGTTTGTGCTTGTGTTTGTGTTTGTGCTTGTGTTTGTGCTTGTGTTTGTGCTTGTGTTTGTGCTTGTGTTTGTGTTTGTGCTTGTGTTTGTGATTGTGTTTGTGCTTGTGTTTGTGTTTGTGCTTGTGCTTGTGTTTGTGCTTGTGTTTGTGCTTGTGTTTGTGTTTGTGCTTGTGCTTGTGTTTGTGCTTGTGTTTGTGCTTGTGTTTGTGCTTGTGTTTGTGCTTGTGTTTGTATATGTGTGTGTGTTTGTGCTTGTGTTTGTGCTGTGTTTGTGCTTGTGTTTGTGCTTGTGTTTGTGCTAGTGTTTGTGTTTGTGCTTGTGTTTGTGCTGTGTTTGTGCTTGTGTTTGTGTTGTGTTTGTGCTAGTGTTTGTGTTTGTGCTTGTGTTTGTGTGATTTACAAGCATAACCAGAGATGACTACCTGATCAGTAAATATATTAATCTTGACGTGCACATGACGCACCCCACCCCCGGGCGGCCTGGCGTGTGTCTGCCAAGCGCTCAGCGTTAGCAATATTATAAGATCAGGGTGGATGCAAGTGTTTGCCTGCCAGTGACGTCGACATTTGGATGGAGCCTTGTGGCCAGCAGCTCCGTGACGCGTTCCAGTTCATTCTGTCTCACTTGGGTCTTCTTCAAGCAGCCTGTTGTTGTGTGACTACTTCAAGCAGCCTGTTGTTGTGTGACTACTTCAAGCAGCATGTTGTTGTGTGACTACTTCAAGCAGCATGTTGTTGTGTGACTACTTCAAGCAGCCTGTTGTTGTGTGACTACTTCAAGCAGCCTGTTGTTGTGTGACTACTTCAAGCAGCATGTTGTTGTGTGACTACTTCAAGCAGCATGTTGTTGTGTGACTACTTCAAGCAGCATGTTGTTGTGTGACTACTTCAGGCAGCATGTTGTTGTGTGACTACTTCAAGCAGCATGTTGTTGTGTGACTACTTCAAGCAGCATGTTGTTGTGTGACTACTTCAAGCAGCATGTTGTTGTGTGACTACTTCAAGCAGCATGTTGTTGTGTGACTACTTCAAGCAGCATGTTGTTGTGTGACTACTTCAAGCAGCATGTTGTTGTGTGACTACTTCAAGCAGCATGTTGTTGTGTGACTACTTCAAGCAGCATGTTGTTGTGTGCCTACTTCAAGCAGCATGTTGTTGTGTGACTACTTCAAGCAGCCTGTTGTTGTGTGAGCACTTCAAGCAGCATGTTGTTGTGTGAGCACTTCAAGCAGCATGTTGTTGTGTGACTACTTCAAGCAGCATGTTGTTGTGTGACTACTTCAAGCAGCCAGTTGTGTGACCACTTCAAGCAGCCTGTTGTGTGACTACTTCAAGCAGCCTGTTGTTGTGTGAGCACTTCAAGCAGCCTGTTGTGTGACCACTTCAAGCAGCCTGTTGTGTGACCACTTCAAGCAGCCTGTTGTGTGACCACTTCAAGCAGCCTGTTGTGTGACCACTTCAAGCAGCCTGTTGTGTGACCACTTCAAGCAGCCTGTTGTGTGACCAGTTCAGGCAGCCTGTTGTGTGACCACTTCAAGCAGCCTGTTGTGTGACCACTTCAAGCAGCCTGTTGTGTGACCACTTCAAGCAGCCTGTTGTGTGACCACTTCAAGCAGCCTGTTGTGTGACCAGTTCAGGCAGCCTGTTGTGTGACCACTTCAAGCAGCCTGTTGTGTGACCACTTCAAGCAGCCTGTTGTGTGACCACTTCAAGCAGCCTGTTGTGTGACCATTTCAGACAGCCTGTTGTGTGACCGTTTCAGGCAGCCTGTTGTGTGACCACTTCAAGCAGCCTGTTGTGTGACCACTTCAAGCGGCCTGTTGTGTGACCACTTCAAGCAGCCAGTTGTTGTGTGACCACTTCGAGCAGCCAGTTGTGTGACCACTGCAAGCAGCCTGTTGTGTGACCACTTCAAGCAGCTGGTTGCTATGTGACCACTTCAAGCAGCTGGTTGCTGTGTGACCACTTCCTACCACTTTGTCCTGCTGACCATGCACCCAGCCTGCAACTATATTTTGTTGCGCTCTCTGGATGTGCCGCATCCATTTGAGCTACACGAGAAAGTGCTACTTTTTTCGAGCTACTAGAGAACTTGCTACTTTCATTCGAGCTTACCGAGAACGTGCTACTTTCATTCGAGCTAGCAGAGAACGTTCTACTTTCATTCGAGCTACCCGAGAACGTGCTACTTTCATTCGAACTTCAAGAGAATGTGTTAATGGCATTCTAGCTACTAGATAATATACAACTTTCATTCGAGTTACCTGTGAAAGTGATACTTCTATTGAAGCTCTCTGAGGAGTGCTACTTCAATTTGAGCTAACCGAGAAAGTGCTACTTTCATTCAAGCTCCCAGAGAACGTGCTACTTTCATTGAAGCTACTTGAGAAGTGCTGCTTTAATTTGAGCTAACCGAGAACATGCTATTTTCATTTGAGCTACTAGAGAACGTGCTACTTTCATTGAAGTTACAAGAGAATGTGCTACTTCCATTTGAGCTAACTGAGAACGCGCTATTTTCATTCCAGCTACCGGAGAACACGCTACTTCAATCTTAGCTACCTGAGAACGTGCTACTCTAATTTGAGCTACACGAGAAAGTGATATATTAATTTGAGCTACCTGAGGACGTCCTACATTAATCTTAGCTACCTGAGAACGTACTATTTACATTGGAGCTACAGGAGAACGTGCTACTTACATTGGAGCTACATGAGAACATACTACTTACGTTGGAGCTACATGAGAAAGTACTATTTACATTGGAGCTACATGAGAACATACTACTTACGTTGGAGCTACATGAGAAAGTACTACTTACATTGGAGCTACATGAGAACGTACTACTTACATTGGAGCTACATGAGAAAGTACTACTTACATTGGAGCTACATGAGAACGTACTACTTACATTAAATCTACATGAGAACGTACTACTTACATTGGAGCTAATTGAGAACGTACTACTTACATTAAAGCTACATGAGAACGTGCTACTTACATTGGAGCTACATTAGAACGTGCTACATACATTGGGACTACATGAGAACGTGCTACTTACAATGGAGCAACATGAGAACATATTACCTATATTGGAGGAACATGAGAATGTACTACTTCAATTGGAGCAACATGAGAACGCACTACTTACATTAGAGCTACATGAGAACGTGCTACTTACATTGGACATAGATGAGAACGTGCTACTTACATTGGACCTACATGAGAACGTGCTACTTACATTGGAGCTAGATGAGAACGTGCTACTTACATTGGAGCTAGATGAGAACGTGCTACTTACATTGGAGCTAGATGAGAACGTGCTACATACATTGGAGCTAGATGAGAACGTGCTACATACATTGGAGCTAGATGAGAACGTGCTACATACATTGGAGCTAGATGAGAACGTGCTACTTACATTGGAGCTAGATGAAAACGTGCTACTTACATTGGAGCTAGATGAGAACGTGCTACTTACATTGGAGCTAGATGAGAACGTGCTACTTACATTGGAGCTAGATGAAAACGTGCTACTTACATTGGACCTACATGAGAACGTACTACTTACATTGGAGCTAGATGAGAACGTGCTACTTACATTGGAGCTAGATGAGAACGTGCTACTTACATTGGAGCTACATGAGAACGTGCTACTTACATTGGAGCTAGATGAGAACGTGCTACTTACATTGGAGCTACATGAGAACGTGCTACTTACATTGGAGCTACATGAGAACGGTCTACTTACATTGGAGCTAGATGAGAACGTGCTACTTACATTGGAGCTAGATGAGAACGTGAAACTTACATTAGAGCTACATGAGAACGTGCTACTTACATTGGAGCTAGATGAGAACGTGAAACTTACATTAGAGCTACATGAGAACGTGCTACTTACATTGGAGCTAGATGAGAACGTGCTACTTACATTGGAGCTAGATGAGAACGTGCTACTTACATTGGAGCT
Organism: Megaustenia siamemsis; assembly: GCA_032433765.1. Classification (NCBI taxonomy): domain Eukaryota; kingdom Metazoa; phylum Mollusca; class Gastropoda; order Stylommatophora; family Ariophantidae; genus Megaustenia; species Megaustenia siamemsis. The sequence goes on from JAVIAB010000160.1 coordinate 1,891,459, forward strand.
AGATGAGAACGTGCTACATACATTGGAGCTACATGAGAACGTGTTACTTACATTGGAGCTACATGAGAACGTACTAACATCGTCGTCACACATGTACAACAAACATAACAGACGTCATGTAGTGACATCAGAACAAAGAATTTGTTTTCCAGTTTGACAATGACACTATGACATATACCATGACACATGTACTGTAAATGACATAAAATCGAAAGTATAAATAAGCGCGGTATAAATATTATAAAAATGTTAAGATTCAAATCGATGATGTTCTGTAAGTGAATGCAAGGAGAACTTAGGCGACGCGATGGAGTGATGGAACGTGGTAACACTGCACAGAGGAATAAAGTGCCATTATCTGTAATTAATGTGAATGTGATATATATGGCCACCAATGGAGCTGGAGTTTGTGGGCCACTGACACGACAGGCGGGTCGCGTGTTGAACGTGTGCTCCAGTCAGCCGTCGCTCACAGTCGCTTCTTTCTGTGTGTACTTTGTTCTCTTTACATTCAACCGACCTGTGTGTACTTTGTTCTCTTTACATTCAACCGGCTTGTGTGTACTTTGTTCTCTTTACATTCAACCGGCTTGTGTGTACTTTGTTCTCTTTACATTCAACCGGCTTGTGTGTACTTTGTTCTCTTTACATTCAACCGACCTGTGTGTACTTTGTTCTCTTTACATTCAACCGACCTGTGTGTACTTTGTTCTCTTTACATTCAACCGACCTGTGTGTACTTTGTTCTCTTTACATTCAACCGACCTGTGTGTACTTTGTTCTCTTTACATTCAACCGACCTGTGTGTACTTTGTTCTCTTTACATTCAACCGGCTTGTGTGTACTATGTTCTCTTTACATTCAACCGGCTTGTGTGTACTTTGTTCTCTTTACATTCAACCGGCTTGTGTGTACTATGTTCTCTTTACATTCAACCGGCCTGTGTGTTCTTTGTTCTCTTTACATTCAACCGGCTTGTGTGTACTATGTTCTCTTTACATTCAACCGGCCTGTGTGTTCTTTGTTCTCTTTACATTCAACCGACCTGTGTGTTCTTTGTTCTCTTTACATTCAACCGACCTGTGTGTACTTTGTTCTCTTTACATTCAACCGACCTGTGTGTACTTTGTTCTCTTTACATTCAACCGACCTGTGTGTTCTTTGTTCTCTTTACATTCAACCGACCTGTGTGTACTTTGTTCTCTTTACATTCAACCGGCTTGTGTGTACTTTGTTCTCTTTACATTCAACCGGCTTGTGTGTACTTTGTTCTCTTTACATTCAACCGGCTTGTGTGTACTTTGTTCTCTTTACATTCAACCGGCTTGTGTGTACTTTGTTCTCTTTACATTCAACCGACCTGTGTGTACTTTGTTCTCTTTACATTCAACCGACCTGTGTGTACTTTGTTCTCTTTACATTCAACCGGCTTGTGTGTACTTTGTTCTCTTTACATTCAACCGGCTTGTGTGTACTTTGTTCTCTTTACATTCAACCGGCTTGTGTGTACTTTGTTCTCTTTACATTCAACCGACCTGTGTGTACTTTGTTCTCTTTACATTCAACCGACCTGTGTGTACTTTGTTCTCTTTACATTCAACCGGCTTGTGTGTACTTTGTTCTCTTTACATTCAACCGACCTGTGTGTACTTTGTTCTCTTTACATTCAACCGGCTTGTGTGTACTTTGTTCTCTTTACATTCAACCGGCTTGTGTGTACTTTGTTCTCTTTACATTCAACCGGCTTGTGTGTACTTTGTTCTCTTTACATTCAACCGGCTTGTGTGTACTTTGTTCTCTTTACATTCAACCGGCTTGTGTGTACTTTGTTCTCTTTACATTCAACCGGCTTGTGTGTACTTTGTTCTCTTTACATTCAACCGGCTTGTGTGTACTTTGTTCTCTTTACATTCAACCGGCTTGTGTGTACTTTGTTCTCTTTACATTCAACCGGCTTGTGTGTACTTTGTTCTCTTTACATTCAACCGGCTTGTGTGTACTTTGTTCTCTTTACATTCAACCGGCTTGTGTGTACTTTGTTCTCTTTACATTCAACCGGCTTGTGTGTACTTTGTTCTCTTTACATTCAACCGGCTTGTGTGTACTTTGTTCTCTTTACATTCAACCGGCTTGTGTGTACTTTGTTCTCTTTACATTCAACCGGCTTGTGTGTACTTTGTTCTCTTTACATTCAACCGGCTTGTGTATACTTTGTTCTCTTTACATTCAACCGGCTTGTGTGTACTTTGTTCTCTTTACATTCAACCGGCTTGTGTGTACTTTGTTCTCTTTACATTCAACCGGCTTGTGTGTACTTTGTTCTCTTTACATTCAACCGACCTGTGTGTACTTTGTTCTCTTTACATTCAACCGACCTGTGTGTACTTTGTTCTCTTTACATTCAACCGACCTGTGTGTACTTTGTTCTCTTTACATTCAACCGACCTGTGTGTACTTTGTTCTCTTTACATTCAACCGACCTGTGTGTACTTTGTTCTCTTTACATTCAACCGACCTGTGTGTACTTTGTTCTCTTTACATTCAACCGACCTGTGTGTACTTTGTTCTCTTTACATTCAACCGACCTGTGTGTACTTTGTTCTCTTTACATTCAACCGACCTGTGTGTACTTTGTTCTCTTTACATTCAACCGGCTTGTGTGTACTTTGTTCTCTTTACATTCAACCGACCTGTGTGTACTTTGTTCTCTTTACATTCAACCGACCTGTGTGTACTTTGTTCTCTTTACATTCAACCGGCTTGTGTGTACTTTGTTCTCTTTACATTCAACCGGCTTGTGTATACTATGTTCTCTTTACATTCAACCGGCTTGTGTGTACTTTGTTCTCTTTACATTCAACCGGCTTGTGTGTACTTTGTTCTCTTTACATTCAACCGGCTTGTGTGTACTTTGTTCTCTTTACATTCAACCGGCTTGTGTATACTATGTTCTCTTTACATTCAACCGGCTTGTGTGTACTTTGTTCTCTTTACATTCAACCGGCTTGTGTATACTATGTTCTCTTTACATTCAACCGACCTGTGTGTACTTTGTTCTCTTTACATTCAACCGGCTTGTGTGTACTTTGTTCTCTTTACATTCAACCGGCTTGTGTGTACTTTGTTCTCTTTACATTCAACCGGCTTGTGTGTACTTTGTTCTCTTTACATTCAACCTGCTTGTGTATGCTTTGTTCTCTTTACATTCAACCGGCTTGTGTATACTTTGTTCTCTTTACATTCAACCGGCTTGTGTGTACTTTGTTCTCTTTACATTCAACCGGCTTGTGTGTACTTTGTTCTCTTTACATTCAACCGGCCTGTGTGTTCTTTGTTCTCTTTACATTCAACCGGCTTGTGTGTACTTTGTTCTCTTTACATTCAACCGGCTTGTGTGTACTTTGTTCTCTTTACATTCAACCGGCCTGTGTGTTCTTTGTTCTCTTTACATTCAACCGGCCTGCGTGTTCTTTGTTCTCTTTACATTCAACCGGCCTGCGTGTTCTTTGTTCTCTTTACATTCAACCGGCTTGTGCGTACTTTGTTCCGTTTACACGAAAGAGCCTCATTTACCTGAATGGGAGATCCTCCACTGGAGTAAAATGATGGTTACCCCAAAGCCACTTTTTGTCACTTAAATTGGTCCCATCTATACGTGAATACTTGCCGACATCATCATCTATACGTGAATACTTGCCTGTTACAGCGTTGTGATGTTCTTTGTTCTTTATCTCGTATAGTGGCTAGTACTTCAATGATCACAGCACATCACAACATTGAGGTAACATGTAACAGATAAGATCATGACAGAGTCGTTTCCTTTAATATATAATGATAATCACATTTATTGAATTTTCTGCTGGCACACATGATCTATAGTCTTGGATGCAACGTTTAATTAATGTCACACAATTTGTTATAATTTATCTACTTACGACATGTAAGATGAACACACAATTCTTGAATTAATCTTTCACTGTCTTTCAAAGTTACTTCACACCTATAATTATAACTTGTTGATTCTTAACTGACTTGGCTAACTCAAGGCTCCTACTCTTAACTTTCTCACTGTTCTGACTCTCCTACTCTTAACTTTCTCACTGTTCTGACTCTAACTGTTTCTAAACTGCTTAACTGCTTCTTGTCTAAATGTTTCTACTCTGTCCTAACTTAATTGACTTAGTCTACATTCTACTTTCTCTTCTAAAAATCTCTGTCTTAACTTCTTTGTCCTAACTCCTTGCTCTTATTTTTATTAAACTGTTGCGCATGACTTTAAGTACTCCAGCTCTCGCTCTACATCTGAACGTCCGTAACCAATCAGATCGTCGCACCTGACCACTAGCGACTCTCTCTCTCTAGTCACCCTGCAGTACCCGTGTCCGATGACTTGCTTATTCGGTGACTAACACCTGAACTTTCCCAAATTTGGACAAAGCATCCTGTTTTTCGCCCACTTGGTGACATAATGTTACCTCATGACAATGACCTCTCCTGGAAGTTGGATGACCACTTATTTATCAGACGGTCCAAAGTCATGGGGTCAACGCATGCTCATCACAATAACAACCACTAGTTGTTGTGAACATGATGGACACTCGTGGAGATCTGACAATAACACCACGAGGTCGTTGCATGTAACTAAACTTTTCCATGTAGTGAGACATTGTGTCGTTCCACTATTCTGGACCTCTCCTTCGGTGCGTGTCACTACCCACCCTCTACAACTGGTGAGTGGGGATCATGTAACCTCCCATCGCTTTGTCCAATTACTCTGAACCTCACTCCTTCCTCCAGGTTACTACCCTTCTCCTATAACCTCTACTGTAACTAAACTTCTGACTCACTAGTTATACTGAAATACCATCATTGTAGTTAAATCTGCTGGTCGCCACTATATGATACTGCTATCGTCTATTTGAGAAGCGGTAGCTTCCACCAGCTTCACTGTTACATGCCGACATCATCATCTATACGTGAATACTTGCCGACATCATCATCTATACGTGAATACTTGCCGACATCATCATCTATACGTGAATACTTGCCGACATCATCATCTATACGTGAATACTTGCCGACATCATCATCTATACGTGAATACTTGCCGACATCATCATCTATACGTGAATACTTGCCGACATCATCATCTATACGTGAATACTTGCCGACATCATCATCTATACGTGAATACTTGCCGACATCATCATCTATACGTGAAGCAGCTGCTAGTATCATCTATACGTGAAGCAGCTGCTAGTATCATCTATACGTGAAGCAGCTGCTAGTATCATCTATACGTGAAGCAGCTGCTAGTATCATCTATACGTGAAGCAGCTGCTAGTATCATCTATACGTGAAGCAGCTGGCAGGTACACCGCTCAAGTACTTGTTGTGAAGTGCTTGTTGCTCTCTAGTAAATACCTAGGGCTTGAGCCAAACCTCAGATCCCATCTTGTGAGGCCATAAGTAAATTATTAGGAAGTCTCTTTTGTGTCCCCGTGTAGTCTCTTTTGTGTCTCCGTTTAGTCTCTTTTGTGTCTCAGTTTAGTCTCTTTTGTGTCTCAGTTTAGTCTCTTTTGTGTCTCAGTTTAGTTTCTTTTGTGTCTCAGTTTAGTCTCTTTTATGTCTCAGTTTAGTTTCTTTTGTGTCTCAGTTTAGTCTCTTTTGTGTCTCAGTTTAGTTTCTTTTGTGTCTCAGTTTAGTCTCTTTTGTGTCTCAGTTTAGTCTCTATTGTGTCTCAGTTTAGTCTCTTTTGTGTCTCAGTTAAGTCTCTTTTGCGTCTCAGTTTAGTCTCTTTTGTGTCTACGTGTAGTCTCTTTTGTGTCTCAGTTTAGTCTCTTTTGTGTCTCAGTTTAGTCTCTTTTGTGTCTCAGTTTAGTCTCTTTTGTGTCTACGTGTAGTCTCTTTTGTGTCTACGTGTAGTCTCTTTTGTGTCTCAGTTTAGTCTCTTTGTGTCTACGTGTAGTCTCTTTTGTGTCTACGTGTAGTCTCTTTGTGTCTACGTGTAGTCTCTTTTGTGTCTCAGTTTAGTCTCTTTTGTGTCTACGTGTAGTCTCTTTTGTGTCTACGTGTAGTCTCTTTTGTGTCTCAGTTTAGTCTCTTTGTGTCTACGTGTAGTCTCGTTTGTGTCTACGTGTAGTCTCTTTTGTGTCTCAGTTTAGTCTCCTTTGTCTACATGTAGTCTCGTTTGTGTCGCGGTGTAGTCTCTTTTCTGTTTACGTGTAGTCTCTTTTGTGTCGCTGTGTAGTCTCTTTTGTGTCGCTGTGTAGTCTCTTTTGTGTCATGGTGTAGTCTCTTTTGTGTCACGGTGTAGTCTCTTTTGTGTCGCTGTGTAGTCTCTTTTGTGTCGCTGTGTAGTCTCTTTTGTGTCATGGTGTAGTCTCTTTTGTGTCACGGTGTAGTCTCTTTTGTGTCGCTGTGTAGTCTCTTTTGTGTCATGGTGTAGTCTCTTTTGTGTCACGGTGTAGTCTCTTTTGTGTCGCTGTGTAGTCTCTTTTGTGTCGCTGTGTAGTCTCTTTTGTGTCATGGTGTAGTCTCTTTTGTGTCACGGTGTAGTCTCTTTTGTGTCGCTGTGTAGTCTCTTTTGTGTCGCTGTGTAGTCTCTTTTGTGTCATGGTGTAGTCTCTTTTGCATCACGGTGTAGTCTCTTTTGTGTCGCGGTGTAGTCTCTTTTGTGTCGCTGTGTAGTCTCTTTTGTGTTGCGGTGTAGTATCTTTTGTGTTGCGGTGTAGCCTCTTTTGTGTCGCGGTGTAGTCTCTTTTGTGTCGCGGTGTAGTCTCTTTTGTGTCGCTGTGTAGTCTCTTTTGTGTTGAGGTGTAGTATCTTTTGTGTTGCGGTGTAGTCTCTTTTGTGTCGCGGTGTAGTCTCTTTTGTGTCGTGGTGTAGTCTCTTTTGTGTCGCGGTGTAGTCTCTTTTGTGTCACGGTGTAGTCTCTTTTTTGTCGCGGTGTAGTCTTTTTTGTGTTGCGGTGTAGTCTCTTTTTTGTCGCGGTGTAGTCTTTTTTGTGTTGCGGTGTAGTCTTTTTGTGTTGCGGTGTAGTCTCTTTTGTGTCGCGGTGTAGTCTCTTTTGTGTCGTGGTGTAGTCTCTTTTGTGTCACGGTGTAGTCTCTTTTTTGTCGCGGTGTAGTCTTTTTTGTGTTGCGGTGTAGTCTCTTTTTTGTCGCGGTGTAGTCTTTTTTGTCGCGGTGTAGTCTTTTTTGTGTTGCGGTGTAGTCTTTTTTGTGTCGCGGTGTAGTCTGTTTTGTGTCACGGTGTAATCTGTTTTGTGTTGCTGTGTAGTATGTTTTGTGTTGTGGTGTAGTCTCTTTTGTGTCGCTGTGTAGTCTCTTTTGCGTCGCGGTGTAGTCTGTTTTGTGTCGCGGTGTAGTCTGTTTTGTGTCGCGGTGTAGTATGTTTTGTGTTGTGGTGTTGTCTCTTTTGTGTTGCTGTGTAGTCTCTTTTGCATCACGGTGTAGTTTCTTTTGTGTCGCTGTGTAGTCTCTTTTGCATCACGGTGTAGTCTCTTTTGTGTCGCGGTGTAGTCTCTTTTGTGTCGCGGTGTAGTCTCTTTTGCATCACGGTGTAGTCTCTTTTGTGTCATGGTGTAGTCTCTTTTGTGTCGTGGTGTAGTCTCTTTTGTATCGCTGAGTAGTCTCTTTTGCATCACGGTGTAGTCTCTTTTGCATCACGGTGTAGTCTCTTTTGTGTCGCGGTGTTGTCTCTTTTGTATCGCTGAGTAGTCTCTTTTGCATCACGGTGTAGTCTCTTTTGTGTCGCGGTGTTGTCTCTTTTGTATCGCTGAGTAGTCTCTTTTGCATCACGGTGTAGTCTCTTTTGTGTCGCGGTGTTGTCTCTTTTGTATCGCTGAGTAGTCTCTTTTGCATCACGGTGTAGTCTCTTTTGTGTCGCGGTGTAGTCTCTTTTGTATCGCTGAGTAGTCTCTTTTGCATCACGGTGTAGTCTCTTTTGTGTCGCGGTGTTGTCTCTTTTGCATCACGGTGTAGTCTCTTTTGTGTCGCGGTGTAGTCTCTTTTGTATCGCTGTGTAGTCTCTTTTGTGTTGCTGTGTAGTCTCTTTTGTGTCATGGTGTAGTCTGTTTTGTGTCGCGGTGTAGTCTGTTTTGTGTCGCTGTGTAGTCTGTTTTGTGTCGTGGTGTAGTCTCTTTTGTGTTTATTGGTAGTCTCTTTTGCGTCGCGGTGTAGTCTGTTTTGTGTCGCGGTGTAGTCTCTTTTGTGTCGCGGTGTTGTCTGTTTTGTGTCGCAGTGTAGTCTCTTTTGTGTCGCGGTGTAGTTTGTTTTGCGTCGCGGTGTAGTCTGTTTTGCGTCGCGGTGTAGTCTCTTTTGTGTCGCGGTGTAGTCTATTTTGTGTTGCGGTGTAGTCTCTTTTGTGTCGCGGTGTAGTCTATTTTGTGTCACGGTGTAGTCTCTTTTGTGTCGCGGTGTTGTTTCTTTTGTGTCACGGTGTAGACTCTTTTGTGTTGCAGTGTAGTCTCTTTTGCGTCGCGGTGTAGTCTGTTTTGTGTCATGGTGTAGTCTCTTTTATGTTGCTGTGTAGTCTCTTTTGTGTCTGTTGGTAGTCTCTTTTGTGTTGCAGTGTAGTCTCTTTTGTGTTGCAGTGTAGTCTCTTTTGTGTCGTGGTGTAGTCTCTTTTATGTTGCTGTGTAGTCTCTTTTGTGTTGCAGTGTAGTCTCTTTTGTGTCGTGGTGTAGTCTCTTTTATGTTGCTGTGTAGTCTCTTTTGTGTCGTGGTGTAGTCTCTTTTATGTTGCAGTGTAGTCTCTTTTGTGTCGTGGTGTAGTCTCTTTTATGTTGCTGTGTAGTCTCTTTTGTGTCGTGGTGTAGTCTCTTTTATGTTGCAGTGTAGTCTCTTTTGTGTCGTGTTGTAGTCTCTTTTATGTTGCTGTGTAGTCTCTTTTGTGTCGTGGTGTAGTCTCTTTTATGTTGCAGTGTAGTCTCTTTTGTGTTGCAGTGTAGTCTCTTTTATGTTGCAGTGTAGTCTCTTTTATGTTGCAGTGTAGTCTGTTTTGTGTCGTGGTGTAGTCTCTTTTATGTTGCAGTGTAGTCTCTTTTATGTTGCAGTGTAGTCTGTTTTGTGTCGTGGTGTAGTCTCTTTTATGTTGCAGTGTAGTCTCTTTTGTGTCTGTTGGTAGTCTCTTTTGCGTCGCGGTGTAGTCTGTTTTGTGTCGTGGTGTAGTCTCTTTTATGTTGCTGTGTAGTCTCTTTTGTGTCTGTTGGTAGTCTCTTTTGTGTTGCAGTGTAGTCTCTTTTGCGTCGCGGTGTAGTCTGTTTTGCGTCGTGGTGTAGTCTGTTTTGTGTCGTGGTGTAGTCTCTTTTATGTTGCTGTGTAGTCTCTTTTGTGTCTATTGGTAGTCTCTTTTGTATCATGGTGTAGTCTCTTTTGTGTTGCTGTGTAGTCTCTTTTGTGTCACTGTGTAGTCTCTTTTGTATCATGGTGTAGTCTCTTTTGTGTCACTGTGTAGTCTCTTTTGTGTTGCAGTGTAGTCTCTTTTGCGTCGCGGTGTAGTCTCTTTTATGTTGCTGTGTAGTCTCTTTTGTGTCTGTTGGTAGTCTCTTTTGTGTTGCAGTGTAGTCTCTTTTGTGTTGCAGTGTAGTCTCTTTTGTGTCGTGGTGTAGTCTCTTTTATGTTGCTGTGTAGTCTCTTTTGTGTTGCAGTGTAGTCTCTTTTGTGTCGTGGTGTAGTCTCTTTTATGTTGCTGTGTAGTCTCTTTTGTGTCGTGGTGTAGTCTCTTTTATGTTGCTGTGTAGTCTCTTTTGTGTCGTGGTGTAGTCTCTTTTATGTTGCTGTGTAGTCTCTTTTGTGTCGTGGTGTAGTCTCTTTTATGTTGCTGTGTAGTCTCTTTTGTGTCGTGGTGTAGTCTCTTTTATGTTGCAGTGTAGTCTCTTTTGTGTTGCAGTGTAGTCTCTTTTATGTTGCAGTGTAGTCTCTTTTATGTTGCAGTGTAGTCTCTTTTGCGTCGCGGTGTAGTCTGTTTTGTGTCGTGGTGTAGTCTCTTTTATGTTGCAGTGTAGTCTCTTTTGCGTCGCGGTGTAGTCTGTTTTGTGTCGTGGTGTAGTCTCTTTTATGTTGCAGTGTAGTCTCTTTTGCGTCGCGGTGTAGTCTGTTTTGTGTCGTGGTGTAGTCTCTTTTATGTTGCAGTGTAGTCTGTTTTGTGTCGTGGTGTAGTCTCTTTTATGTTGCAGTGTAGTCTGTTTTGTGTCGTGGTGTAGTCTCTTTTATGTTGCAGTGTAGTCTCTTTTGTGTCTGGAGGTAGTCTCTTTTGCGTCGCGGTGTAGTCTGTTTTGTGTCGTGGTGTAGTCTCTTTTATGTTGCTGTGTAGTCTCTTTTATGTTGCAGTGTAGTCTCTTTTATGTTGCAGTGTAGTCTCTTTTGTGTCTGTTGGTAGTCTCTTTTGTGTTGCAGTGTAGTCTCTTTTATGTTGCTGTGTAGTCTCTTTTATGTTGCAGTGTAGTCTCTTTTATGTTGCAGTGTAGTCTCTTTTGTGTCTGTTGGTAGTCTCTTTTGTGTTGCAGTGTAGTCTCTTTTGCGTCGCGGTGTAGTCTGTTTTGCGTCGTGGTGTAGTCTGTTTTGTGTCGTGGTGTAGTCTCTTTTATGTTGCTGTGTAGTCTCTTTTGTGTCATGGTGTAGTCTCTTTTGTGTTGCTGTGTAGTCTCTTTTGTGTCTGTTGGTAGTCTCTTTTGTGTTGCAGTGTAGTCTCTTTTGCGTCGCGGTGTAGTCTGTTTTGCGTCGTGGTGTAGTCTGTTTTGTGTCGTGGTGTAGTCTCTTTTATGATGCTGTGTAGTCTCTTTTGTGTCATGGTGTAGTCTCTTTTGTGTCTATTGTTAGTCTCTTTTGTATCATGGTGTAGTCTCTTTTGTGTTGCTGTGTAGTCTCTTTTGTGTCACTGTGTAGTCTCTTTTGTATCATGGTGTAGTCTCTTTTGTGTCACTGTGTAGTCTCTTTTGTATCATGGTGTAGTCTCTTTTGTGTCACGGTGTAGTCTCTTTTGTGTCGCTGTGTAGTCTCTTTTGTGTCACGGTGTTGTCTCTTTTGTGTCACGGTGTTGTTTCTTTTGTGTCGTGGTGTTGTTTCTTTTGTGTCACTGTGTAGTCTCTTTTGTATCATGGTGTAGTCTCTTTTGTGTCGCTGTGTAGTCTCTTTTGTGTCACGGTGTTGTTTCTTTTGTGTCACGGTGTTGTTTCTTTTGTGTCACGGTGTTGTTTCTTTTGTGTCGCGGTGTAGTCTCTTTTGTGTCACGGTGTTGTCTCTTTTGTGTCACGGTGTTGTCTCTTTTGTGTCACGGTGTTGTCTCTTTTGTGTCACGGTGTTGTCTCTTTTGTGTCACGGTGTTGTTTCTTTTGTGTCACGGTGTTGTCTCTTTTGTGTCACGGTGTTGTCTCTTTTGTGTCACGGTGTTGTCTCTTTTGTGTCACGGTGTTGTCTCTTTTGTGTCACGGTGTTGTTTCTTTTGTGTCGCGGTGTTGTCTCTTTTGTGTCACGGTGTAGTCTCTTTTGTGTCACGGTGTTGTCTCTTTTGTGTCACGGTGTTGTCTCTTTTGTGTCACGGTGTTGTCTCTTTTGTGTCACGGTGTTGTCTCTTTTGTGTCACGGTGTTGTCTCTTTTGTGTCACGGTGTTGTCTCTTTTGTGTCACGGTGTTGTCTCTTTTGTGTCACGGTGTTGTTTCTTTTGTGTCACGGTGTTGTCTCTTTTGTGTCACGGTGTAGTCTCTGTTGTGTTGCGGTGTAGTCTCTTTTGTGTCGCGGTGTATTCTCTTTTGTGTCGCGGTGTTGTCTCTTTTGTGTCACGGTGTAGTCTCTGTTGTGTTGCGGTGTAGTCTCTTTTGTGTCGCGGTGTATTCTCTTTTGTGTCACGGTGTTGTCTCTTTTGTGTCACGGTGTAGTCTCTGTTGTGTTGCGGTGTAGTCTCTTTTGTGTCGCGGTGTATTCTCTTTTGTGTCGCGGTGTAGTCTCTTTTGTGTCGCGGTGTAGTTTCTTTTGTGTCACGGTGTTGTCTCTTTTGTGTCACGGTGTTTTCTCTTTTGTGTCGCGGTGTATTCTCTTTTGTGTCGCGGTGTAGTCTCTTTTGTGTCGCGGTGTAGTCTCTTTTGTGTCGCGGTGTAGTCTCTTTTGTGTCGCGGTGTAGTCTCTTTTGTGTCGTGGTGTAGTCTCTTTTGTGTCTATTGGTAGTCTCTTTTGTGTCTATTGGTAGTCTCTTTTGTGTCTATTGGTAGTCTCTTTTGTGTCGTGGTGTAGTCTCTTTTGTGTCGCGGTGTAGTCTGTTTTGTGTCGTGGTGTAGTCTCTTTTGTGTCGCGGTGTAGTCTCTTTTGTGTCGTGGTGTAGTCTCTTTTGTGTCGTGGTGTAGTCTCTTTTGTGTCTATTGGTAGTCTCTTTTGTGTCTATTGGTAGTCTCTTTTGTGTCTATTGGTAGTCTCTTTTGTGTCGTGGTGTAGTCTCTTTTGTGTCTATTGGTAGTCTCTTTTGTGTCTATTGGTAGTCTCTTTTGTGTCTATTGGTAGTCTCTTTTGTGTCGCGGTGTAGTCTCTTTTGTGTCGTGGTGTAGTCTCTTTTGTGTCTATTGGTAGTCTCTTTTGTGTCTATTGGTAGTCTCTTTTGTGTCTATTGGTAGTCTCTTTTGTGTCTATTGGCAGTCTCTTTTGTGTCTATTGGTAGTCTCTTTTGTGTCTATTGGTAGTCTCTTTTGTGTCTATTGGTAGTCTCTTTTGTGTCTATTGGTAGTCTCTTTTGTGTCTATTGGTAGTCTCTTTTGTGTCTATTGGTAGTCTCTTTTGTGTCTATTGGCAGTCTCTTTTGTGTCTATTGGTAGTCTCTTTTGTGTCTATTGGTAGTCTCTTTTGTGTCTATTGGTAGTCTCTTTTGTGTCTATTGGTAGTCTCTTTTGTGTCTATTGGCAGTCTCTTTTGTGTCTATTGGTAGTCTCTTTTGTGTCTATTGGCAGTCTCTTTTGTGTCTATTGGTAGTCTCTTTTGTGTCTATTGGTAGTCTCTTTTGTGTCTATTGGTAGTCTCTTTTGTGTCTATTGGTAGTCTCTTTTGTGTCTATTGGTAGTCTCTTTTGTGTCTATTGGTAGTCTCTTTTGTGTCTATTGGCAGTCTCTTTTGTGTCTATTGGTAGTCTCTTTTGTGTCTATTGGCAGTCTCTTTTGTGTCTATTGGTAGTCTCTTTTGTGTCTATTGGCAGTCTCTTTTGTGTCGTGGTGTAGTCTCTTTTGTGTCTATTGGCAGTCTCTTTTGTGTCTATTGGCAGTCTCTTTTGTGTCTATTGGCAGTCTCTTTTGTGTCTATTGGCAGTCTCTTTTGTGTCTATTGGCAGTCTCTTTTGTGTCTATTGGCAGTCTCTTTTGTGTCTATTGGTAATCTCTTTTGTGTCTATTGGCAGTCTCTTTTGTGTCTATTGGCAGTCTCTTTTGTGTCGTGGTGTAGTCTCTTTTGTGTCTATTGGCAGTCTCTTTTGTGTCGTGGTGTAGTCTCTTTTGTGTCTATTGGTAGTCTCTTTTGTGTCGTGGTGTAGTCTCTTTTGTGTCTATTGGCAGTCTCTTTTGTGTCGTGGTGTAGTCTCTTTTGTGTCTATTGGTAGTCTCTTTTGTGTCTATTGGTAGTCTCTTTTGTGTCTATTGGCAGTCTCTTTTGTGTCGTGGTGTAGTCTCTTTTGTGTCTATTGGTAGTCTCTTTTGTGTCTATTGGCAGTCTCTTTTGTGTCGTGGTGTAGTCTCTTTTGTGTCTATTGGTAGTCTCTTTTGCGTCGCGGTATAGTGTGTTTTGTGTCGTGGTGTAGTTTCTTTTGTGCCGCCGTGTAGTCTGTTTTGTGTCTCAATGTAGTCATTTTTGAGTCCTTGAAGATCTCCTGTAATCCAAGCTTTGCTGTTTCCTTGTTGCTCCCTTTGTATGACGTGCCTACACGTAATATAACCAAACCAATATTGTCATTGCCCTTTGTGTATGACGTGCCTACACGTAATATAACCAAAGCAGTATCCTGGTTGCCCTCTGTGGGTGACATAATCTCGAGTTTGACTCATTTTGAGCTGTGTATGGCCGTGTTTATGCCCCCTTATTTCTGCGATAGAGGATATCAAAATTGAAGGAATAGACCTGGAGACAGTTCAGAACTACCTGGGACATACTATAACCAGTGATGGAAAATGTACAACTGAAATAAACAAAAGAATAGGAATGGCAAAAAGTAATTTTAATGTCATGAAACATGAAGAACATACTAACATCAAAACAAATAACACCAGGACTAAAACTAAGAATAGCAAAATGTTACATCTTCTCAATATTCATATATGGTGCAGAAACATGGACATTAGACAAGAAAACAGAACAGAGAATTGAAGCCTTTGAAATGTGGATATATAGAAGAATAGGTAGAAATGGATGGAAGGAAAAGAAAACAAACGATGAAGTCTTAAAACAACTAAAAATGAAAAGAGAACTACTAAACACAATTGAAACAAGACAAATGCGATTTTTGGGCCATGTTAAAAGACACAACAGCCTACTAAAAGTAATCCTGGAGGAGAAAATACAAGGTAAAAGAGGCAGACCAAGACTAACATGAACGAGTAACATCAAAAGATGGACAAATCAGCCTATGACAACCTGTACCATCAAAGCAAGAGACAGAGCAGAATGGCGCTCCATGGTAGCCAACCTTCGTTGCGGAGACGGCACTCGATGATGAGTTATACGATAGACGTGTTAGCCACGACGTGTATCTGTAACACCGCCATTACCATCTAGCTCAACAACACAGCTCCACTCGCTGAAGTGGTGCTGCAACTAAACACCGCCATTACCATCTAGCTCAACAACACAGCTCCACTCGCTGAAGTGGTGCTGCAACTAAACACCGCCATTACCATCTAGCTCAACAACACAGCTCCACTCGCTGAAGTGGTGCTGCAACTAAACACCGCCATTACCATCTAGCTCAACAACACAGCTCCACTCGCTGAAGTGGTGCTGCAACTAAACACCGCCATTACCATCTAGCTCAACAACACAGCTCCACTCGCTGAAGTGGTGCTGCAACTAAACACCGCCATTACCATCTAGCTCAACAACACAGCTCCACTCGCTGAAGTGGTGCTGCAACTAAACACCGCCATTACCATCTAGCTCAACAACACAGCTGGTGCTGCAACATCTTTGACTGACAGGCGATGGGCGTTGATGCACCAATATCTCAGGCTATGAAAACTTCAGCTCAATCATGGACAATAGGACAACTGACAAGAAAATCACTGGAGGCTGTAAAATTGTGATTTTACAGAAGAATGTTGAGAATACCATGGGCAGCTAAGAAGAGTAATGAAAACGTTCTGAAAGAGGTCAAAGCAAAAAGAGAGCTAATTTCCAATATTAGGATGAAACAATCATCATTTTTTACCATGTAATGAGAAGAGAACAGCTGGAATATATTGTACTGGAATAAATTGAGGGACGAAGAGATAGAGGGAAGCAAAGAGAAAAGATACCAGACAGCTTAAGAGAATGGCTTGACAGAAGGATAACAGCAACAGATATGATAAATAGCTGCCGAGAGTTGTGGAGAGACATGATCACCTACGTCAGCAGGCACGCTACTTGATGATGCAAAGTTCCAGTTCTGTCTACAGTAGCTCGAGGACGTTGCCAAGCGTCGATGCTTTACCGATATCAACTTTACAGTGACTGGTCTACTTGTCACTAACTTTACAGTGACTGGTCTACTTGTCACTAACTTTACAGTACAGTGACTGGTCTACTTGTCACTAACTTTACAGTACAGTGACTGGTCTACTTGTCACTAACTTTACAGTACAGTGACTGGTCTACTTGTCACTAACTTTACAGTACAGTGACTGGTCTACTTGTCACTAACTTTACAGTACAGTGACTGGTCTACTTGTCACTAACTTTACAGTACAGTGACTGGTCTACTTGTCATTAACTTTACAGTGACTTGTCTACTTGTCACTAACTTTACAGTACAGTGACTGGTCTACTTGTCACTAACTTTACAGTGACTGTCTACTTGTCATGGACTTTACGGTGACTGGTCTACTTGTCACTAACTTTACAGTGACTGGTCTATTTGTCACTAACTTTACAGTGACTGGTCTACTTGTCACTAACTTTACAGTGACTGTCTACTTGTCATGGACTTTACGGTGACTGGTCTACTTGTCATGGACTTTACAGTGACTGGTCTACTTGTCATGGACTTTACGGTGACTGGTCTACTTGTCACTAACTTTACAGTACAGTGATTGGTCTACTTGTCATTAACTTTACAGTGACTTGTCTACTTGTGACTAACTTTACAGTACAGTGACTGGTCTACTTGTCACTAACTTTACAGTGACTGTCTACTTGTCATGGACTTTACGGTGACTGGTCTACTTGTCACTAACTTTACAGTGACTGGTCTACTTGTCACTAACTTTACAGTGACTGGTCTACTTGTCACTAACTTTACAGTGACTGTCTACTTGTCATGGACTTTACGGTGACTGGTCTACTTGTCATGGACTTTACAGTGACTGGTCTACTTGTCATGGACTTTACGGTGACTGGTCTACTTGTCACTAACTTTACAGTGACTGGTCTACTTGTCATGGACTTTACAGTGACTTGTCTACTCGTCATGGACTTTACGGTGACTGGTCTACTTGTCACTAACTTTACAGTGACTGGTCTACTTGTCATGGACTTTACAGTGACTGGTCTACTTGTCACTAACTTTACAGTGACTGGTCTACTTGTCACTAACTTTACAGTGACTGGTCTACTTGTCACTAACTTTACAGTGATTGGTCTACTCGTCATGGACTTTACAGTGACTGGTCTACTCGTCATGGACTTTACAGTGACTGGTCAACTCGTCATGGACTTTACAGTGACTGTCTACTTGTCATGGACTTTACAGTGACTGGTCTACTTGTCACTAACTTTACAGTGACTGGTCTACTTGTCACTAACTTTACAGTGACTGGTCTACTTGTCATGGACTTTACAGTGACTGGTCTACTTGTAATGGACTTTACGGTGACTGGTCTACTTGTCATGGACTTTACGGTGACTGGTCTACTTGTCATGGACTTTACAGTGACTGGTCTACTTGTCACTAACTTTACAGTGACTGGTCTACTTGTCACTAACTTTACAGTGACTGGTCTACTTGTCACTAACTTTACAGTGACTGGTCTACTTGTCACTAACTTTACAGTGACTGGTCTACTTGTCACTAACTTTACAGTGACTGGTCTACTTGTCACTAACTTTACAGTGACTGGTCTACTTGTCACTAACTTTACAGTGACTGGTCTACTTGTCACTAACTTTACAGTGACTGGTCTACTTGTCACTAACTTTACAGTGACTGGTCAACTTGTCACTAACTTTAAGGTGACTGGTCTACTTGTCACTAACTTTACAGTAACATGACTGGTCTACTTGTCACTAACTTTACAGTGACTGTCTACTTGTCATGGACTTTACGGTGACTGGTCTACTTGTCACTAACTTTACAGTGACTGGTCTATTTGTCACTAACTTTACAGTGACTGGTCTACTTGTCACTAACTTTACAGTGACTGTCTACTTGTCATGGACTTTACGGTGACTGGTCTACTTGTCATGGACTTTACAGTGACTGGTCTACTTGTCATGGACTTTACGGTGACTGGTCTACTTGTCACTAACTTTACAGTACAGTGAATGGTCTACTTGTCATTAACTTTACAGTGACTTGTCTACTTGTGACTAACTTTACAGTACAGTGACTGGTCTACTTGTCACTAACTTTACAGTGACTGTCTACTTGTCATGGACTTTACGGTGACTGGTCTACTTGTCACTAACTTTACAGTGACTGGTCTACTTGTCACTAACTTTACAGTGACTGGTCTACTTGTCACTAACTTTACAGTGACTGTCTACTTGTCATGGACTTTACGGTGACTGGTCTACTTGTTATGGACTTTACAGTGACTGGTCTACTTGTCATGGACTTTACGGTGACTGGTCTACTTGTCACTAACTTTACAGTGACTGGTCTACTTGTCATGGACTTTACAGTGACTTGTCTACTCGTCATGGACTTTACGGTGACTGGTCTACTTGTCACTAACTTTACAGTGACTGGTCTACTTGTCATGGACTTTACAGTGACTGGTCTACTTGTCACTAACTTTACAGTGACTGGTCTACTTGTCACTAACTTTACAGTGACTGGTCTACTTGTCACTAACTTTACAGTGATTGGTCTACTCGTCATGGACTTTACAGTGACTGGTCTACTCGTCATGGACTTTACAGTGACTGGTCAACTCGTCATGGACTTTACAGTGACTGTCTACTTGTCATGGACTTTACAGTGACTGGTCTACTTGTCACTAACTTTACAGTGACTGGTCTACTTGTCACTAACTTTACAGTGACTGGTCTACTTGTCATGGACTTTACAGTGACTGGTCTACTTGTAATGGACTTTACGGTGACTGGTCTACTTGTCATGGACTTTACGGTGACTGGTCTACTTGTCATGGACTTTACAGTGACTGGTCTACTTGTCACTAACTTTACAGTGACTGGTCTACTTGTCACTAACTTTACAGTGACTGGTCTACTTGTCACTAACTTTACAGTGACTGGTCTACTTGTCACTAACTTTACAGTGACTGGTCTACTTGTCACTAACTTTACAGTGACTGGTCTACTTGTCACTAACTTTACAGTGACTGGTCTACTTGTCACTAACTTTACAGTGACTGGTCTACTTGTCACTAACTTTACAGTGACTGGTCTACTTGTCACTAACTTTACAGTGACTGGTCAACTTGTCACTAACTTTACAGTGACTGGTCTACTTGTCATGGACTTTACAGTGACTTGTCTACTTGTCACTAACTTTACAGTGACTGGTCTACTTGTCACTAACTTTACAGTGACTGGTCTACTTGTCATGGACTTTACAGTGACTGGTCTACTTGTCACTAACTTTACAGTGACTTGTC
This sequence comes from Megaustenia siamemsis, assembly GCA_032433765.1. Classification (NCBI taxonomy): domain Eukaryota; kingdom Metazoa; phylum Mollusca; class Gastropoda; order Stylommatophora; family Ariophantidae; genus Megaustenia; species Megaustenia siamemsis. Next base: position 1,910,460 of record JAVIAB010000160.1, read on the forward strand.
TACTTGTCACTAACTTTACAGTGACTGGTCTACTTGTCACTAACTTTAAGGTGACTGGTCTACTTGTCATGGACTTTACAGTGACTTGTCTACTTGTCACTAACTTTACAGTGACTGGTCTACTTGTCACTAACTTTACAGTGACTGGTCTACTTGTCACTAACTTTACAGTGACTGGTCTACTTGTCACTAACTTTAAGGTGACTGTTCTACTTGTCATGGACTTTACAGTGACTGGTCTACTTGTCACTAACTTTAAGGTGACTGGTCTACTCGTCATGGACTTTACAGTGACTGGTCTACTTGTCATGGACTTTACAGTGACTGGTCTACTTGTCACTAACTTTACAGTGACTGGTCTACTTGTCACTAACTTTACAGTGACTGGTCTACTTGTCACTAACTTTACAGTACAGTGACTGGTCTACTTGTCACTAACTTTACAGTGACTGGTCTAATTGTCATGAACTTTACAGTGACTGGTCTACTTGTCACTAACTTTAAGGTGACTGGTCTACTCGTCATGGACTTTACAGTGACTGGTCTACTTGTCACTAACTTTACAGTGACTGGTCTACTTGTCACTAACTTTACAGTGACTGGTCTACTTGTCACTAACTTTACACCGACTGGTCTACTTGTCACAAACTTTACAGTGACTGGTCTACTTGTCACTAACTTTACAGTGACTGGTCTACTTGTCACTAACTTTACAGTGACTGGTCTACTTGTCACTAACTTTACAGTGACTGGTCTACTTGTCACTAACTTTACAGTGACTGGTCTACTTGTCATGGACTTTACAGTGACTGGTCTACTCGTCATGGACTTTACGGTGACTGGTCTACTTGTCACTAACTTTACAGTGACTGGTCTACTCGTCATGGACTTTACAGTGACTGGTCTACTTGTCACTAACTTTACAGTGACTGGTCTACTTGTCACTAACTTTACAGTGACTGGTCTACTTGTCACTAACTTTACAGTGACTGGTCTACTTGTCACTAACTTTACAGTGACTGGTCTACTTGTCACTAACTTTACAGTGACTGGTCTACTTGTCACTAACTTTACAGTACAGTGACTTGTCTACCTGTCATCGATTTCTCTCTGTGATCTACAGCCTCGTTGCTGACTGCAACTAGACGACTTCAAAGTTTCTCCTTAATTTCCTCAGATCGTAACTCGACGCTGTACATTCCGGAAGTTTAATTTTCTTGCCGTGAATGAATTCCCCAAACTGGGAGTCTATCTAAATATTGTCGGACTTGGATCTTGCCATTTGATGGCAAAGTGCTGACTGTAGACATCTCTAACTTCTGTAACTTCATTTCTGCTGACTGATCAGTCCGATTGACTGACTGACTAACTGGCAGACTGACTGATTGCCTGCTGTTATATTTTGCTACTAACTGATTGATAAGTCTGACTGACTACCTGATTATTGCTTACTGTTAAAACATCAAGAAAACAGTCAGAGACGTTCACAGCAAATTGATGGTTTTTCTCTCTCTCTCACAACTTATGATGCAAATAGCGAAGAAACGATGACGTAATGATGTGTAGCGAAGAAACGATGACGTAATGATGTGTAGCGAAGAAACGATGACGTAATGATGTGTAGCGAAGAAACGATGACGTAATGATGTGTATTTCCAGCAGTAATTGAAGGAACTATTTGACATAACGCAACACGCTGTCATGTCGCAAGTTTGAAGGTTAAAGGTCAACCTACAGTTCGGCATCACTTCCTGTCTCTGAGCCCACTGACCTGGACCGGTCAAACACGTGAATCCCCATTGTCCCTACAAGTCTTGACTTTTTGTTCCTGAATCCCCATTGTCCCTACAAGTCTTGACTTTTTGTTCCTGAATCCCCATTGTCCCTACAAGTCTTGACTTTTTGTTCCTGAATCCCCATTGTCCCTACAAGTCTTGACTTTTTGTTCCTGAATCCCCATTGTCCCTACAAGTCTTGACTTTTTGTTCCTGAACCCCCATTGTCCCTACAAGTCTTGACTTTTTGTTCCTGAACCCCCATTGTCCCTACAAGTCTTGACTTTTTGTTCCTGAACCCCCATTGTCCCTACAAGTCTTGACTTTTTGTTCCCGTATCCCAGGAAGTTAGAATAGAACAATGAACTATGGCAACTTCTGATGTTCATGAGCAACTTCTGATGTCCGTGGGCAACTTCTGCTGTTCATGGGCAACTTCTGATGTCTATGGGCAACTTCTGATATCCATTGACAACCTCTGATGTCCATAGGCAACTTCTGATGTTCATGGGCAACTTCTGATGTATATAGGCAACTTCTGATGTTCATGGGCAAATTCTGATGTTCATGGGCAACTTCTGATGTATGTTCATGAGCAACTTCTGATATTCATAGACAAGTTCTGATGTTTATGGGCAAGGTCTGATGTCCATGGGCAATTTCTGATGTCAATGGGCTACTTCTGATGTCCATGGGCAACATCTGATGTCAATGGACAACATCTGATGTTCATGGGCAATTTCGGATGTCCATGGGTAACTTCTGATGTTCATAGGCAAGTTCTGATGTCTATGAGCTACTTCTGATGTTCATGGACAAGTTCTGATGTCCATGGGCAACTTCTAATGTTCATATGCAAGTTCTGATGTCCATGGGCAACTTCTGATGTTCATGGGAAACTTCTGATGTCCATGGGCAAATCAAATTCTGGTGTACATATGTAACTTTTAATGTTCATGGGAAACTTCTGATGTCCATGGGCAAATCAAATTCTGATGTACATGTGCAACTTCTAATGTTCATGGGAAACTTCTGATGTCCATGGGAAACTTCTGATGTCCATGGGAAACTTCTGATGTCCATGGGAAACTTCTGATGTCCATGGGAAACTTCTGATGTCCATGGGCAAATCAAATTCTGATGTTCATGTGTAACTTCTGGGAATATTGCTCTCATCTTTCCACAACAATAACCTCCTAGCTATTTATTTCCCATATTTACTAACCTCCATTTACTAAACTATTTCCCATATTTACTAACCTCCATTTACTAAACTATTTCCCATATTTACTAACCTCCATTTACTAAGCTATTTCCCATATTTACTAACTTCCATTTACTAAACTATTTCCTATATTTACTAACTTCCATTTACTAAACTATTTCCCATATTTACTAACCTCCATTTACTAAACTATTTCCCATATTTACTAACCTCCATTTACTAAACTATTTCCCATATTTATTAATCTACAGTAAGATCTTCAGCAGGCTACTCTAAACATTTCACCATTAACTCCGGAGTAATACAAAGCTGCGTGCTTTCCCCCTTACTTTTCATCACATATATGGACAATATATGCAAATTAACATGCCTAATCAAAGGAAATATATCAACACGGATGATAACAAGCGATAACACAAAAGAGAACGAAATATACGTACCAGAAAACAACAGAAGAGAGGAAGAAATAAATGAAATACTATTTGCAGACGACCAAGTTCTGATACATGAAACAACTGAGGACCTACAAGAACATATCAACAGGCTAAACAACACTTGTAAACAATACAACATGAAGATCAACATAAGCAAAACCGAAGTAATGGCAATAGCGAGAAAGAAAGAAAAACTAAACATCATAATAGATAATACATCTTTGAAGCAAGTTGACAATTTTAAATATCTGGGTAGCACGTTGACACAAGACAATAACCAAGAGACAGAGATAGATATAAGGTGTAACAAAGCATGCCAAGTTATAGGCCAAGTATCACCACTATTGAAAAACAAAGCAATAACTACGGAAGCAAAAAGGGCAATATACAAATCAATTTTTCTACCAACTCTGTGCTATCAGTGCCAGAATTGGACGCTGGACTCTAGAACAATAAGAAAGATAACGACCACAGAAATGAAATGTGTCAGAAGAATGACAGGAAACAGTTTAAGGGACAGAGTAAGAAACACTGACCTGAGGAAGAAACTCGAAATTGAACCAGCCATCAAATGCATAAAGAAACAACAGATAAATTGGTTCGGCCACATAACAAGACAAAGAGAACTAACAATGACTCAAAGAGCCATAAACAAACGCTACGAAAACGCCAGATTAAGAGGAAGACCGAGAAAGAGATGGATAAAGGGAATACTAGAGTCACTAGGAGGAATAACGTCAGAAGAGGCCAACAGAAGAGCAAAGAATCGCAGATTGTTTCTCCCCTCGACGCCAACGGCAGCAGAGGAAGGATAGAAGAAGAAGACTAACCTCCATTTACTAAACTATTTCCAGGCCCCTTACAGCTCTCATCCCGAACGACGCTATTTCCAGCCCCTGTCAACTCATAAAGTCGCCCATTTCTATTTTAGTTCATCGTTCCTGTCAACTCATAAAGTCGCCCATTTCTATTTTAGTTCATCGTTCCTGTCAACTCATAAAGTCGCCCATTTCTATTTTAGTTCATCGTTCCTGTCAACTCATAAAGTCGCCCATTTCTATTTTAGTTCATCGTTCCTGTCAACTCATAAAGTCGCCCATTTCTATTTTAGTTCATCGTTCCTGTCAACTCATAAAGTCGCCCATTTCTATTTTAGTTCATCGTTCCTGTCAACTCATAAAGTCGCCCATTTCTATTTTAGTTCATCGTTCCTGTCAACTCATAAAGTCGCCCATTTCTATTTTAGTTCATCGTTCCTGTCAACTCATAAAGTCGCCCATTTCTATTTTAGTTCATCGTTCCTGTCAACTCATAAAGTCGCCCATTTCTATTTTAGTTCATCGTTCCTGTCAACTCATAAAGTCGCCCATTTCTATTTTAGTTCATCGTTCCTGTCAACTCATAAAGTCGCCCATTTCTATTTTAGTTCATCGTTCCTGTCAACTCATAAAGTCGCCCATTTCTATTTTAGTTCATCGTTCCTGTCAACTCATAAAGTCGCCCATTTCTATTTTAGTTCATCGTTCCTGTCAACTCATAAAGTCGCCCATTTCTATTTTAGTTCATCGTTCCTGTCAACTCATAAAGTCGCCCATTTCTATTTTAGTTCATCGTTCCTGTCAACTCATAAAGTCGCCCATTTCAATTTTAGTTCATTGTTCCTGTCAACTCATAAAGTCGCCCACTTCTATTTTAGTTCATTGTTCCTGTCAACTCATAAAGTCGCCCACTTCTATTTTAGTTCATTGTTCCTGTCAACTCATAAAGTCGCCCACTTCTATTTTAGTTCATTGTTCCTGTCAACTCATAAAGTCGCCCACTTCTATTTTAGTTCATTGTTCCTGTCAACTCATAAAGTCGCCCACTTCTATTTTAGTTCATCGTTCCTGACTTCCAACGGTGAACAAGCTCCCTCCAAGACAATGAGAGTCTCCAGACTTTAGTTCCTGTTTTCTAACCCTAGACTGCACCGATTTCACTTCACGGTGTGATGTTATCAATGTTTTAACACGATATTCTGTGCCTGGGGCGCCATTCTGTCTGGCTTTAGGCTCAAACAAGGCGCTCAAGATTACCTGTCCCGTGTTTCCAGTTCAACATTCGCTAACCAGTGCACGACAGCTTGCTCCGTGTATTCTTCATTTGTGTTGCCCAGCGTTTTTTGTGTCAAATGAAAGCAACTTTATTCTCAGCTTGGGCCGTTTTAGTTGTGTCCATCAAAATATGATCTCATTTTGTCTCAACTTTATCTACAATCTTAAACTGACTTGCTGTACCATGGTTACAGGTCGTGCTAACACGCCATTTCACCAAATCACTATCATGGCTGCCCTCTATGTGACATGCTAACACGTCATTTCACAAAATCACTATCATGGTTGCCCTCTATGTGACATTCCAACACGTCATTTCACAAAATCACTATCCTGGTTGCCCTCTATGTGACATGCCAACACGTCATTTCACAAAATCACTATCATGGCTGCCCTCTATGTGACATGCTAACACGTCATTTCACAAAATCACTATCCTGGTTGCCCTCTATGTGACATGCCAACACGTCATTTCACAAAATCACTATTCTGGTTGCCCTCTACGTGACATGCCAACACGTCATTTAACGAAATCACTATCATGGTTGCCCTCTATGTGACATGTCTACACGTCATTTCACCAAATTACTATCCTGGTTGCCCTCTATGTGACACGTCTACACGTCATTTCACCAAATTACTATCATGGTTGCCCTCTATGTGACACGTCTACACGTCATTTCACCAAATTACTATCCTGGTTGCCCTCTATGTGACACGTCTACACGTCAATTCACCAAATTACTATCCTGGTTGCCCTCTATGTGACACGTCTACACGTCATTTCACCAAATTACTATCATGGTTGCCCTCTATGTGACACGTCTACACGTCAATTCACCAAATTACTATCCTGGTTGCCCTCTATATGACACGTCTACACGCCATTTCACCAAATTACTACCATGGTTGCCCTCTATGTGACACGTCTACACGTCATTTCACAAAATTACTATTCTGGTTGCCCTCTATGTGACATGTCTAGACGTCATTTCACCAAATTACTATCATGGTTGCCCTCTATGTGACACTTCTACACGTCATTTCACCAAATTACTATCCTGGCTGCCCTCTATGTGACATGTATACACGTCATTTCACCAAATTACTATCCTGGTTGCCCTCTATGTGACATGCTAACACGTCATTTCATCAAATTACTATCATGGTTGCCCTCTATGTGACATGTCTACACGTCAATTCACCAAATTACTATCCTGGTTGCCCTCTATGTGACACGTCTACACGTCATTTCACCAAATTACTATAATGGTTGCCCTTTATGTGACACGTCTACACGTCAATTCACCAAATTACTATCCTGGTTGCCCCTTATGTGACACGTCTACGCGTCATTTCACCAAATTACTACCATGGTTGCCCTCTATGTGACATGTCTACACGTCAATTCACCAAATTACTATCCTGGTTGCCCCTTATGTGACACGTCTACACGTCAATTCACCAAATTACTATCCTGGTTGCACTGTGTTGCACCAATAAATGTGATTGCTTCTTTTTTAACCACTTATTATACATGTATTTATGATAAGACGGCTGGTTTAATCGAAGACTGGTTTGTCCTCTCATTTGAACTTTGAAGTATACTACAATGTCTCTCGTGCCGTGTTTGTTCGTTCTTCATAAAGGCCGTTTGTCTTGAACACATTGCAGTAACATCTATTTGTGACAGTCAAACTCTGGAGGTGTTCCATCACATGAAAACATATTTATTGACATTCTATTATTACATTTCTACAGTCACAAGTTATATTCTCACATAATAAAGTACAGATATTATAATCAAACTATCGGGTGGTCTGGATAACCAAAGGACTCGCAAAGTCCCGGAATCAGTAAATCACAGAACACATTTCTAGATGTCTAAACACTAGTCATGTCTTGGACTGACTACATCTGCTATTTACTTCGCATTAATAATCGTTGCCTTACTAACTGCTGTCTGCTAATTATTACTCGTTATCGTTAATCTTATCTCTATCTTTCTCTGCTAAAACTCGAAGATTTCTCTCTCTCTCTCTCTCTCTCTCTCTCTCTCTCTATTTATCTATCTTGGTCTTCATAATGGGGTCTGAGAGTGAGTGTCCTTATATATGCTTGGTACTCCCTTTCTACCCACCTACGTATCTATCCGTCCACGTGTCTTTTAATGATATAAATATTTGTTGACTGTGTCTATCCGCTCACACAGTCTGGGAATATATTTTTTGTATATTACACCCACGCAGTCTGATGATATTGACTAACAACTTCTATTTTTAATTCCACCCTCCAGGGACACACCTGGGTGCCCGTTAATAAGTTCAATATCGCTTCCCACGCTTACAGTGTGAGTCAGGTATACTTGTAATTTAACCAAATCACTATTCCGGTTGCCCTCTGTATGACATGCCTATAGGTAACTTAACCAAACAATTATCTCGGTTGTCCTCTATATGACATGCCGGTAGATTAATTAACCAAACTATTATCCCGGTTGTCCTCTATGTGACAAGCCTATAGGTCATTTAACCAAACTATTATCTCCGTTGTCCTTATGTGACGTGCCTATAGGTAATTTAACCAAACAATTATCGCGGTTGACCTCTATGTGACGTGCCTATAGGTAATTTAACCAAACTATCCCGGTTGTCCTCTATGTGACATGCCTACAGGTAATTTAAGCAAACCACTTTTCTTGTTGTCGTGTGTTTGTTTATTGATTTCTCACGATATTTCACAATCCGTTGCTTGTGTTTGTTTTTGTTTCTTCCTTTCATCCATTAACTGGAATGCCCGCCGACAGCTCTTTCATCTCCGCTATGATTTCTCCTGATATTGAATGTATTGATTCCGTCAGCAGTCCCCACTTGCCGCCTTCGTTCCGCCTCTGGTTGCTTGTGGAGTTGACTTGTCCCTCAATGTTTGCCATTCTCCTGACATCGTCGATTCTCGTCCGAGGCCGATGAGCCAGTGATAGCGACCAGTTTGTCTTTGTTATCTCACAGTGCGGCCCAGGTTGTCCAAGGCCGCGATGACATTTCCGCTCGGAATAAGAGAGCCAGGACAACAGTGGCCATCGGTTGAACGTGTTTGTTGTGTGGAGACTCCACTATTAGCAGCCGCCTTGACACACTTCCTTCAGTTGTTGTGTGGAGACTCCACTATTAGCAGCCGCCTTGACACACTTCCTTCAGTTGTTGTGTGGAGACTCCACTATTAGCAGCTGCCTTGACACACTTCCTTCAGTTGTTGTGTGGAGACTCCACTATTAGCAGCTGCCTTGACACACTTCCTTCAGTTGTTGTGTGGAGACTCCACTATTAGCAGCTGCCTTGACACACTTCCTTCAGTTGTTGTGTTCACTGGGCAAGAGATAAATAGATGGATATGAGGTCAACCAAAAGGCAGATTTATTGTTGGTGATAAAGGGTGTCAACTGAGAGGTTTATTGATGGTGATAAAGGGTGTCAACTGAGAGGTTTATTGATGGTGATAAAGGGTGTCAACTGAGAGGTTTATTGATGGTGATAAAGGGTGTCAACTGACAGGTTTATTGATGGTGATAAAGGGTGTCAACTGAGAGGTTTATTGATGGTGATAAAGGGTGTCAACTGACAGGTTTATTGATGGTGATAAAGGGTGTCAACTGAGAGGTTTATTGATGGTGATAAAGGGTGTCAACTGACAGGTTTATTGATGGTAATAAAGGGTGTCAACTGAGAGGTTTATTGATGGTGATAAAAGGTGTCAACTGACAGGTTTATTGATGGTGATAAATGGTGTCAACTGACAGGTTTATTGTTGGTGATAAAGGGTGTCAACTGACAGGTTTATTGTTGGTGATAAAGAGTGTCAACTGAGAGGTTTATTGATGGTGATAAAGGGTGTCAACTGAGAGTTTTATTGTTGACGATAAAGAGTGTCAACTGAGAGGTTTATTGTTGGTGATAAAGGGTGTCAACTGAGAGGTTTATTGTTGGTGATAAAGGGTGTCAACTGAGAGGTTTATTGTTGGTGATAAAGAGTGTCAAATGAGAGGTTTATTGTTGGTGATAAAGAGTGTCAAATGAGAGATTTATTGATGGTGATAAAGGGTGTCAACTGAGAGGTATATTGTTGACGATAAAGAGTGTCAAATGAGAGGTTTATTGTTGGTGATAAAGGGTGTCAACTGAGCGGTTTATTGTTGGTGATAAAGGGTGTCAACTAAGAGGTATATTGTTGACGATAAAGAGTGTCAAATGAGAGGTTTATTGTTGGTGATAAAGAGTGTCAACTGAGAGGTTTATTGTTGGTGATAAAGAGTGTCAAATGAGAGGTTTATTGATGGTGATAAAGGGTGTCATCTGAGAGGTTTATTGTTGGTGATAAATGGTGCCAATTGGGAGGTTTATTGTTGGTGATAAATGGTGCCAATTGGGAGGTTCATTGTTGGTGAAAAATGGTGCAAATTGGGAGGTTTATTGTTGGTGAAAAATGGTGCCAATTGGGAGGTTTATTGTTGGTGATAAATGGTGCCAATTGGGAGGTTCATTGTTGGTGAAAAATGGTGCAAATTGGGAGGTTTATTGTTGGTGAAAAAGAGTGTCAACAGAGAGGTTTATTGTTGGTGATAAAGGGTGTCAACTGAGAGGTTTATTGATGGTGATAAAGGGTGTCAACTGAGAGGTTTATTGATGGTGATAAAGGGTGTCAACTGAGAGGTTTATTGATGGTGATAAAGGGTGTCAACTGAGAGGTTTATTGATGGTGATAAAGGGTGTCAACTGACAGGTTTATTGATGGTGATAAAGGGTGTCAACTGAGAGGTTTATTGATGGTGATAAAGGGTGTCAACTGAGAGGTTTATTGTTGGTGATAAAGGGTGTCAACTGAGAGGTTTATTGTTGGTGATAAAGGGTGTCAGCTGAGAGGTATATTGATGGTGATAAAGGGTGTCAACTGAGAGGTTTATTGATGGTGATAAAGGGTGTCAACTGAGAGGTATATTGATGGTGATAAAGGGTGTCAGCTGAGAGGTTTATTGTTGGTGATAAACGGTGTCAACTGAGAGGTATATTGATGGTGATAAAGGGTGTCAACTGAGAGGTTTATTGTTGACGATAAAGAGTGTCAACTGAGAGGTTTATTGTTGGTGATAAAGGGTGTCAACTGAGAGGTTTATTGTTGGTGATAAAGAGTGTCAACTGAGAGGTTTATTGTTGGTGATAAAGAGTGTCAACTGAGAGGTTTATTGATGGTGATAAAGAGTGTCAACTGAGAGGTTTATTGTTGGTGATAAAGAGTGTCAACTGAGAGGTTTATTGATGGTGATAAAGAGTGTCAACTGAGAGGTTTATTGATGGTGATAAAGAGTGTCAACTGAGAGGTATATTGATGGTGATAAAGAGTGTCAACTGAGAGGTATATTGATGGTGATAAAGAGTGTCAACTGAGAGGTATATTGATGGTGATAAAGAGTGTCAACTGAGAGGTATATTGATGGTGATAAAGGGTGTCAACTGAGAGGTATATTGATGGTGATAAAGGGTGTCAACTGACAGGTATATTGATGGTGATAAAGAGTGTCAACTGACAGGTATATTGATGGTGATAAAGAGTGTCAACTGAGAGGTATATCTCTGCATGTCCAGACATTTATCACAGACGTGTATCAGCGGACAGTTATCACACACGTGTTTCAGCGGAGATTTATTACAGACGTGTATCAGCGGACAGTTATCACAGACGTGCATCAGCGGACAGTTATTACAGACATGTATCAGCCGAGAGTTATTACAGACGTGTATCAGCCGAGAGTTATCACAGGCGTGTATCAGCGGACAGTTATCACAGACGTGTATCAACGGACAGTTATTACAGACGTGTATCAGCCGAGAGTTATTACAGACGTGTATCAACGGACAGTTATTACAGACGTGTATCAACGGACAGTTATTACAGACGTGTATCAACGGACAGTTATTACAGACGTGTATCAGCGGAGGGTTATCACAGACGTGTATCAACGGACAGTTATTACAGACGTGTATCCGCGGAGAGTTATCACAGACGTGTATCAACGGACAGTTATTACAGACGTGTATCAGCGGAGAGTTATCACAGACGTGTATCAACGGACAGTTATTACAGACGTGTATCAGCCGAGAGTTATCACAGACGTGTATCAGCCGAGAGTTATCACGGGCGTGTATCAACGGACAGTTATCACAGACGTGTAGCAGCGGACAGTTATCACAGACGTGTATCAGTGGAGAGTTATCGTAGACGTGTATCAGCTGAGAGTTATCACCATTAATTGTTTGTGTATCGACTTTGATATATAACAAGCTAATCACCTCAGTGGAAGATCTATGTTTACAGCACTCGGGCAAAATGGCAAATAGTCAACAAGAGAAACAGAAGAAAGAACAATATATGTTCACATGTTGCATCGAAACCTTACTCCAATGGAGCTGTGATCGCAGCCCTATGCTGTAGTCATGAAAACACCGCTCCCTCCCATCATCCACCACCTCCCATCTCTCTATATATCTCAGATCCCTCCCATCATCCACCACCTCCCACTTCTCTTTATATATCAGCTCCCTCCTATCATCCACCTCCTCCCATTTTTCTATATATCTCAGCTCCCTCCTATCATCCACCTCCTCCCATTTTTCTATATATCTCAGCTCCCTCCTATCATCCACCACCTCCCACTTCTCTAAATATCTCAGCTCCCTCCCATCATCCACCACCTCCCACTTCTCTATATAACTCAGCTCCCTCCATTCATCCACCTCCTCCCATTTTTCTATATATCTCAGCTCCCTCCCATCATCCACCACCTCCCTCTTCTCAATATATCTCAGCTCCCTCCCATCATCCACCACATCACACTTCTCTATATATCTGAGCTCCCTCTCATCATCCACCAGCTCCCATCTCTCTATATATCTCAGCTCCCTCCCATCATCCACCAGCTCCTATCTCTCTATATGTCTCAGCTCCCTCCCATCATCCACCACCTCCCATTTCTCTATATATCTCAAATCCCTCCCATCATCCACCAGCTCCCATCTCTCTATATATCTCAGCTCCCTCCCATCATCCACCAGCTCCCATCTCTCTATATATTTCAACTCCCTCCCATAATCCACCACCTCCCATTTCTCTATACATCTCAGCTCCCTCCCATCATCCACCACCTCCCATCTCTCTATATATCTCAGCTCCCTCCCATCATCCACCACCTCCCACCTCTCTATATATCTCAGCTCCCTCCCATCATCCACCACCTCCCATTTCTCTATATATCTCAGCTCCCTCCCATATTCCAACACATCCCATTTCTATCTCAACTCCCTCCCATCATCCACCACCTCCCATTTCTCTATATATCTCAGCTCCCTCCCATCATCCACCACCTCCCATTTCTCTATATATCTCAGCTCCCTCCCATCATCAACCACCTCCCATTTCTCTATATATCTTAACTTCCTCCCATCATCAACCACCTCCCATTTCTCTATATATCTCAGCTCCCTCCCATCATCCACCACCTCCCATTTCTCTATATATCTCAGCTCCCTCCCATCATCCACCACCTCCCATTTCTCTATATATCTCAGCTCCCTCCCATCATCCACCACCTCCCATTTCTCTATATATCTCAGCTCCCTCCCATCATCAACCACCTCCCATTTCTCTATATATCTTAACTTCCTCCCATGATCAACCACCTCCCATTTCTCTATATATCTTAACTTCCTCCCATGATCAACCACCTCCCATTTCTCTATATATCTCAGCTCCCTCCCATCATCCACCACCTCCCATTTCTCTATATATCTCAGCTCCCTCCCATCATCAACCACCTCCCATTTCTCTATATATCTTAACTTCCTCCCATCATCAACCACCTCCCATTTCTCTATATATCTTAACTTCCTCCCATGATCAACCACCTCCCATTTCTCTATATATCTCAGCTCCCTCCCATCATCCACCACCTCCCATTTCTCTATATATCTCAGCTCCCTCCCATCATCAACCACCTCCCATTTCTCTATATATCTTAACTTCCTCCCATGATCAACCACCTCCCATTTCTCTATATATCTTAACTTCCTCCCATGATCAACCACCTCCCATTTCTCTATATATCTCAGCTCCCTCCCATCATCCACCACCTCCCATTTCTCTATATATCTCAACTTCCTCCCATGATCAACCACCTCCCATTTCTCTATATATCTCAGATCCTTGCAATTGTTCACCTCTGAAGGGCGCCATAATTGTCCACTTCTGATAAGTAAAGGCATCACATGAGGCCAGACTCATCAATAGCAAGGGCGGTTATCCGGGCGAGTGATCGATGCCACGTGGCCTGGCAACACAACGTACCGGACATTGCAGCAGCTTGCCCCGTTCCCATTGGTTAGTGATGGCGACCATCACTCTACCCCGACATCGTATCATAAACTTCATAATTATCCTTCTTCTTGTGCCTACATCATCACCTTGACAAGATCGTCGCATCATATCTTGTCTATGTCACTACAATGCCTACCTCATTATTTTGTTATTCAACTTGCCTACCACAACTTTCCTACCACAACTTGCCTACCACAACTTTCCTACCACAACTTGCCTACCACAACTTTCCTACTTCAACTTGCCTACCACAACTTTCCTACCACAACTTTCCTACTTCAACTTGCCTACCACAACTTTCCTACCACAACTTTCCTACCACAACTTTCCTACTTCAACTTGCCTACCACAACTTTCCTACCACAACTTTCCTACCACAACTTTCCTACTTCAACTTGCCTACCACAACTTTCCTACTTCAAGTTGACTACCACAACTTTCCTACCACAACTTTCCTACCAAATCTTTCCTACTTCAACTTCCCTACCACAACTTTCCTACCACAACTTTCCTACCAAATCTTTCGTACTTCAACTTCCCTACCACAACTTTCCTACCACAACTTTCCTACCACAACTTTCCTACCACAACTTACCTACCTCAACTTTCCTACTTAAACTTGTCTACACAACTTTCCAACTTCAACTTGCCTACCACAACTTTCCTACTTCAAATTGCCTACTACAACTTTCCTACTTAAACTTGCCTACCTCAACTTTCCTATCTCAACTTGCCTACCACAACTTTCCGACTTCAACTTTCCTACCACAACTTTCCTACCACAACTTCCCTACCACAACTTTCCTACCACAACTTTCCTACCAAATCTTTCGTACTTCAACTTCCCTACCACAACTTTCCTACCACAACTTTCCTACCACAACTTTCCTACCTCAACTTGCCTACCACAACTTTCCTACTTAAACTTGTCTACACAACTTTCCAACTTCAACTTGCCTACCACAACTTTCCTACTTCAAATTGCCTACTACAACTTTCCTACTTAAACTTGCCTACCTCAACTTTCCTATCTCAACTTGCCTACCACAACTTTCCGACTTCAACTTTCCTACCACAACTTTCCTACCACAACTTTCCTACCACAACTTTCCTACAACAACTTTCCTACCTCAACTTGCCTACCACAACTTTCCTACTTCAACTTATCTACCACAACTTTCCTACCACAACTTTCCTACTTCAACTTGCCTACTTCAGCTTGCCTACTTCAACTTGCCTACCACAACTTTCCTACTTCAACTTGCCTACCTCAACTTTCCTACCACAACTTTCCTACCACAACTTTCCTACCACAACTTTCCTACGTCAACTTTCCTACCACAACTTTCCTACCACAACTTTCCTACCACAACTTTCCTACCACAACTTTCCTACCACAACTTTCCTACCACAACTTTCCTACCACAACTTTCCTACCACAACTTTCCTACTTAAACTTGCCTACCACAACTTTCCTACCACAACTTTCCTACCACAACTTTCCTACCACAACTTTCCTACCACAACTTTCCTACCACAACTTTCCGACCACAACTTTCCTACCACAACTTTCCTACTTAAACTTGCCTACCACATTTTTCCTACCACAACTTTCCTACCACAACTTTCCTACCATAACTTTCCTACTTAAACTTGCCTACCACAACTTTCCTACCACAACTTTCCTACCACAACTTTCCTACCACAACTTTCCTACCACAACTTTCCTACCACAACTTTCCTACCACAACTTTCCTACTTAAACTTGCCTACCACAACTTTCCTACCACAACTTTCCTACCACAACTTTCCTACTTAAACTTGCCTACCACAACTTTCCTACCACAACTTTCCTACCACAACTTTCCTACCACAACTTTCCTACCACAACTTTCCTACTTAAACTTGCCTACCACAACTTTCCTACCACAACTTTCCTACCACAACTTTCCTACCACAACTTTCCTACGTCAACTTTCCTACCACAACTTTCCTACCACAACTTTCCTACCACAACATTCCTACCACAACTTTCCTACCACAACTTTCCTACCACAACTTTCCTACCACAACTTTCCTACCACAACTTTCCTACTTAAACTTGCCTACCACAACTTTCCTACCACAACTTTCCTACCACAACTTTCCTACCACAACTTTCCTACCACAACTTTCCTACTTAAACTTGCCTACCACAACATTAATACTTCAACTTGCCTACCACAACTTTCCTACCACAACTTTTCTACCACAACTTTCCTACTACAACTTTCCTACCACAACTTTCCTACCTCAACTCGCCTACCACAACTTTCCTACTTCAACTTGCCTACCACAACTTGCCTACCACAACTTTCCTACTTCAACTTGCCTACCACAACTTTCCTACCACAACTTTCCTACCACAACTTTCCTACTTCAACTTGCCTACCACAACTTTCCTACCACAACTTTCCTACCACAACTTTCCTACTTCAACTTGCCTACCACAACTTTCCTACTTCAAGTTGACTACCACAACTTTCCTACCACAACTTTCCTACCAAATCTTTCCTACTTCAACTTCCCTACCACAACTTTCCTACCACAACTTTCCTACCACAACTTTCCTACCAAATCTTTCGTACTTCAACTTCCCTACCACAACTTTCCTACCACAACTTTCCTACCACAACTTTCCTACCACAACTTACCTACCTCAACTTTCCTACCACAACTTTTTTACCTCAACTTGCCTACCACAACTTTCCTACTTCAACTTGCCTACCACAACTTTCCTACTTCAAATTGCCTACCACAACTTTCCTACCTCAACTTTCCTACAACTACTTTCCTACTTCAACTTGCCTACCACAACTTTCCTACCACAACTTTCCTACCACAACTTTCCTACCTCAACTTGCCTACCACAACTTTCCTACTTAAACTTGTCTACACAACTTTCCAACTTCAACTTGCCTACTTCAAATTGCCTACTACAACTTTCCTACTTAAACTTGCCTACCTCAACTTTCCTATCTCAACTTGCCTACCACAACTTTCCGACTTCAACTTGCCTACCACAACTTTCCTACCACAGCTTTCCTACCACAACTTTCCTACCACAACATTCCTACCTCAACTTGCCTACCACAACTTTCCTACTTCAACTTGTCTACCACAACTTTATTACCACAACTTTCCTACTTCAACTTGCCTACCACAACTTTCCTACTTCAACTTTCCTACCACAACTTTCCTACCACAACTTTCCTACCACAACTTTCCTACCACAACTTTCCTACCTCAACTTGCCTACCACAACTTTCCTACTTTAACTTATCTACCACAACTTTCCTACTTCAACTTGCCTACCTCAACTTTCCTATCTCAACTTGCCTACCACAACTTTGCTACCTCAACTTGCCTACCACAACTTTCCTAATTCAGCTTGCCTACCACAACTTTCCTACCACAACTTTCCTACCACAACTTTCCTACCAAAACTTTCCTACTTCAGCTTGCCTACCACAACTTTCCTACCACAACTTTCGTACCACAACTTGCCTACCACAACTTTCCTACCACAACTTTCCTACTTCAGCGTGCATACCACAACTTTCCGACTTCAACTTGCCTACCACAACTTTCCTACCACAACTTTCCTACTTCAGCGTGCATACCACAACTTTCCTACTTCAACTTGTCTACCTCAACTTGCCTACCACAACTTTCCTACCACAACTTTCCTACTTCAGCGTGCATACCACAACTTTCCTACTTCAACTTGCCTACCACAACTTTCCTACCACAACTTTCCTACTTCAGCTTGCCTACCACAACTTTCCTACTTCAACTTGCCTACTTCAGCTTGCCTACTTCAAATTGCCTACCACAACTTTCCTACTTAAACTTGCCTACCTCAACTTTCCTATCTCAACTTGCCTACCACAACTTTCCTATCTCAACTTGCCTACCACAACTTTCCTACCTCAACTTGCCTACCACAACTTTCCTAATTCAGCTTGCCTACCACAACTTTCCTACCACAGCTTTCCTACTTCAACTTTCCTACCACAACTTTCCTACCACAACTTTCCTACCACAGCTTTCCTACCACAACTTTCCTACCACAACTTTCCTACAACAACTTTCCTACCTCAACTTGCCTACCACAACTTTCATATCTCAACTTGCCTACCACAACTTTCCTACCTCAATTTGCCTACCACAACTTTCCTAATTCAGCTTGCCTACCACAACTTTCCTACCACAGCTTTCCTACTTCAACTTGCCTACCACAACTTTCCTACCACAACTTGCCTACCACAATTTTCCTAATTCAGCTTGCCTACCACAACTTTCCTACCACAACTTGACTACCACAACTTTCCTACTTCAACTTGCCTACCACAACTTTCCTACCTCAACTTGCCTACCACAACTTTCCTAATTCAGCTTGCCTACCTCAACTTTCCTACCACAACTTTCCTACCTCAACTTGCCTACCACAACTTTCCTAATTCAGCTTGCCTACCACAACTTTCCTAATTCAGCTTGCCAACCACAACTTTCCTACCATCACTTGCCTACCACAACTTTCCTAATTCAGCTTGCCTCCCACAACTTTCCTACCACAGCTTTCCTACTTCAACCTGCCTACCACAACTTTCCTACCTCAACTTGCCTACCACAACATTCCTAATTCAGCTTGCCTACCACAACTTTCCTACCACAGCTTTCCTACTTTAACTTGCCTACCACAACTTTACTACCTCAACTTGCCTACCACAACTTTCCTAATTCAGCTTGCCTACCACAACTTTCCTACCACAGCTTTCCTACTTTAACTTGCCTACCACAACTTTCCTAATTCAGCTTGCCTACCACAACTTTCCTACCACAGCTTTCCTACTTCAACTTGCCTACCACAACTTTCCTACCACAACTTTCCTACTTCAACTTGCCTACCACAACTTTCCTACTTCAACTTGCCTACCACAACTTTCCTACCACAACTTTCCTACCACAACTTTCCTACCACAACTTTCCTACTTCAACTTGCCTACCACAACTTTCCTACCACAACTTTCCTACCACAACTTTCCTACCACAACTTTCCTACCACAACATTCCTACCTCAACTTGCCTACCACAACTTTCCTACTTCAACTTGTCTACCACAACTTTCCTACTTCAACTTGCCTACTTCAGCTTGCCTACTTCAAATTGCCTACCTCAACTTTCCTACTTCAACTTGTCTACCACAACTTTCCTACTTCAACTTGCCTACTTCAACTTGCCTACTTCAAATTGTCTACCACAACTTTCCTACTTCAACTTGCCTACCTCAACTTTCCTATCTCAACTTGCCTACCACAACTTTCCTAATTCAGCTTGCCTACCACAACTTTCCTACCACAACTTGCCTACCACAACATTCCTACCACAACTTTCCTACTTCAGCTTGCCTACCACAACTTTCCTACCACCACTTTCCTACCACAACTTTCCTACCACAACTTTCCTACTTCAGCTTGCCTACCACAACTTTCCTACCACAACTTTCCTACCACAACTTTCCTACTTCAACTTGCCTACCACAACTTTCCTACTTCAGCTTGCCTACCACAACTTTCCTACGACAACTTGCCTACCACAACTTTCCTACCACAACTTTCCTACCACAACTTTCCTACCACAACTTTCCTACCACAACTTTCCTACCACAACTTGCCTACCACAACTTTACTACCACAACTTTCCTACCACAACTTTCCTACCACAACTTTCCTACCACAACTTTCCTACTTCAAATTGCCTACTACAACTTTCCTACTTCAACTTTCCTACCACAACTTTCCTACCACAACTTTCCTACCACAACTTTCCTACCACAACTTTCCTACCACAACTTTCCTACCACAGCTTTCCTACCACAACTTTCCTACCACAACTTTCCTACCTCAACTTGCCTACCACAACTTTCCTACTTCAACTTGTCTACCACAACTTTATTACCACAACTTTCCTACTTCAACTTGCCTACCACAACTTTCCTACTTCAACTTTCCTACCACAACTTTCCTACCACAACTTTCCTACCACAACTTTCCTACCACAACTTTCCTACCTCAACTTGCCTACCACAACTTTCCTACTTCAACTTGCCTACCACAACTTTCCTATCTCAACTTGCCTACCACAACTTTCCTACCTCAACTTGCCTACCACAACTTTCCTAATTCAGCTTGCCTACCACAACTTTCCTACCACAGCTTTCCTACTTCAACTTTCCTACCACAACTTTCCTACCACAACTTTCCTACCACAGCTTTCCTACCACAAATTTCCTACCACAACTTTCCTACCACAACTTTCCTACCTCAACTTGCCTACCACAACTTTCATATCTCAACTTGCCTACCACAACTTTCCTACCTCAACTTGCCTACCACAACTTTCCTAATTCAGCTTGCCTACCACAACTTTCCTACCACAGCTTTCCTACTTCAACTTGCCTACCACAACTTTCCTACCACAACTTGCCTACCACAATTTTCCTAATTCAGCTTGCCTACCACAACTTTCCTACCACAACTTGCCTACCACAACTTTCCTACTTCAACTTGCCTACCACAACTTTCCTACCTCAACTTGCCTACCACAACTTTCCTAATTCAGCTTGCCTACCTCAACTTTCCTACCACAACTTTCCTACCTCAACTTGCCTACCACAACTTTCCTAATTCAGCTTGCCTACCACAACTTTCCTAATTCAGCTTGCCAACCACAACTTTCCTACCATCACTTGCCTACCACAACTTTCCTAATTCAGCTTGCCTCCCACAACTTTCCTACCACAGCTTTCCTACTTCAACCTGCCTACCACAACTTTCCTACCTCAACTTGCCTACCACAACATTCCTAATTCAGCTTGCCTACCACAACTTTCCTACCACAGCTTTCCTACTTTAACTTGCCTACCACAACTTTACTACCTCAACTTGCCTACCACAACTTTCCTAATTCAGCTTGCCTACCACAACTTTCCTACCACAGCTTTCCTACTTTAACTTGCCTACCACAACTTTCCTAATTCAGCTTGCCTACCACAACTTTCCTACCACAGCTTTCCTACTTCAACTTGCCTACCACAACTTTCCTACCACAACTTTCCTACTTCAACTTGCCTACCACAACTTTCCTACTTCAACTTGCCTACCACAACTTTCCTACCACAACTTTCCTACCACAACTTTCCTACCACAACTTTCCTACTTCAACTTGCCTACCACAACTTTCCTACCACAACTTTCCTACCACAACTTTCCTACCACAACTTTCCTACCACAACTTTCCTACCTCAACTTGCCTACCACAACTTTCCTACTTCAACTTGTCTACCACAACTTTCCTACTTCAACTTGCCTACTTCAGCTTGCCTACTTCAAATTGCCTACCTCAACTTTCCTACTTCAACTTGTCTACCACAACTTTCCTACTTCAACTTGCCTACTTCAGCTTGCCTACTTCAAATTGTCTACCACAACTTTCCTACTTCAACTTGCCTACCTCAACTTTCCTATCTCAACTTGCCTACCACAACTTTCCTAATTCAGCTTGCCTACCACAACTTTCCTACCACAACTTGCCTACCACAACATTCCTACCACAACTTTCCTACTTCAGCTTGCCTACCACAACTTTCCTACCACCACTTTCCTACCACAACTTTCCTACCACAACTTTCCTACTTCAGCTTGCCTACCACAACTTTCCTACCACAACTTTCCTACCACAACTTTCCTACTTCAACTTGCCTACCACAACTTTCCTACTTCAGCTTGCCTACCACAACTTTCCTACGACAACTTGCCTACCACAACTTTCCTACCACAACTTTCCTACCACAACTTTCCTACCACAACTTTCCTACCACAACTTTCCTACCACAACTTGCCTACCACAACTTTACTACCACAACTTTCCTACCACAACTTTCCTACCACAACTTTCCTACCACAACTTTCCTACTTCAAATTGCCTACTACAACTTTCCTACTTCAACTTTCCTACCACAACTTTCCTACCACAACTTTCCTACCACAACTTTCCTACCACAACTTTCCTACCACAACTTTCCTACCACAGCTTTCCTACCACAACTTTCCTACCACAACATTCCTACCTCAACTTGCCTACCACAACTTTCCTACTTCAACTTGTCTACCACAACTTTATTACCACAACTTTCCTACTTCAACTTGCCTACCACAACTTTCCTACTTCAACTTTCCTACCACAACTTTCCTACCACAACTTTCCTACCACAACTTTCCTACCACAACTTTCCTACCTCAACTTGCCTACCACAACTTTCCTACTTCAACTTATCTACCACAACTTTCCTACTTCAACTTGCCTACATCAGCTTGCCTACTTCAAATTGCCTACCACAACTTTCCTACTTCAACTTGCCTACCTCAACTTTCCTATCTCAACTTGCCTACCACAACTTTCCTACCTCAACTTGCCTACCACAACTTTCCTAATTGTGCTTGCCTACCACAACTTTCCTACTTCAACTTTCCTACCACAACTTTCCTACCACAACTTTCCTACCTCAACTTGCCTACCACAACTTTCCTACTTTAACTTATCTACCACAACTTTCCTACTTCAACTTGCCTACCTCAACTTTCCTATCTCAACTTGCCTACCACAACTTTGCTACCTCAACTTGCCTACCACAACTTTCCTAATTCAGCTTGCCTACCACAACTTTCCTACCACAACTTTCCTACCACAACTTTCCTACCACAACTTTCCTACTTCAGCTTGCCTACCACAACTTTCCTACCACAACTTTCGTACCACAACTTGCCTACCACAACTTTCCTACCACAACTTTCCTACTTCAGCGTGCATACCACAACTTTCCGACTTCAACTTGCCTACCACAACTTTCCTACCACAACTTTCCTACTTCAGCGTGCATACCACAACTTTCCTACTTCAACTTGCCTACCTCAACTTGCCTACCACAACTTTCCTACCACAACTTTCCTACTTCAGCGTGCATACCACAACTTTCCTACTTCAACTTGCCTACCACAACTTTCCTACCACAACTTTCCTACTTCAGCTTGCCTACCACAACTTTCCTACTTCAACTTGCCTACTTCAGCTTGCCTACTTCAAATTGCCTACCACAACTTTCCTACTTAAACTTGCCTACCTCAACTTTCCTATCTCAACTTGCCTACCACAACTTTCCTATCTCAACTTGCCTACCACAACTTTCCTACCTCAACTTGCCTACCACAACTTTCCTAATTCAGCTTGCCTACCACAACTTTCCTACCACAGCTTTCCTACTTCAACTTTCCTACCACAACTTTCCTACCACAACTTTCCTACCACAGCTTTCCTACCACAAATTTCCTACCACAACTTTCCTACCACAACTTTCCTACCTCAACTTGCCTACCACAACTTTCATATCTCAACTTGCCTACCACAACTTTCCTACCTCAACTTGCCTACCACAACTTTCCTAATTCAGCTTGCCTACCACAACTTTCCTACCACAGCTTTCCTACTTCAACTTGCCTACCACAACTTTCCTACCACAACTTGCCTACCACAATTTTCCTAATTCAGCTTGCCTACCACAACTTTCCTACCACAACTTGCCTACCACAACTTTCCTACTTCAACTTGCCTACCACAACTTTCCTACCTCAACTTGACTACCACAACTTTCCTAATTCAGCTTGCCTACCTCAACTTTCCTACCACAACTTTCCTACCTCAACTTGCCTACCACAACTTTCCTAATTCAGCTTGCCTACCACAACTTTCCTAATTCAGCTTGCCAACCACAACTTTCCTACCATCACTTGCCTACCACAACTTTCCTAATTCAGCTTGCCTCCCACAACTTTCCTACCACAGCTTTCCTACTTCAACCTGCCTACCACAACTTTCCTACCTCAACTTGCCTACCACAACATTCCTAATTCAGCTTGCCTACCACAACTTTCCTACCACAGCTTTCCTACTTTAACTTGCCTACCACAACTTTACTACCTCAACTTGCCTACCACAACTTTCCTAATTCAGCTTGCCTACCACAACTTTCCTACCACAGCTTTCCTACTTTAACTTGCCTACCACAACTTTCCTAATTCAGCTTGCCTACCACAACTTTCCTACCACAGCTTTCCTACTTCAACTTGCCTACCACAACTTTCCTACCACAACTTTCCTACTTCAACTTGCCTACCACAACTTTCCTACTTCAACTTGCCTACCACAACTTTCCTACCACAACTTTCCTACCACAACTTTCCTACCACAACTTTCCTACTTCAACTTGCCTACCACAACTTTCCTACCACAACTTTCCTACCACAACTTTCCTACCACAACTTTCCTACCACAACTTTCCTACCTCAACTTGCCTACCACAACTTTCCTACTTCAACTTGTCTACCACAACTTTCCTACTTCAACTTGCCTACTTCAGCTTGCCTACTTCAAATTGCCTACCTCAACTTTCCTACTTCAACTTGTCTACCACAACTTTCCTACTTCAACTTGCCTACTTCAGCTTGCCTACTTCAAATTGTCTACCACAACTTTCCTACTTAAACTTGCCTACCTCAACTTTCCTACCACAGCTTTCCTACTTCAACTTGCCTACCACAACTTTCCTACCACAACTTGCCTACCACAATTTTCCTAATTCAGCTTGCCTACCACAACTTTCCTACCACAACTTGCCTACCACAACTTTCCTACTTCAACTTGCCTACCACAACTTTCCTACCTCAACTTGCCTACCACAACTTTCCTAATTCAGCTTGCCTACCTCAACTTTCCTACCACAACTTTCCTACCTCAACTTGCCTACCACAACTTTCCTAATTCAGCTTGCCTACCACAACTTTCCTAATTCAGCTTGCCAACCACAACTTTCCTACCATCACTTGCCTACCACAACTTTCCTAATTCAGCTTGCCTCCCACAACTTTCCTACCACAGCTTTCCTACTTCAACCTTTCTACCACAACTTTCCTACCTCAACTTGCCTACCACAACATTCCTAATTCAGCTTGCCTACCACAACTTTCCTACCACAGCTTTCCTACTTTAACTTGCCTACCACAACTTTACTACCTAAACTTGCCTACCACAACTTTCCTAATTCAGCTTGCCTACCACAACTTTCCTACCACAGCTTTCCTACTTTAACTTGCCTACCACAACTTTCCTAATTCAGCTTGCCTACCACAACTTTCCTACCACAGCTTTCCTACTTCAACTTGCCTACCACAACTTTCCTACCACAACTTTCCTACTTCAACTTGCCTACCACAACTTTCCTACTTCAACTTGCCTACCACAACTTTCCTACCACAACTTTCCTACCACAACTTTCCTACCACAACTTTCCTACTTCAACTTGCCTACCACAACTTTCCTACCACAACTTTCCTACCACAACTTTCCTACCACAACTTTCCTACCACAACTTTCCTACCTCAACTTGCCTACCACAACTTTCCTACTTCAACTTGTCTACCACAACTTTCCTACTTCAACTTGCCTACTTCAGCTTGCCTACTTCAAATTGCCTACCTCAACTTTCCTACTTCAACTTGTCTACCACAACTTTCCTACTTCAACTTGCCTACTTCAGCTTGCCTACTTCAAATTGTCTACCACAACTTTCCTACTTCAACTTGCCTACCTCAGCTTTCCTATCTCAACTTGCCTACCACAACTTTCCTAATTCAGCTTGCCTACCACAACTTTCCTACCACAACTTGCCTACCACAACATTCCTACCACAACTTTCCTACTTCAGCTTGCCTACCACAACTTTCCTACCACCACTTTCCTACCACAACTTTCCTACCACAACTTTCCTACTTCAGCTTGCCTACCACAACTTTCCTACCACAACTTTCCTACCACAACTTTCCTACTTCAACTTGCCTACCACAACTTTCCTACTTCAGCTTGCCTACCACAACTTTCCTACGACAACTTGCCTACCACAACTTTCCTACCACAACTTTCCTACCACAACTTTCCTACCACAACTTTCCTACCACAACTTTCCTACCACAACTTGCCTACCACAACTTTACTACCACAACTTTCCTACCACAACTTTCCTACCACAACTTTCCTACCACAACTTTCCTACTTCAAATTGCCTACTACAACTTTCCTACTTCAACTTTCCTACCACAACTTTCCTACCACAACTTTCCTACCACAACTTTCCTACCACAACTTTCCTACCACAACTTTCCTACCACAGCTTTCCTACCACAACTTTCCTACCACAACATTCCTACCTCAACTTGCCTACCACAACTTTCCTACTTCAACTTGTCTACCACAACTTTATTACCACAACTTTCCTACTTCAACTTGCCTACCACAACTTTCCTACTTCAACTTTCCTACCACAACTTTCCTACCACAACTTTCCTACCACAACTTTCCTACCACAACTTTCCTACCTCAACTTGCCTACCACAACTTTCCTACTTCAACTTATCTACCACAACTTTCCTACTTCAACTTGCCTACATCAGCTTGCCTACTTCAAATTGCCTACCACAACTTTCCTACTTCAACTTGCCTACCTCAACTTTCCTATCTCAACTTGCCTACCACAACTTTCCTACCTCAACTTGCCTACCACAACTTTCCTAATTGTGCTTGCCTACCACAACTTTCCTACTTCAACTTTCCTACCACAACTTTCCTACCACAACTTTCCTACCTCAACTTGCCTACCACAACTTTCCTACTTTAACTTATCTACCACAACTTTCCTACTTCAACTTGCCTACCTCAACTTTCCTATCTCAACTTGCCTACCACAACTTTGCTACCTCAACTTGCCTACCACAACTTTCCTAATTCAGCTTGCCTACCACAACTTTCCTACCACAACTTTCCTACCACAACTTTCCTACCACAACTTTCCTACTTCAGCTTGCCTACCACAACTTTCCTACCACAACTTTCGTACCACAACTTGCCTACCACAACTTTCCTACCACAACTTTCCTACTTCAGCGTGCATACCACAACTTTCCGACTTCAACTTGCCTACCACAACTTTCCTACCACAACTTTCCTACTTCAGCGTGCATACCACAACTTTCCTACTTCAACTTGCCTACCTCAACTTGCCTACCACAACTTTCCTACCACAACTTTCCTACTTCAGCGTGCATACCACAACTTTCCTACTTCAACTTGCCTACCACAACTTTCCTACCACAACTTTCCTACTTCAGCTTGCCTACCACAACTTTCCTACTTCAACTTGCCTACTTCAGCTTGCCTACTTCAAATTGCCTACCACAACTTTCCTACTTAAACTTGCCTACCTCAACTTTCCTATCTCAACTTGCCTACCACAACTTTCCTATCTCAACTTGCCTACCACAACTTTCCTACCTCAACTTGCCTACCACAACTTTCCTAATTCAGCTTGCCTACCACAACTTTCCTACCACAGCTTTCCTACTTCAACTTTCCTACCACAACTTTCCTACCACAACTTTCCTACCACAGCTTTCCTACCACAAATTTCCTACCACAACTTTCCTACCACAACTTTCCTACCTCAACTTGCCTACCACAACTTTCATATCTCAACTTGCCTACCACAACTTTCCTACCTCAACTTGCCTACCACAACTTTCCTAATTCAGCTTGCCTACCACAACTTTCCTACCACAGCTTTCCTACTTCAACTTGCCTACCACAACTTTCCTACCACAACTTGCCTACCACAATTTTCCTAATTCAGCTTGCCTACCACAACTTTCCTACCACAACTTGCCTACCACAACTTTCCTACTTCAACTTGCCTACCACAACTTTCCTACCTCAACTTGCCTACCACAACTTTCCTAATTCAGCTTGCCTACCTCAACTTTCCTACCACAACTTTCCTACCTCAACTTGCCTACCACAACTTTCCTAATTCAGCTTGCCTACCACAACTTTCCTAATTCAGCTTGCCAACCACAACTTTCCTACCATCACTTGCCTACCACAACTTTCCTAATTCAGCTTGCCTCCACAACTTTCCTACCACAGCTTTCCTACTTCAACCTGCCTACCACAACTTTCCTACCTCAACTTGCCTACCACAACATTCCTAATTCAGCTTGCCTACCACAACTTTCCTACCACAGCTTTCCTACTTTAACTTGCCTACCACAACTTTACTACCTCAACTTGCCTACCACAACTTTCCTAATTCAGCTTGCCTACCACAACTTTCCTACCACAGCTTTCCTACTTTAACTTGCCTACCACAACTTTCCTAATTCAGCTTGCCTACCACAACTTTCCTACCACAGCTTTCCTACTTCAACTTGCCTACCACAACTTTCCTACCACAACTTTCCTACTTCAACTTGCCTACCACAACTTTCCTACTTCAACTTGCCTACCACAACTTTCCTACCACAACTTTCCTACCACAACTTTCCTACCACAACTTTCCTACTTCAACTTGCCTACCACAACTTTCCTACCACAACTTTCCTACCACAACTTTCCTACCACAACTTTCCTACCACAACTTTCCTACCTCAACTTGCCTACCACAACTTTCCTACTTCAACTTGTCTACCACAACTTTCCTACTTCAACTTGCCTACTTCAGCTTGCCTACTTCAAATTGCCTACCTCAACTTTCCTACTTCAACTTGTCTACCACAACTTTCCTACTTCAACTTGCCTACTTCAGCTTGCCTACTTCAAATTGTCTACCACAACTTTCCTACTTAAACTTGCCTACCTCAACTTTCCTATCTCAACTTGCCTACCACAACTTTCCTAATTCAGCTTGCCTACCACAACTTTCCTACCACAACTTGCCTACCACAACATTCCTACCACAAATTTCCTACTTCAGCTTGCCTACCACAACTTTCCTACCACCACTTTCCTACCACAACTTTCCTACCACAACTTTCCTACTTCAGCTTGCCTACCACAACTTTCCTACCACAACTTTCCTACCACAACTTTCCTACTTCAACTTGCCTACCACAACTTTCCTACTTCAGCTTGCCTACCACAACTTTCCTACGACAACTTGCCTACCACAACTTTCCTACCACAACTTTCCTACCACAACTTTCCTACCACAACTTTCCTACCACAACTTTCCTACCACAACTTGCCTACCACAACTTTACTACCACAACTTTCCTACCACAACTTTCCTACCACAACTTTCCTACCACAACTTTCCTACTTCAAATTGCCTACTACAACTTTCCTACTTCAACTTTCCTACCACAACTTTCCTACCACAACTTTCCTACCACAACTTTCCTACCACAACTTTCCTACCACAACTTTCCTACCACAGCTTTCCTACCACAACTTTCCTACCACAACATTCCTACCTCAACTTGCCTACCACAACTTTCCTACTTCAACTTGTCTACCACAACTTTATTACCACAACTTTCCTACTTCAACTTGCCTACCATAACTTTCCTACTTCAACTTTCCTACCACAACTTTCCTACCACAACTTTCCTACCACAACTTTCCTACCACAACTTTCCTACCTCAACTTGCCTACCACAACTTTCCTACTTCAACTTATCTACCACAACTTTCCTACTTCAACTTGCCTACATCAGCTTGCCTACTTCAAATTGCCTACCACAACTTTCCTACTTCAACTTGCCTACCTCAACTTTCCTATCTCAACTTGCCTACCACAACTTTCCTACCTCAACTTGCCTACCACAACTTTCCTAATTGAGCTTGCCTACCACAACTTTCCTACTTCAACTTTCCTACCACAACTTTCCTACCACAACTTTCCTACTTCAGCTTGCCTACCACAACTTTCCTACCACAACTTTCCTACCACAACTTGCCTACCACAACTTTCCTACCACAACTTTCCTACTTCAGCGTGCATACCACAACTTTCCTACTTCAACTTGCCTACCACAACTTTCCTACCACAACTTTCCTACTTCAGCGTGCATACCACAACTTTCCTACTTCAACTTGCCTACTTCAACTTGCCTACCACAACTTTCCTACCACAACTTTCCTACTTCAGCGTGCATACCACAACTTTCCTACTTCAACTTGCCTACCACAACTTTCCTACCACAACTTTCCTACTTCAGCTTGCCTACCACAACTTTCCTACTTCAACTTGCCTACTTCAGCTTGCCTACTTCAAATTGCCTACCACAACTTTCCTACTTAAACTTGCCTACCTCAACTTTCCTATCTCAACTTGCCTACCACAACTTTCCTATCTCAACTTGCCTACCACAACTTTCCTACCTCAACTTGCCTACCACAACTTTCCTAATTCAGCTTGCCTACCACAACTTTCCTGCCACAGCTTTCCTAACACAAATTTCCTACCACAACTTTCCTACCACAACTTTCCTACCTCAACTTGCCTACCACAACTTTCATATCTCAACTTTCCTACCACAACTTTCCTACCACAGCTTTCCTAACACAAATTTCCTACCACAACTTTCCTACCACAACTTTCCTACCTCAACTTGCCTACCACAACTTTCATATCTCAACTTGCCTACCACAACTTTCCTACCTCAACTTGCCTACCACAACTTTCCTAATTCAGCTTGCCTACCACAACTTTCCTACCACAACTTTCCTACCACAACTTTCCTACCACAACTTTCCTACCTCAACTTGCCTACCACAACTTTCATAATTCAGCTTGCCTACCACAACTTTCCTACCACAGCTTTCCTACTTCAACTTGCCTACCACAACTTTCCTACCACAACTTGCCTATCACAATTTTCCTAATTCAGCTTGCCTACCACAACTTTCCTACCACAACTTGCCTACCACAACTTTCCTACTTCAACTTGCCTACCACAACTTTCCTACCTCAACTTGCCTACCACAACTTTCCTAATTCAGCTTGCCTACCTCAACTTTCCTACCACAACTTTCCTACCTCAACTTGCCTACCACAACTTTCCTAATTCAGCTTGCCTACCACAACTTTCCTAATTCAGCTTGCCAACCACAACTTTCCTACCATCACTTGCCTACCACAAGTTTCCTAATTCAGCTTGCCTCCCACAACTTTCCTACCACAGCTTTCCTACTTCAACCTGCCTACCACAACTTTCCTACCTCAACTTGCCTACCACAACATTCCTAATTCAGCTTGCCTACCACAACTTTCCTACCACAGCTTTCCTACTTTAACTTGCCTACCACAACTTTCCTACCTCAACTTGCCTACCACAACTTTCCTAATTCAGCTTGCCTACCACAACTTTCCTACCACAGCTTTACTACTTTAACTTGCCTACCACAACTTTCCTAATTCAGCTTGCCTACCACAACTTTCCTACCACAGCTTTCCTACTTCAACTTGCCTACCACAACTTTCCTACCACAACTTTCCTACCTCAACTTGCCTACCACAACTTTCCTACTTCAACTTGCCTACCACAACTTTCCTACCACAACTTTCCTACCACAACTTTCCTACCACAACTTTCCTACTTCAACTTGCCTACCACAACTTTCCTACCACAACTTTCCTACCACAACTTTCCTACCACAACTTTCCTACCACAACTTTCCTACCTCAACTTGCCTACCACAACTTTCCTACTTCAACTTGTCTACCACAACTTTCCTACTTCAACTTGCCTACTTCAGCTTGCCTACTTCAAATTGCCTACCTCAACTTTCCTACTTCAACTTGTCTACCACAACTTTCCTACTTCAACTTGCCTACTTCAGCTTACCTACTTCAAATTGTCTACCACAACTTTCCTACTTCAACTTGCCTACCTCAACTTTCCTATCTCAACTTGCCTACCACAACTTTCCTAATTCAGCTTGCCTACCACAACTTTCCTACCACAACTTGCCTACCACAACTTTCCTACCACAACTTTCCTACTTCAGCTTGCCTACCACAACTTTCCTACCACCACTTTCCTACCACAACTTTCCTACCACAACTTTCCTACTTCAGCTTGCCTACCACAACTTTCCTACCACAACTTTCCTACCACAACTTTCCTACTTCAACTTGCCTACCACAACTTTCCTACTTCAGCTTGCCTACCACAACTTTCCTACGACAACTTGCCTACCACAACTTTCCTACCACAACTTTCCTACCACAACTTTCCTACCACAACTTTCCTACCACAACTTGCCTACCACAACTTTACTACCTCAACTTTCCTACCTCAACTTTCCTACCACAACTCGCCTACCACAACTTTCCTACCACAACTTTCCTACCACAACTTTCCTACCACAACTTTCCTACTTCAAATTGCCTACTACAACTTTCCTACTTCAACTTTCCTACCACAACTTTCCTACCACAACTTTCCCACCACAACTTTCCTACCACAACTTTCCTACCACAACTTTCCTACCACAGCTTTCCTACCACAACTTTCCTACCACAACATTCCTACCTCAACTTGCCTACCACAACTTTCCTACTTCAACTTGTCTACCACAACTTTATTACCACAACTTTCCTACTTCAACTTGCCTACCACAACTTTCCTACTTCAACTTTCCTACCACAACTTTCCTAACACAACTTTCCTACCACAACTTTCCTACCACAACTTTCCTACCTCAACTTGCCTACCACAACTTTCCTACTTCAACTTATCTACCACAACTTTCCTACTTCAACTTGCCTACTTCAGCTTGCCTACTTCAAATTGCCTACCACAACTTTCCTACTTCAACTTGCCTACCTCAACTTTCCTATCTCAACTTGCCTACCACAACTTTCCTACCTCAACTTGCCTACCACAACTTTCCTAATTGAGCTTGCCTACCACAACTTTCCTACTTCAACTTTCCTACCACAACTTTCCTACCACAACTTTCCTACTTCAGCTTGCCTACCACAACTTTCCTACCACAACTTTCCTACCACAACTTTCCTACCACAACTTTCCTACCTCAACTTGCCTACCACAACTTTCATAATTCAGCTTGCCTACCACAACTTTCCTACCACAGCTTTCCTACTTCAACTTGCCTACCACAACTTTCCTACCACAACTTGCCTATCACAATTTTCCTAATTCAGCTTGCCTACCACAACTTTCCTACCACAACTTGCCTACCACAACTTTCCTACTTCAACTTGCCTACCACAACTTTCCTACCTCAACTTGCCTACCACAACTTTCCTAATTCAGCTTGCCTACCTCAACTTTCCTACCACAACTTTCCTACCTCAACTTGCCTACCACAACTTTCCTAATTCAGCTTGCCTACCACAACTTTCCTAATTCAGCTTGCCAACCACAACTTTCCTACCATCACTTGCCTACCACAAGTTTCCTAATTCAGCTTGCCTCCCACAACTTTCCTACCACAGCTTTCCTACTTCAACCTGCCTACCACAACTTTCCTACCTCAACTTGCCTACCACAACATTCCTAATTCAGCTTGCTTACCACAACTTTCCTACCACAGCTTTCCTACTTTAACTTGCCTACCACAACTTTCCTACCTCAACTTGCCTACCACAACTTTCCTAATTCAGCTTGCCTACCACAACTTTCCTACCACAGCTTTACTACTTTAACTTGCCTACCACAACTTTCCTAATTCAGCTTGCCTACCACAACTTTCCTACCACAGCTTTCCTACTTCAACTTGCCTACCACAACTTTCCTACCACAACTTTCCTACTTCAACTTGCCTACCACAACTTTCCTACTTCAACTTGCCTACCACAACTTTCCTACCACAACTTTCCTACCACAACTTTCCTACCACAACTTTCCTACTTCAACTTGCCTACCACAACTTTCCTACCACAACTTTCCTACCACAACTTTCCTACCACAACTTTCCTACCACAACTTTCCTACCTCAACTTGCCTACCACAACTTTCCTACTTCAACTTGTCTACCACAACTTTCCTACTTCAACTTGCCTACTTCAGCTTGCCTACTTCAAATTGCCTACCTCAACTTTCCTACTTCAACTTGTCTACCACAACTTTCCTACTTCAACTTGCCTATTTCAGCTTACCTACTTCAAATTGTCTACCACAACTTTCCTACTTCAACTTGCCTACCTCAACTTTCCTATCTCAACTTGCCTACCACAACTTTCCTAATTCAGCTTGCCTACCACAACTTTCCTACCACAACTTGCCTACCACAACTTTCCTACCACAACTTTCCTACTTCAGCTTGCCTACCACAACTTTCCTACCACCACTTTCCTACCACAACTTTCCTACCACAACTTTCCTACTTCAGCTTGCCTACCACAACTTTCCTACCACAACTTTCCTACCACAACTTTCCTACTTCAACTTGCCTACCACAACTTTCCTACTTCAGCTTGCCTACCACAACTTTCCTACGACAACTTGCCTACCACAACTTTCCTACCACAACTTTCCTACCACAACTTTCCTACCACAACTTTCCTACCACAACTTGCCTACCACAACTTTACTACCTCAACTTTCCTACCTCAACTTTCCTACCACAACTCGCCTACCACAACTTTCCTACCACAACTTTCCTACCACAACTTTCCTACCACAACTTTCCTACTTCAAATTGCCTACTACAACTTTCCTACTTCAACTTTCCTACCACAACTTTCCTACCACAACTTTCCCACCACAACTTTCCTACCACAACTTTCCTACCACAACTTTCCTACCACAGCTTTCCTACCACAACTTTCCTACCACAACATTCCTACCTCAACTTGCCTACCACAACTTTCCTACTTCAACTTGTCTACCACAACTTTATTACCACAACTTTCCTACTTCAACTTGCCTACCACAACTTTCCTACTTCAACTTTCCTACCACAACTTTCCTACCACAACTTTCCTACCACAACTTTCCTACCACAACTTTCCTACCTCAACTTGCCTACCACAACTTTCCTACTTCAACTTATCTACCACAACTTTCCTACTTCAACTTGCCTACTTCAGCTTGCCTACTTCAAATTGCCTACCACAACTTTCCTACTTCAACTTGCCTACCTCAACTTTCCTATCTCAACTTGCCTACCACAACTTTCCTACCTCAACTTGCCTACCACAACTTTCCTAATTGAGCTTGCCTACCACAACTTTCCTACTTCAACTTTCCTACCACAACTTTCCTACCACAACTTTCCTACTTCAGCTTGCCTACCACAACTTTCCTACCACAACTTTCCTACCACAACTTGCCTACCACAACTTTCCTACCACAACTTTCCTACTTCAGCGTGCATACCACAACTTTCCTACTTCAACTTGCCTACCACAACTTTCCTACCACAACTTTCCTACTTCAGCGTGCATACCACAACTTTCCTACTTCTACTTGCCTACTTCAACTTGCCTACCACAACTTTCCTACCACAACTTTCCTACTTCAGCGTGCATACCACAACTTTCCTACCACAACTTTCCTACTTCAACTTGCCTACCTCAACTTTCCTACTTCAACTTGCCTACCTCAACTTTCCTACTTCAACTTTCCTACTTCAACTTTCCTACCTCAACTTGCCTACCTCAACTTTCCTACTTCAACTTGCCTACCTCAACTTGCCTACTTTCCTTTCAACTTTCCTATTTCAACTTGCCTACCTCAACTTGCCTACCTCAACTTTCCTACTTTCCTTTCCTACTTTCCTTTCAACT
Organism: Megaustenia siamemsis; assembly: GCA_032433765.1. Classification (NCBI taxonomy): domain Eukaryota; kingdom Metazoa; phylum Mollusca; class Gastropoda; order Stylommatophora; family Ariophantidae; genus Megaustenia; species Megaustenia siamemsis. Next base: position 1,946,147 of record JAVIAB010000160.1, read on the forward strand.
TTCCTACCTCAACTTGCCTACCTCAACTTTCCTACCTCAACTTGCCTACCTCAACTTGCCTACCTCAATTTTCCTACTTCAACTTGCCTACCTCAACTTTCCTACTTCAACCTGCCTACTTCAACTTTCCTACCTCAACTTTCCTACTTCAACCTGCCTACTTCAACTTTTCTTCTTCAACTTGCCCATTTCATCTTTCCTATTTCATCTTGACCATTTCAAATTTGCTATCTCAACTTGCCTACCTCAACTTGCCTACCTCAACTTGCCTACCTCAACATGCCTACCTCAACTTGCCTACCTCAACTTGCCTACCTCAACTTGCCGACCTCATCATCTCACGACATGAAATTGTCCGAAAATTCTAAAATTCTCAACTGATTTATCGAATTTGAACAAACGCGTCCCTTCTAAACTCAACGACTCGTTCTCCTTCAACAAATGTGTCTACCAAGTTAACTAATCACCCAGTCGAAACAATTTAACATACAAATCTAAACTTAACAACTTATCCTCTCTTTCACAATTTAGCATGCAAATCTAAACTTATCGAGTTATCCTCTCTTTTACAATTTAGCACACAAATGTAAATTTACTAACTTATCCTCTCTTTCTCAATTTAGCATGCAAATCTAAACTTCCCAACTTATCCTCTCTTTCACAATTTAGCACACAAATGTAAATTTACTAACTTATCCTCTCTTTCTCAATTTAGCATGCAAATCTAAACTTATCGAGTTATCCTCTCTTTCACAATTTAGCACACAAATGTAAATTTACTAACTTATCCTCTCTTTCTCAATTTAGCATGCAAATCTAAACTTCCCAACTTATCCTCTCTTTCACAATTTAGCACACAAATGTAAATTTACTAACTTATCCTCTCTTTCTCAATTTAGCATGCAAATCTAAACTTATCGAGTTATCCTCTCTTTCACAATTTAGCACACAAATGTAAATTTACTAACTTATCCTCTCTTTCTCAATTTAGCATGCAAATCTAAACTTATCGAGTTATCCTCTCTTTCACAATTTAGCACAAAAATCTAAACTTATCGACTTATCCTCTCTTTCACAATTTAGCAAACAAATCTAAACTTATCGACTTATCCTCTTTAATCAATTTAGCCTATAATCTGAACCCAGGGGTCAGCAACCTGCGGCCTACGGTGCTGAAACGGCCCGCTCAGCTTTTTTGACCGGTTCCTGTGTGGTGATTAAGATTTTGATAGCTGACCTCAATCACACACAATCTATGTCTCCTTCATTTTCTCCAGGAGAACTGCTGTCCGTGTTTTGTTTCTCGGCGTGTCTTTAATTTGGTTCTAGCTATTGTTTTGCTATTGTCCATGTCGTTAATTTGTTTATATTTTCATGGGCTTGAACTGGGAGAACACTCCTTTCGCATTCTATTTTTGGTTGTCTCTGTTTTATGGCTTGAAACTGGAGAGGGCATCTTTGTCCGTCTCTGTGGCGTCTCTTCTTTCCTCTACTGTCCACCTCGACAAACTCATCGCTGTTGTCACTTTTCTCTGTGGAATCTTCTTGTTGTTGTGTGGTCTGTTCTTGTTGGGTGGTCTGTTCTTGTTGTTGTGTGGTCTGTTCTTGTTGTTGGGTGGTCTGTTCTTGTTGTTGTGTGGTCTGTTCTTGTTGTTGGGTGGTCTGTTCTTGTTGTTGGGTGGTCTGTTCTTGTTGTTGGGTGGTCTGTTCTTGTTGTTGGGTGGTCTGTTCTTGTTGTTGGGTGGTCTGTTCTTGTTGTTGGGTGGTCTGTTCTTGTTGTTGGGTGGTCTGTTCTTGTTGTTGGGTGGTCTGTTCTTGTTGTTGTGTGGTCTGTTCTTGTTGTTGGGTGGTCTGTTCTTGTTGTTGGGTGGTCTGTTCTTGTTGTGTGGTCTGTTCTTGTTGTTGTGTGGTCTGTTCTTGTTGTTGGGTGGTCTGTTCTTGTTGTTGGGTGGTCTGTTCTTTTTCGGGTGATCTGTACTTATTGGGTGGTCTGTTAATGTTGGGTGGTCTGTTCTTGTTGTTGGGTGGTCTGTTCTTGTTGTGTGGTCTGTTCTTGTTGTGTGGTCTGTTCTTGTTGTTGTGTGGTCTGTTCTTGTTGTGTGGTCTGTTCTTGTTGTTGTGTGGTCTGTTCTTGTTGTTGGGTGGTCTGTTCTTGTTGTTGGGTGGTCTGTTCTTGTTGTTGGGTGGTCTGTTCTTGTTGTTGGGTGGTCTGTTCTTGTTGTTGGGTGGTCTGTTCTTGTTGTGTGGTCTGTTCTTGTTGTTGTGTGGTCTGTTCTTGTTGTTGGGTGGTCTGTTCTTGTTGTTGGGTGGTCTGTTCTTGTTGTGTGGTCTGTTCTTGTTGTTGGGTGGTCTGTTCTTGTTGTGTGGTCTGTTCTTGTTGTTGTGTGGTCTGTTCTTGTTGTTGGGTGGTCTGTTCTTGTTGTTGGGTGGTCTGTTCTTGTTGTTGGGTGGTCTGTTCTTGTTGTTGTGTGGTCTGTTCTTGTTGTTGGGTGGTCTGTTCTTGTTGTTGTGTGGTCTGTTCTTGTTGTTGGGTGGTCTGTTAATGTTGGGTGGTCTGTTCTTGTTGTTGGGTGGTCTGTTCTTGTTGTTGGGTGGTCTGTTCTTGTTGTTGGGTGGTCTGTTCTTGTTGTTGTGTGGTCTGTTCTTGTTGTTGGGTGGTCTGTTAATGTTGGGTGGTCTGTTCTTGTGGTTGGGTAGTTTTTGTCTTTGTCACTTCTGACGTCCTTCTTCATCGATGAGATGTCAATTGTTGGTGGTAACCACTTAGAGCTGTAGAGAGATGTATGAGCGTGGGTTATTGTAACCACTTAGAGCTGTAGAGAGATGTATGAGCGTGGGTTATTGTAACCACTTGGAGCTGTAGAGAGATGTATGAGCGTGGGTTATTGTAACCACTTGGAGCTGTAGAGAGATGTATGAGCGTGGGTTATTGTAACCACTTAGAGCTGTAGAGAGATGTATGAGCGTGGGTTATTGTAACCACTTGGAGCTGTAGAGAGATGTATGAGCGTGGGTTATTGTAACCACTTGGAGCTGTAGAGAGATGTATGAGCGTGGGTTATTGTAACCACTTAGAGCTGTAGAGAGATGTATGAGCGTGGGTTATTGTAACCACTTAGAGCTGTAGAGAGATGTATGAGCGTGGGTTATTGTAACCACTTAGAGCTGTAGAGAGATGTATGAGCGTGGGTTATTGTAACCACTTAGAGCTGTAGAGAGATGTATGAGCGTGGGTTATTGTAACCACTTAGAGCTGTAGAGAGATGTATGAGCGTGGGTTATTGTAACCACTTGGAGCTGTAGAGAGATGTATGAGCGTGGGTTATTGTAACCACTTAGAGCTGTAGAGAGATGTATGAGCGTGGGTTATTGTAACCACTTGGAGCTGTAGAGAGATGTATGAGCGTGGGTTATTGTAACCACTTAGAGCTGTAGAGAGATGTATGAGCGTGGGTTATTGTAACCACTTGGAGCTGTAGAGAGATGTATGAGCGTGGGTTATTGTAACCACTTAGAGCTGTAGAGAGATGTATGAGCGTGGGTTATTGTAACCACTTGGAGCTGTAGAGAGATGTATGAGCGTGGGTTATTGTAACCACTTAGAGCTGTAGAGAGATGTATGAGCGTGGGTTATTGTAACCACTTGGAGCTGTAGAGAGATGTATGAGCGTGGGTTATTGTAACCACTTGGAGCTGTAGAGAGATGTATGAGCGTGGGTTATTGTAACCACTTAGAGCTGTAGAGAGATGTATGAGCGTGGGTTATTGTAACCACTTGGAGCTGTAGAGAGATGTATGAGCGTGGGTTATTGTAACCACTTAGAGCTGTAGAGAGATGTATGAGCGTGGGTTATTGTAACCACTTAGAGCTGTAGAGAGATGTATGAGCGTGGGTTATTGTAACCACTTGGAGCTGTAGAGAGATGTATGAGCGTGGGTTATTGTAACCACTTAGAGCTGTAGAGAGATGTATGAGCGTGGGTTATTGTAACCACTTGGAGCTGTAGAGAGATGTATGAGCGTGGGTTATTGTAACCACTTGGAGCTGTAGAGAGATGTATGAGCGTGGGTTATTGTAACCACTTAGAGCTGTAGAGAGATGTATGAGCGTGGGTTATTGTAACCACTTGGAGCTGTAGAGAGATGTATGAGCGTGGGTTATTGTAACCACTTAGAGCTGTAGAGAGATGTATGAGCGTGGGTTATTGTAACCACTTAGAGCTGTAGAGAGATGTATGAGCGTGGGTTATTGTAACCACTTGGAGCTGTAGAGAGATGTATGAGCGTGGGTTATTGTAACCACTTGGAGCTGTAGAGAGATGTATGAGCGTGGGTTATTGTAACCACTTGGAGCTGTAGAGAGATGTATGAGCGTGGGTTATTGTAACCACTTGGAGCTGTAGAGAGATGTATGAGCGTGGGTTATTGTAACCACTTGGAGCTGTAGAGAGATGTATGAGCGTGGGTTATTGTAACCACTTGGAGCTGTAGAGAGATGTATGAGCGTGGGTTAGTGTAACCACTTGGAGCTGTAGAGAGATGTATGAGCGTGGGTTAGTGTAACCACTTGGAGCTGTAGAGAGATGTATGAGCGTGGGTTAGTGTAACCACTTGGAGCTGTAGAGAGATGTATGAGCGTGGGTTATTGTAACCACTTAGAGCTGTAGAGAGATGTATGAGCGTGGGTTATTGTAACCACTTGGAGCTGTAGAGAGATGTATGAGCGTGGGTTATTGTAACCACTTGGAGCTGTAGAGAGATGTATGAGCGTGGGTTAGTGTAACCACTTGGAGCTGTAGAGAGATGTATGAGCGTGGGTTATTGTAACCACTTGGAGCTGTAGAGAGATGTATGAGCGTGGGTTATTGTAACCACTTGGAGCTGTAGAGAGATGTATGAGCGTGGGTTATTGTAACCACTTGGAGCTGTAGAGAGATGTATGAGCGTGGGTTATTGTAACCACTTAGAGCTGTAGAGAGATGTATGAGCGTGGGTTATTGTAACCACTTGGAGCTGTAGAGAGATGTATGAGCGTGGGTTATTGTAACCACTTAGAGCTGTAGAGAGATGTATGAGCGTGGGTTATTGTAACCACTTGGAGCTGTAGAGAGATGTATGAGCGTGGGTTATTGTAACCACTTGGAGCTGTAGAGAGATGTATGAGCGTGGGTTATTGTAACCACTTGGAGCTGTAGAGAGATGTATGAGCGTGGGTTATTGTAACCACTTGGAGCTGTAGAGAGATGTATGAGCGTGGGTTATTGTAACCACTTGGAGCTGTAGAGAGATGTATGAGCGTGGGTTATTGTAACCACTTGGAGCTGTAGAGAGATGTATGAGCGTGGGTTATTGTAACCACTTAGAGCTGTAGAGAGATGTATGAGCGTGGGTTATTGTAACCACTTGGAGCTGTAGAGAGATGTATGAGCGTGGGTTATTGTAACCACTTAGAGCTGTAGAGAGATGTATGAGCGTGGGTTATTGTAACCACTTGGAGCTGTAGAGAGATGTATGAGCGTGGGTTATTGTAACCACTTAGAGCTGTAGAGAGATGTATGAGCGTGGGTTATTGTAACCACTTAGAGCTGTAGAGAGATGTATGAGCGTGGGTTATTGTAACCACTTGGAGCTGTAGAGAGATGTATGAGCGTGGGTTATTGTAACCACTTAGAGCTGTAGAGAGATGTATGAGCGTGGGTTATTGTAACCACTTGGAGCTGTAGAGAGATGTATGAGCGTGGGTTATTGTAACCACTTGGAGCTGTAGAGAGATGTATGAGCGTGGGTTATTGTAACCACTTGGAGCTGTAGAGAGATGTATGAGCGTGGGTTATTGTAACCACTTGGAGCTGTAGAGAGATGTATGAGCGTGGGTTATTGTAACCACTTGGAGCTGTAGAGAGATGTATGAGCGTGGGTTATTGTAACCACTTGGAGCTGTAGAGAGATGTATGAGCGTGGGTTATTGTAACCACTTGGAGCTGTAGAGAGATGTATGAGCGTGGGTTATTGTAACCACTTAGAGCTGTAGAGAGATGTATGAGCGTGGGTTATTGTAACCACTTGGAGCTGTAGAGAGATGTATGAGCGTGGGTTATTGTAACCACTTAGAGCTGTAGAGAGATGTATGAGCGTGGGTTATTGTAACCACTTGGAGCTGTAGAGAGATGTATGAGCGTGGGTTATTGTAACCACTTGGAGCTGTAGAGAGATGTATGAGCGTGGGTTATTGTAACCACTTAGAGCTGTAGAGAGATGTATGAGCGTGGGTTATTGTAACCACTTGGAGCTGTAGAGAGATGTATGAGCGTGGGTTATTGTAACCACTTAGAGCTGTAGAGAGATGTATGAGCGTGGGTTATTGTAACCACTTGGAGCTGTAGAGAGATGTATGAGCGTGGGTTATTGTAACCACTTGGAGCTGTAGAGAGATGTATGAGCGTGGGTTATTGTAACCACTTGGAGCTGTAGAGAGATGTATGAGCGTGGGTTATTGTAACCACTTGGAGCTGTAGAGAGATGTATGAGCGTGGGTTATTGTAACCACTTGGAGCTGTAGAGAGATGTATGAGCGTGGGTTATTGTAACCACTTGGAGCTGTAGAGAGATGTATGAGCGTGGGTTATTGTAACCACTTGGAGCTGTAGAGAGATGTATGAGCGTGGGTTATTGTAACCACTTGGAGCTGTAGAGAGATGTATGAGCGTGGGTTATTGTAACCACTTGGAGCTGTAGAGAGATGTATGAGCGTGGGTTATTGTAACCACTTGGAGCTGTAGAGAGATGTATGAGCGTGGGTTATTGTAACCACTTGGAGCTGTAGAGAGATGTATGAGCGTGGGTTATTGTAACCACTTGGAGCTGTAGAGAGATGTATGAGCGTGGGTTATTGTAACCACTTGGAGCTGTAGAGAGATGTATGAGCGTGGGTTATTGTAACCACTTGGAGCTGTAGAGAGATGTTTGAGCGTGGGTTATTGTAACCACTTGGAGCTGTAGAGAGATGTTTGAGCGTGGGTTATTGTAACCACTTGGAGCTGTAGAGAGATGTATGAGCGTGGGTTATTGTAACCACTTGGAGCTGTAGAGAGATGTATGAGCGTGGGTTATTGTAACCACTTGGAGCTGTAGAGAGATGTATGAGCGTGGGTTATTGTAACCACTTGGAGCTGTAGAGAGATGTATGAGCGTGGGTTATTGTAACCACTTGGAGCTGTAGAGAGATGTATGAGCGTGGGTTATTGTAACCACTTGGAGCTGTAGAGAGATGTATGAGCGTGGGTTATTGTAACCACTTGGAGCTGTAGAGAGATGTATGAGCGTGGGTTATTGTAACCACTTAGAGCTGTAGAGAGATGTATGAGCGTGGGTTATTGTAACCACTTGGAGCTGTAGAGAGATGTATGAGCGTGGGTTATTGTAACCACTTAGAGCTGTAGAGAGATGTATGAGCGTGGGTTATTGTAACCACTTGGAGCTGTAGAGAGATGTATGAGCGTGGGTTATTGTAACCACTTGGAGCTGTAGAGAGATGTATGAGCGTGGGTTATTGTAACCACTTGGAGCTGTAGAGAGATGTATGAGCGTGGGTTATTGTAACCACTTGGAGCTGTAGAGAGATGTATGAGCGTGGGTTATTGTAACCACTTGGAGCTGTAGAGAGATGTATGAGCGTGGGTTATTGTAACCACTTAGAGCTGTAGAGAGATGTATGAGCGTGGGTTATTGTAACCACTTGGAGCTGTAGAGAGATGTATGAGCGTGGGTTATTGTAACCACTTGGAGCTGTAGAGAGATGTATGAGCGTGGGTTATTGTAACCACTTAGAGCTGTAGAGAGATGTATGAGCGTGGGTTAGTGTAACCACTTGGAGCTGTAGAGAGATGTATGAGCGTGGGTTATTGTAACCACTTGGAGCTGTAGAGAGATGTATGAGCGTGGGTTATTGTAACCACTTGGAGCTGTAGAGAGATGTATGAGCGTGGGTTATTGTAACCACTTAGAGCTGTAGAGAGATGTATGAGCGTGGGTTATTGTAACCACTTAGAGCTGTAGAGAGATGTATGAGCGTGGGTTATTGTAACCACTTGGAGCTGTAGAGAGATGTATGAGCGTGGGTTATTGTAACCACTTAGAGCTGTAGAGAGATGTATGAGCGTGGGTTATTGTAACCACTTAGAGCTGTAGAGAGATGTATGAGCGTGGGTTATTGTAACCACTTAGAGCTGTAGAGAGATGTATGAGCGTGGGTTATTGTAACCACTTGGAGCTGTAGAGAGATGTATGAGCGTGGGTTATTGTAACCACTTGGAGCTGTAGAGAGATGTATGAGCGTGGGTTATTGTAACCACTTGGAGCTGTAGAGAGATGTATGAGCGTGGGTTATTGTAACCACTTAGAGCTGTAGAGAGATGTATGAGCGTGGGTTATTGTAACCACTTAGAGCTGTAGAGAGATGTATGAGCGTGGGTTATTGTAACCACTTAGAGCTGTAGAGAGATGTATGAGCGTGGGTTATTGTAACCACTTAGAGCTGTAGAGAGATGTATGAGCGTGGGTTATTGTAACCACTTAGAGCTGTAGAGAGATGTATGAGCGTGGGTTATTGTAACCACTTAGAGCTGTAGAGAGATGAATGAGCGTGGGTTATTGTAACCACTTGGAGCTGTAGAGAGATGTATGAGCGTGGGTTATTGTAACCACTTAGAGCTGTAGAGAGATGTATGAGCGTGGGTTATTGTAACCACTTAGAGCTGTAGAGAGATGTATGAGCGTGGGTTATTGTAACCACTTGGAGCTGTAGAGAGATGTATGAGCGTGGGTTATTGTAACCACTTAGAGCTGTAGAGAGATGTATGAGCGTGGGTTATTGTAACCACTTAGAGCTGTAGAGAGATGTATGAGCGTGGGTTATTGTAACCACTTAGAGCTGTAGAGAGATGTATGAGCGTGGGTTAGTGTAACCACTTAGAGCTGTAGAGAGATGTATGAGCGTGGGTTATTGTAACCACTTAGAGCTGTAGAGAGATGTATGAGCGTGGGTTATTGTAACCACTTGGAGCTGTAGAGAGATGTATGAGCGTGGGTTATTGTAACCACTTGGAGCTGTAGAGAGATGTATGAGCGTGGGTTATTGTAACCACTTGGAGCTGTAGAGAGATGTATGAGCGTGGGTTATTGTAACCACTTAGAGCTGTAGAGAGATGTATGAGCGTGGGTTATTGTAACCACTTGGAGCTGTAGAGAGATGTATGAGCGTGGGTTATTGTAACCACTTAGAGCTGTAGAGAGATGTATGAGCGTGGGTTATTGTAACCACTTAGAGCTGTAGAGAGATGTATGAGCGTGGGTTATTGTAACCACTTGGAGCTGTAGAGAGATGTATGAGCGTGGGTTATTGTAACCACTTAGAGCTGTAGAGAGATGTATGAGCGTGGGTTATTGTAACCACTTGGAGCTGTAGAGAGATGTATGAGCGTGGGTTATTGTAACCACTTAGAGCTGTAGAGAGATGTATGAGCGTGGGTTATTGTAACCACTTAGAGCTGTAGAGAGATGTATGAGCGTGGGTTATTGTAACCACTTGGAGCTGTAGAGAGATGTATGAGCGTGGGTTATTGTAACCACTTGGAGCTGTAGAGAGATGTATGAGCGTGGGTTATTGTAACCACTTAGAGCTGTAGAGAGATGTATGAGCGTGGGTTATTGTAACCACTTAGAGCTGTAGAGAGATGTATGAGCGTGGGTTATTGTAACCACTTAGAGCTGTAGAGAGATGTATGAGCGTGGGTTATTGTAACCACTTGGAGCTGTAGAGAGATGTATGAGCGTGGGTTATTGTAACCACTTGGAGCTGTAGAGAGATGTATGAGCGTGGGTTATTGTAACCACTTGGAGCTGTAGAGAGATGTATGAGCGTGGGTTATTGTAACCACTTGGAGCTGTAGAGAGATGTATGAGCGTGGGTTATTGTAACCACTTGGAGCTGTAGAGAGATGTATGAGCGTGGGTTATTGTAACCACTTATAGCTGTAGAGAGATGTATGAGCGTGGGTTATTGTAACCACTTGGAGCTGTAGAGAGATGTATGAGCGTGGGTTATTGTAACCACTTAGAGCTGTAGAGAGATGTATGAGCGTGGGTTATTGTAACCACTTAGAGCTGTAGAGAGATGTATGAGCGTGGGTTATTGTAACCACTTAGAGCTGTAGAGAGATGTATGAGCGTGGGTTATTGTAACCACTTGGAGCTGTAGAGAGATGTATGAGCGTGGGTTATTGTAACCACTTAGAGCTGTAGAGAGATGTATGAGCGTGGGTTATTGTAACCACTTGGAGCTGTAGAGAGATGTATGAGCGTGGGTTATTGTAACCACTTGGAGCTGTAGAGAGATGTATGAGCGTGGGTTATTGTAACCACTTAGAGCTGTAGAGAGATGTATGAGCGTGGGTTATTGTAACCACTTAGAGCTGTAGAGAGATGTATGAGCGTGGGTTATTGTAACCACTTAGAGCTGTAGAGAGATGTATGAGCGTGGGTTATTGTAACCACTTGGAGCTGTAGAGAGATGTATGAGCGTGGGTTATTGTAACCACTTGGAGCTGTAGAGAGATGTATGAGCGTGGGTTAGTGTAACCACTTGGAGCTGTAGAGAGATGTATGAGCGTGGGTTATTGTAACCACTTGGAGCTGTAGAGAGATGTATGAGCGTGGGTTATTGTAACCACTTAGAGCTGTAGAGAGATGTATGAGCGTGGGTTATTGTAACCACTTGGAGCTGTAGAGAGATGTATGAGCGTGGGTTATTGTAACCACTTAGAGCTGTAGAGAGATGTATGAGCGTGGGTTATTGTAACCACTTGGAGCTGTAGAGAGATGTATGAGCGTGGGTTATTGTAACCACTTAGAGCTGTAGAGAGATGTATGAGCGTGGGTTATTGTAACCACTTAGAGCTGTAGAGAGATGTATGAGCGTGGGTTATTGTAACCACTTGGAGCTGTAGAGAGATGTATGAGCGTGGGTTATTGTAACCACTTAGAGCTGTAGAGAGATGTATGAGCGTGGGTTATTGTAACCACTTAGAGCTGTAGAGAGATGTATGAGCGTGGGTTATTGTAACCACTTGGAGCTGTAGAGAGATGTATGAGCGTGGGTTATTGTAACCACTTGGAGCTGTAGAGAGATGTATGAGCGTGGGTTATTGTAACCACTTAGAGCTGTAGAGAGATGTATGAGCGTGGGTTATTGTAACCACTTAGAGCTGTAGAGAGATGTATGAGCGTGGGTTATTGTAACAACTTAGAGCTGTAGAGAGATGTATGAGCGTGGGTTATTGTAACCACTTAGAGCTGTAGAGAGATGTATGAGCGTGGGTTATTGTAACCACTTAGAGCTGTAGAGAGATGTATGAGCGTGGGTTATTGTAACCACTTAGAGCTGTAGAGAGATGTATGAGCGTGGGTTATTGTAACCACTTGGAGCTGTAGAGAGATGTATGAGCGTGGGTTATTGTAACCACTTAGAGCTGTAGAGAGATGTATGAGCGTGGGTTATTGTAACCACTTAGAGCTGTAGAGAGATGTATGAGCGTGGGTTATTGTAACCACTTGGAGCTGTAGAGAGATGTATGAGCGTGGGTTATTGTAACCACTTAGAGCTGTAGAGAGATGTATGAGCGTGGGTTATTGTAACCACTTGGAGCTGTAGAGAGATGTATGAGCGTGGGTTATTGTAACCACTTAGAGCTGTAGAGAGATGTATGAGCGTGGGTTATTGTAACCACTTGGAGCTGTAGAGAGATGTATGAGCGTGGGTTATTGTAACCACTTAGAGCTGTAGAGAGATGTATGAGCGTGGGTTATTGTAACCACTTGGAGCTGTAGAGAGATGTATGAGCGTGGGTTATTGTAACCACTTAGAGCTGTAGAGAGATGTATGAGCGTGGGTTATTGTAACCACTTGGAGCTGTAGAGAGATGTATGAGCGTGGGTTATTGTAACCACTTGGAGCTGTAGAGAGATGTATGAGCGTGGGTTATTGTAACCACTTAGAGCTGTAGAGAGATGTATGAGCGTGGGTTATTGTAACCACTTGGAGCTGTAGAGAGATGTATGAGCGTGGGTTATTGTAACCACTTAGAGCTGTAGAGAGATGTATGAGCGTGGGTTATTGTAACCACTTAGAGCTGTAGAGAGATGTATGAGCGTGGGTTATTGTAACCACTTGGAGCTGTAGAGAGATGTATGAGCGTGGGTTATTGTAACCACTTAGAGCTGTAGAGAGATGTATGAGCGTGGGTTATTGTAACCACTTGGAGCTGTAGAGAGATGTATGAGCGTGGGTTATTGTAACCACTTGGAGCTGTAGAGAGATGTATGAGCGTGGGTTATTGTAACCACTTGGAGCTGTAGAGAGATGTATGAGCGTGGGTTATTGTAACCACTTGGAGCTGTAGAGAGATGTATGAGCGTGGGTTATTGTAACCACTTAGAGCTGTAGAGAGATGTATGAGCGTGGGTTATTGTAACCACTTGGAGCTGTAGAGAGATGTATGAGCGTGGGTTATTGTAACCACTTGGAGCTGTAGAGAGATGTATGAGCGTGGGTTATTGTAACCACTTGGAGCTGTAGAGAGATGTATGAGCGTGGGTTATTGTAACCACTTGGAGCTGTAGAGAGATGTATGAGCGTGGGTTATTGTAACCACTTGGAGCTGTAGAGAGATGTATGAGCGTGGGTTATTGTAACCACTTGGAGCTGTAGAGAGATGTATGAGCGTGGGTTATTGTAACCACTTAGAGCTGTAGAGAGATGTATGAGCGTGGGTTATTGTAACCACTTGGAGCTGTAGAGAGATGTATGAGCGTGGGTTATTGTAACCACTTAGAGCTGTAGAGAGATGTATGAGCGTGGGTTATTGTAACCACTTGGAGCTGTAGAGAGATGTATGAGCGTGGGTTATTGTAACCACTTGGAGCTGTAGAGAGATGTATGAGCGTGGGTTATTGTAACCACTTGGAGCTGTAGAGAGATGTATGAGCGTGGGTTATTGTAACCACTTGGAGCTGTAGAGAGATGTATGAGCGTGGGTTATTGTAACCACTTGGAGCTGTAGAGAGATGTATGAGCGTGGGTTATTGTAACCACTTGGAGCTGTAGAGAGATGTATGAGCGTGGGTTATTGTAACCACTTAGAGCTGTAGAGAGATGTATGAGCGTGGGTTATTGTAACCACTTGGAGCTGTAGAGAGATGTATGAGCGTGGGTTATTGTAACCACTTAGAGCTGTAGAGAGATGTATGAGCGTGGGTTATTGTAACCACTTGGAGCTGTAGAGAGATGTATGAGCGTGGGTTATTGTAACCACTTAGAGCTGTAGAGAGATGTATGAGCGTGGGTTATTGTAACCACTTAGAGCTGTAGAGAGATGTATGAGCGTGGGTTATTGTAACCACTTGGAGCTGTAGAGAGATGTATGAGCGTGGGTTATTGTAACCACTTAGAGCTGTAGAGAGATGTATGAGCGTGGGTTATTGTAACCACTTGGAGCTGTAGAGAGATGTATGAGCGTGGGTTATTGTAACCACTTGGAGCTGTAGAGAGATGTATGAGCGTGGGTTATTGTAACCACTTGGAGCTGTAGAGAGATGTATGAGCGTGGGTTATTGTAACCACTTGGAGCTGTAGAGAGATGTATGAGCGTGGGTTATTGTAACCACTTGGAGCTGTAGAGAGATGTATGAGCGTGGGTTATTGTAACCACTTGGAGCTGTAGAGAGATGTATGAGCGTGGGTTATTGTAACCACTTGGAGCTGTAGAGAGATGTATGAGCGTGGGTTATTGTAACCACTTAGAGCTGTAGAGAGATGTATGAGCGTGGGTTATTGTAACCACTTGGAGCTGTAGAGAGATGTATGAGCGTGGGTTATTGTAACCACTTAGAGCTGTAGAGAGATGTATGAGCGTGGGTTATTGTAACCACTTGGAGCTGTAGAGAGATGTATGAGCGTGGGTTATTGTAACCACTTGGAGCTGTAGAGAGATGTATGAGCGTGGGTTATTGTAACCACTTGGAGCTGTAGAGAGATGTATGAGCGTGGGTTATTGTAACCACTTGGAGCTGTAGAGAGATGTATGAGCGTGGGTTATTGTAACCACTTAGAGCTGTAGAGAGATGTATGAGCGTGGGTTATTGTAACCACTTGGAGCTGTAGAGAGATGTATGAGCGTGGGTTATTGTAACCACTTGGAGCTGTAGAGAGATGTATGAGCGTGGGTTATTGTAACCACTTGGAGCTGTAGAGAGATGTATGAGCGTGGGTTATTGTAACCACTTGGAGCTGTAGAGAGATGTATGAGCGTGGGTTATTGTAACCACTTGGAGCTGTAGAGAGATGTATGAGCGTGGGTTATTGTAACCACTTGGAGCTGTAGAGAGATGTATGAGCGTGGGTTATTGTAACCACTTGGAGCTGTAGAGAGATGTATGAGCGTGGGTTATTGTAACCACTTGGAGCTGTAGAGAGATGTATGAGCGTGGGTTATTGTAACCACTTGGAGCTGTAGAGAGATGTATGAGCGTGGGTTATTGTAACCACTTGGAGCTGTAGAGAGATGTATGAGCGTGGGTTATTGTAACCACTTGGAGCTGTAGAGAGATGTATGAGCGTGGGTTATTGTAACCACTTGGAGCTGTAGAGAGATGTATGAGCGTGGGTTATTGTAACCACTTGGAGCTGTAGAGAGATGTATGAGCGTGGGTTATTGTAACCACTTGGAGCTGTAGAGAGATGTATGAGCGTGGGTTATTGTAACCACTTGGAGCTGTAGAGAGATGTATGAGCGTGGGTTATTGTAACCACTTGGAGCTGTAGAGAGATGTATGAGCGTGGGTTATTGTAACCACTTGGAGCTGTAGAGAGATGTATGAGCGTGGGTTATTGTAACCACTTGGAGCTGTAGAGAGATGTATGAGCGTGGGTTATTGTAACCACTTGGAGCTGTAGAGAGATGTATGAGCGTGGGTTATTGTAACCACTTGGAGCTGTAGAGAGATGTATGAGCGTGGGTTATTGTAACCACTTGGAGCTGTAGAGAGATGTATGAGCGTGGGTTATTGTAACCACTTAGAGCTGTAGAGAGATGTATGAGCGTGGGTTATTGTAACCACTTGGAGCTGTAGAGAGATGTATGAGCGTGGGTTATTGTAACCACTTAGAGCTGTAGAGAGATGTATGAGCGTGGGTTATTGTAACCACTTGGAGCTGTAGAGAGATGTATGAGCGTGGGTTATTGTAACCACTTGGAGCTGTAGAGAGATGTATGAGCGTGGGTTATTGTAACCACTTGGAGCTGTAGAGAGATGTATGAGCGTGGGTTATTGTAACCACTTGGAGCTGTAGAGAGATGTATGAGCGTGGGTTATTGTAACCACTTGGAGCTGTAGAGAGATGTATGAGCGTGGGTTATTGTAACCACTTAGAGCTGTAGAGAGATGTATGAGCGTGGGTTATTGTAACCACTTGGAGCTGTAGAGAGATGTATGAGCGTGGGTTATTGTAACCACTTGGAGCTGTAGAGAGATGTATGAGCGTGGGTTATTGTAACCACTTAGAGCTGTAGAGAGATGTATGAGCGTGGGTTATTGTAACCACTTGGAGCTGTAGAGAGATGTATGAGCGTGGGTTATTGTAACCACTTGGAGCTGTAGAGAGATGTATGAGCGTGGGTTATTGTAACCACTTGGAGCTGTAGAGAGATGTATGAGCGTGGGTTATTGTAACCACTTAGAGCTGTAGAGAGATGTATGAGCGTGGGTTATTGTAACCACTTAGAGCTGTAGAGAGATGTATGAGCGTGGGTTATTGTAACCACTTGGAGCTGTAGAGAGATGTATGAGCGTGGGTTATTGTAACCACTTAGAGCTGTAGAGAGATGTATGAGCGTGGGTTATTGTAACCACTTAGAGCTGTAGAGAGATGTATGAGCGTGGGTTATTGTAACCACTTAGAGCTGTAGAGAGATGTATGAGCGTGGGTTATTGTAACCACTTGGAGCTGTAGAGAGATGTATGAGCGTGGGTTATTGTAACCACTTGGAGCTGTAGAGAGATGTATGAGCGTGGGTTATTGTAACCACTTGGAGCTGTAGAGAGATGTATGAGCGTGGGTTATTGTAACCACTTAGAGCTGTAGAGAGATGTATGAGCGTGGGTTATTGTAACCACTTAGAGCTGTAGAGAGATGTATGAGCGTGGGTTATTGTAACCACTTAGAGCTGTAGAGAGATGTATGAGCGTGGGTTATTGTAACCACTTAGAGCTGTAGAGAGATGTATGAGCGTGGGTTATTGTAACCACTTAGAGCTGTAGAGAGATGTATGAGCGTGGGTTATTGTAACCACTTAGAGCTGTAGAGAGATGTATGAGCGTGGGTTATTGTAACCACTTGGAGCTGTAGAGAGATGTATGAGCGTGGGTTATTGTAACCACTTAGAGCTGTAGAGAGATGTATGAGCGTGGGTTATTGTAACCACTTAGAGCTGTAGAGAGATGTATGAGCGTGGGTTATTGTAACCACTTGGAGCTGTAGAGAGATGTATGAGCGTGGGTTATTGTAACCACTTAGAGCTGTAGAGAGATGTATGAGCGTGGGTTATTGTAACCACTTAGAGCTGTAGAGAGATGTATGAGCGTGGGTTATTGTAACCACTTAGAGCTGTAGAGAGATGTATGAGCGTGGGTTATTGTAACCACTTAGAGCTGTAGAGAGATGTATGAGCGTGGGTTATTGTAACCACTTAGAGCTGTAGAGAGATGTATGAGCGTGGGTTATTGTAACCACTTGGAGCTGTAGAGAGATGTATGAGCGTGGGTTATTGTAACCACTTGGAGCTGTAGAGAGATGTATGAGCGTGGGTTATTGTAACCACTTGGAGCTGTAGAGAGATGTATGAGCGTGGGTTATTGTAACCACTTAGAGCTGTAGAGAGATGTATGAGCGTGGGTTATTGTAACCACTTGGAGCTGTAGAGAGATGTATGAGCGTGGGTTATTGTAACCACTTAGAGCTGTAGAGAGATGTATGAGCGTGGGTTATTGTAACCACTTAGAGCTGTAGAGAGATGTATGAGCGTGGGTTATTGTAACCACTTGGAGCTGTAGAGAGATGTATGAGCGTGGGTTATTGTAACCACTTAGAGCTGTAGAGAGATGTATGAGCGTGGGTTATTGTAACCACTTGGAGCTGTAGAGAGATGTATGAGCGTGGGTTATTGTAACCACTTAGAGCTGTAGAGAGATGTATGAGCGTGGGTTATTGTAACCACTTAGAGCTGTAGAGAGATGTATGAGCGTGGGTTATTGTAACCACTTGGAGCTGTAGAGAGATGTATGAGCGTGGGTTATTGTAACCACTTGGAGCTGTAGAGAGATGTATGAGCGTGGGTTATTGTAACCACTTAGAGCTGTAGAGAGATGTATGAGCGTGGGTTATTGTAACCACTTAGAGCTGTAGAGAGATGTATGAGCGTGGGTTATTGTAACCACTTAGAGCTGTAGAGAGATGTATGAGCGTGGGTTATTGTAACCACTTGGAGCTGTAGAGAGATGTATGAGCGTGGGTTATTGTAACCACTTGGAGCTGTAGAGAGATGTATGAGCGTGGGTTATTGTAACCACTTGGAGCTGTAGAGAGATGTATGAGCGTGGGTTATTGTAACCACTTGGAGCTGTAGAGAGATGTATGAGCGTGGGTTATTGTAACCACTTGGAGCTGTAGAGAGATGTATGAGCGTGGGTTATTGTAACCACTTAGAGCTGTAGAGAGATGTATGAGCGTGGGTTATTGTAACCACTTGGAGCTGTAGAGAGATGTATGAGCGTGGGTTATTGTAACCACTTAGAGCTGTAGAGAGATGTATGAGCGTGGGTTATTGTAACCACTTAGAGCTGTAGAGAGATGTATGAGCGTGGGTTATTGTAACCACTTAGAGCTGTAGAGAGATGTATGAGCGTGGGTTATTGTAACCACTTGGAGCTGTAGAGAGATGTATGAGCGTGGGTTATTGTAACCACTTAGAGCTGTAGAGAGATGTATGAGCGTGGGTTATTGTAACCACTTGGAGCTGTAGAGAGATGTATGAGCGTGGGTTATTGTAACCACTTGGAGCTGTAGAGAGATGTATGAGCGTGGGTTATTGTAACCACTTAGAGCTGTAGAGAGATGTATGAGCGTGGGTTATTGTAACCACTTAGAGCTGTAGAGAGATGTATGAGCGTGGGTTATTGTAACCACTTAGAGCTGTAGAGAGATGTATGAGCGTGGGTTATTGTAACCACTTAGAGCTGTAGAGAGATGTATGAGCGTGGGTTATTGTAACCACTTGGAGCTGTAGAGAGATGTATGAGCGTGGGTTATTGTAACCACTTGGAGCTGTAGAGAGATGTATGAGCGTGGGTTATTGTAACCACTTGGAGCTGTAGAGAGATGTATGAGCGTGGGTTATTGTAACCACTTAGAGCTGTAGAGAGATGTATGAGCGTGGGTTATTGTAACCACTTGGAGCTGTAGAGAGATGTATGAGCGTGGGTTATTGTAACCACTTGGAGCTGTAGAGAGATGTATGAGCGTGGGTTATTGTAACCACTTGGAGCTGTAGAGAGATGTATGAGCGTGGGTTATTGTAACCACTTAGAGCTGTAGAGAGATGTATGAGCGTGGGTTATTGTAACCACTTAGAGCTGTAGAGAGATGTATGAGCGTGGGTTATTGTAACCACTTGGAGCTGTAGAGAGATGTATGAGCGTGGGTTATTGTAACCACTTAGAGCTGTAGAGAGATGTATGAGCGTGGGTTATTGTAACCACTTAGAGCTGTAGAGAGATGTATGAGCGTGGGTTATTGTAACCACTTGGAGCTGTAGAGAGATGTATGAGCGTGGGTTATTGTAACCACTTGGAGCTGTAGAGAGATGTATGAGCGTGGGTTATTGTAACCACTTAGAGCTGTAGAGAGATGTATGAGCGTGGGTTATTGTAACCACTTAGAGCTGTAGAGAGATGTATGAGCGTGGGTTATTGTAACCACTTAGAGCTGTAGAGAGATGTATGAGCGTGGGTTATTGTAACCACTTAGAGCTGTAGAGAGATGTATGAGCGTGGGTTATTGTAACCACTTAGAGCTGTAGAGAGATGTATGAGCGTGGGTTATTGTAACCACTTAGAGCTGTAGAGAGATGTATGAGCGTGGGTTATTGTAACCACTTAGAGCTGTAGAGAGATGTATGAGCGTGGGTTATTGTAACCACTTAGAGCTGTAGAGAGATGTATGAGCGTGGGTTATTGTAACCACTTAGAGCTGTAGAGAGATGTATGAGCGTGGGTTATTGTAACCACTTGGAGCTGTAGAGAGATGTATGAGCGTGGGTTATTGTAACCACTTAGAGCTGTAGAGAGATGTATGAGCGTGGGTTATTGTAACCACTTAGAGCTGTAGAGAGATGTATGAGCGTGGGTTATTGTAACCACTTAGAGCTGTAGAGAGATGTATGAGCGTGGGTTATTGTAACCACTTAGAGCTGTAGAGAGATGTATGAGCGTGGGTTATTGTAACCACTTAGAGCTGTAGAGAGATGTATGAGCGTGGGTTATTGTAACCACTTAGAGCTGTAGAGAGATGTATGAGCGTGGGTTATTGTAACCACTTGGAGCTGTAGAGAGATGTATGAGCGTGGGTTATTGTAACCACTTGGAGCTGTAGAGAGATGTATGAGCGTGGGTTATTGTAACCACTTAGAGCTGTAGAGAGATGTATGAGCGTGGGTTATTGTAACCACTTGGAGCTGTAGAGAGATGTATGAGCGTGGGTTATTGTAACCACTTAGAGCTGTAGAGAGATGTATGAGCGTGGGTTATTGTAACCACTTAGAGCTGTAGAGAGATGTATGAGCGTGGGTTATTGTAACCACTTAGAGCTGTAGAGAGATGTATGAGCGTGGGTTATTGTAACCACTTGGAGCTGTAGAGAGATGTATGAGCGTGGGTTATTGTAACCACTTAGAGCTGTAGAGAGATGTATGAGCGTGGGTTATTGTAACCACTTGGAGCTGTAGAGAGATGTATGAGCGTGGGTTATTGTAACCACTTAGAGCTGTAGAGAGATGTATGAGCGTGGGTTATTGTAACCACTTGGAGCTGTAGAGAGATGTATGAGCGTGGGTTATTGTAACCACTTGGAGCTGTAGAGAGATGTATGAGCGTGGGTTATTGTAACCACTTGGAGCTGTAGAGAGATGAATGAGCGTGGGTTATTGTAACCACTTGGAGCTGTAGAGAGATGTATGAGCGTGGGTTATTGTAACCACTTAGAGCTGTAGAGAGATGAATGAGCGTGGGTTATTGTAACCACTTAGAGCTGTAGAGAGATGAATGAGCGTGGGTTATTGTAACCACTTGGAGCTGTAGAGAGATGAATGAGCGTGGGTTATTGTAACCACTTGGAGCTGTAGAGAGATGTATGAGCGTGGGTTATTGTAACCACTTAGAGCTGTAGAGAGATGAATGAGCGTGGGTTATTGTAACCACTTGGAGCTGTAGAGAGATGTATGAGCGTGGGTTATTGTAACCACTTAGAGCTGTAGAGAGATGAATGAGCGTGGGTTATTGTAACCACTTAGAGCTGTAGAGAGATGAATGAGCGTGGGTTATTGTAACCACTTGGAGCTGTAGAGAGATGAATGAGCGTGGGTTATTGTAACCACTTGGAGCTGTAGAGAGATGTATGAGCGTGGGTTATTGTAACCACTTAGAGCTGTAGAGAGATGTATGAGCGTGGGTTATTGTAACCACTTGGAGCTGTAGAGAGATGTATGAGCGTGGGTTATTGTAACCACTTAGAGCTGTAGAGAGATGTATGAGCGTGGGTTATTGTAACCACTTAGAGCTGTAGAGAGATGTATGAGCGTGGGTTATTGTAACCACTTAGAGCTGTAGAGAGATGTATGAGCGTGGGTTATTGTAACCACTTAGAGCTGTAGAGAGATGTATGAGCGTGGGTTATTGTAACCACTTAGAGCTGTAGAGAGATGTATGAGCGTGGGTTATTGTAACCACTTGGAGCTGTAGAGAGATGAATGAGCGTGGGTTATTGTAACCACTTGGAGCTGTAGAGAGATGTATGAGCGTGGGTTATTGTAACCACTTAGAGCTGTAGAGAGATGTATGAGCGTGGGTTATTGTAACCACTTAGAGCTGTAGAGAGATGAATGAGCGTGGGTTATTGTAACCACTTGGAGCTGTAGAGAGATGTATGAGCGTGGGTTATTGTAACCACTTAGAGCTGTAGAGAGATGTATGAGCGTGGGTTATTGTAACCACTTAGAGCTGTAGAGAGATGTATGAGCGTGGGTTATTGTAACCACTTGGAGCTGTAGAGAGATGTATGAGCGTGGGTTATTGTAACCACTTAGAGCTGTAGAGAGATGTATGAGCGTGGGTTATTGTAACCACTTAGAGCTGTAGAGAGATGTATGAGCGTGGGTTATTGTAACCACTTGGAGCTGTAGAGAGATGAATGAGCGTGGGTTATTGTAACCACTTGGAGCTGTAGAGAGATGTATGAGCGTGGGTTATTGTAACCACTTGGAGCTGTAGAGAGATGTATGAGCGTGGGTTATTGTAACCACTTAGAGCTGTAGAGAGATGTATGAGCGTGGGTTATTGTAACCACTTGGAGCTGTAGAGAGATGTATGAGCGTGGGTTATTGTAACCACTTAGAGCTGTAGAGAGATGTATGAGCGTGGGTTATTGTAACCACTTAGAGCTGTAGAGAGATGTATGAGCGTGGGTTATTGTAACCACTTGGAGCTGTAGAGAGATGAATGAGCGTGGGTTATTGTAACCACTTGGAGCTGTAGAGAGATGAATGAGCGTGGGTTATTGTAACCACTTGGAGCTGTAGAGAGATGAATGAGCGTGGGTTATTGTAACCACTTGGAGCTGTAGAGAGATGAATGAGCGTGGGTTATTGTAACCACTTGGAGCTGTAGAGAGATGTATGAGCGTGGGTTATTGTAACCACTTAGAGCTGTAGAGAGATGTATGAGCGTGGGTTATTGTAACCACTTGGAGCTGTAGAGAGATGTATGAGCGTGGGTTATTGTAACCACTTGGAGCTGTAGAGAGATGTATGAGCGTGGGTTATTGTAACCACTTGGAGCTGTAGAGAGATGTATGAGCGTGGATTATTGTAACCACTTGGAGCTGTAGAGAGATGTATGAGCGTGGGTTATTGTAACCACTTAGAGCTGTAGAGAGATGTATGAGCGTGGGTTATTGTAACCACTTAGAGCTGTAGAGAGATTTATGAGCGTGGGTTATTGTAACCACTTAGAGCTGTAGAGAGATGTATGAGCGTGGGTTATTGTAACCACTTGGAGCTGTAGAGAGATGTATGAGCGTGGGTTATTGTAACCACTTGGAGCTGTAGAGAGATGAATGAGCGTGGGTTATTGTAACCACTTGGAGCTGTAGAGAGATGAATGAGCGTGGGTTATTGTAACCACTTGGAGCTGTAGAGAGATGAATGAGCGTGGGTTATTGTAACCACTTGGAGCTGTAGAGAGATGTATGAGCGTGGGTTATTGTAACCACTTAGAGCTGTAGAGAGATGTATGAGCGTGGGTTATTGTAACCACTTGGAGCTGTAGAGAGATGTATGAGCGTGGGTTATTGTAACCACTTAGAGCTGTAGAGAGATGTATGAGCGTGGGTTATTGTAACCACTTGGAGCTGTAGAGAGATGTATGAGCGTGGGTTATTGTAACCACTTGGAGCTGTAGAGAGATGTATGAGCGTGGGTTATTGTAACCACTTGGAGCTGTAGAGAGATGTATGAGCGTGGGTTATTGTAACCACTTAGAGCTGTAGAGAGATGTATGAGCATGGGTTATTGTAACCACTTGGAGCTGTAGAGAGATGTATGAGCGTGGGTTATTGTAACCACTTGGAGCTGTAGAGAGATGTATGAGCGTGG
Organism: Megaustenia siamemsis; assembly: GCA_032433765.1. Taxonomy (NCBI): domain Eukaryota; kingdom Metazoa; phylum Mollusca; class Gastropoda; order Stylommatophora; family Ariophantidae; genus Megaustenia; species Megaustenia siamemsis. Next base: position 1,969,180 of record JAVIAB010000160.1, read on the forward strand.
GTTATTGTAACCACTTGGAGCTGTAGAGAGATGTATGAGCGTGGGTTATTGTAACCACTTGGAGCTGTAGAGAGATGTATGAGCGTGGGTTATTGTAACCACTTGGAGCTGTAGAGAGATGTATGAGCGTGGGTTATTGTAACCACTTGGAGCTGTAGAGAGATGTATGAGCGTGGGTTATTGTAACCACTTGGAGCTGTAGAGAGATGTATGAGCGTGGGTTATTGTAACCACTTGGAGCTGTAGAGAGATGTATGAGCGTGGGTTATTGTAACCACTTGGAGCTGTAGAGAGATGTATGAGCGTGGGTTATTGTAACCACTTAGAGCTGTAGAGAGATGTATGAGCGTGGGTTATTGTAACCACTTGGAGCTGTAGAGAGATGAATGAGCGTGGGTTATTGTAACCACTTGGAGCTGTAGAGAGATGAATGAGCGTGGGTTATTGTAACCACTTAGAGCTGTAGAGAGATGAATGAGCGTGGGTTATTGTAACCACTTAGAGCTGTAGAGAGATGAATGAGCGTGGGTTATTGTAACCACTTAGAGCTGTAGAGAGATGAATGAGCGTGGGTTATTGTAACCACTTAGAGCTGTAGAGAGATGAATGAGCGTGGGTTATTGTAACCACTTAGAGCTGTAGAGAGATGTATGAGCGTGGGTTATTGTAACCACTTAGAGCTGTAGAGAGATGTATGAGCGTGGGTTATTGTAACCACTTAGAGCTATAGAGAGATGAATGAGCGTGGGTTATTGTAACCACTTAGAGCTGTAGAGAGATGTATGAGCGTGGGTTATTGTAACCACTTAGAGCTATAGAGAGATGTATGAGCGTGGGTTATTGTAACCACTTAGAGCTGTAGAGAGATGTATGAGCGTGGGTTATTGTAACCACTTAGAGCTGTAGAGAGATGTATGAGCGTGGGTTATTGTAACCACTTGGAGCAGTAGAGAGATGTATGAGCGTGGGTTATTGTAACCACTTGGAGCTGTAGAGAGATGTATGAGCGTGGGTTATTGTAACCACTTGGAGCTGTAGAGAGATGTATGAGCGTGGGTTATTGTAACCACTTGGAGCTGTAGAGAGATGTATGAGCGTGGGTTATTGTAACCACTTAGAGCTGTAGAGAGATGTATGAGCGTGGGTTATTGTAACCACTTAGAGCTGTAGAGAGATGAATGAGCGTGGGTTATTGTAACCACTTGGAGCTGTAGAGAGATGTATGAGCGTGGGTTATTGTAACCACTTGGAGCTGTAGAGAGATGTATGAGCGTGGGTTATTGTAACCACTTGGAGCAGTAGAGAGATGTATGAGCGTGGGTTATTGTAACCACTTGGAGCTGTAGAGAGATGTATGAGCGTGGGTTATTGTAACCACTTGGAGCAGTAGAGAGATGTATGAGCGTGGGTTATTGTAACCACTTAGAGCTGTAGAGAGATGTATGAGCGTGGGTTATTGTAACCACTTGGAGCTGTAGAGAGATGTATGAGCGTGGGTTATTGTAACCACTTGGAGCAGTAGAGAGATGTATGAGCGTGGGTTATTGTAACCACTTGGAGCAGTAGAGAGATGTATGAGCGTGGGTTATTGTAACCACTTGGAGCTGTAGAGAGATGTATGAGCGTGGGTTATTGTAACCACTTGGAGCTGTAGAGAGATGTATGAGCGTGGGTTATTGTAACCACTTGGAGCTGTAGAGAGATGTATGAGCGTGGGTTATTGTAACCACTTAGAGCTGTAGAGAGATGTATGAGCGTGGGTTATTGTAACCACTTGGAGCTGTAGAGAGATGTATGAGCGTGGGTTATTGTAACCACTTGGAGCTGTAGAGAGATGTATGAGCGTGGGTTATTGTAACCACTTGGAGCTGTAGAGAGATGTATGAGCGTGGGTTATTGTAACCACTTGGAGCTGTAGAGAGATGTATGAGCGTGGGTTATTGTAACCACTTGGAGCTGTAGAGAGATGTATGAGCGTGGGTTATTGTAACCACTTAGAGCTGTAGAGAGATGTATGAGCGTGGGTTATTGTAACCACTTAGAGCTGTAGAGAGATGTATGAGCGTGGGTTATTGTAACCACTTGGAGCTGTAGAGAGATGTATGAGCGTGGGTTAGTGTAACCACTTAGAGCTGTAGAGAGATGTATGAGCGTGGGTTATTGTAACCACTTGGAGCTGTAGAGAGATGTATGAGCGTGGGTTAGTGTAACCACTTAGAGCTGTAGAGAGATGTATGAGCGTGGGTTATTGTAACCACTTAGAGCTGTAGAGAGATGTATGAGCGTGGGTTATTGTAACCACTTAGAGCTGTAGAGAGATGTATGAGCGTGGGTTATTGTAACCACTTAGAGCTGTAGAGAGATGTATGAGCGTGGGTTATTGTAACCACTTAGAGCTGTAGAGAGATGTATGAGCGTGGGTTATTGTAACCACTTGGAGCTGTAGAGAGATGTATGAGCGTGGGTTATTGTAACCACTTGGAGCTGTAGAGAGATGTATGAGCGTGGGTTATTGTAACCACTTAGAGCTGTAGAGAGATGTATGAGCGTGGGTTATTGTAACCACTTCGAGCTGTAGAGAGATGTATGAGCGTGGGTTATTGTAACCACTTAGAGCTGTAGAGAGATGTATGAGCGTGGGTTATTGTAACCACTTAGAGCTGTAGAGAGATGTATGAGCGTGGGTTATTGTAACCACTTAGAGCTGTAGAGAGATGTATGAGCGTGGGTTATTGAGTTATTTCTGGGTCATCATCATTGCACTCCGAACATGTCCACAGATGCTCAGATTCTCTTCTTCCATTGTTATCTTCCACCATTGTTCTCTTCTTCTACACACTAAATCGACCAACACCAGTGCGTTCTCTAGGTCTTCCCTCTGCTTGTTGGTTATGACGTTACCCCACTGGTTTCCTCTTGCATTAAAGTCTTCGCACAAAATGATGATCTTTTCGAATGAGAAGAGATTTTGCCATTGTTGTGTGTGTGTTCGCGTGTGTGTGAGTGTATGCTAAAATAAAGAAGTAAATCCTCCATTGTTCTCTTCTTCCATTGTTATCTTCCTCCATTGTTATCTTCTTCCATTGTTATCTTCCTCATTGTTATCTTCTTCCATTGGTATCTTCCTCCATTGTTATCTTCCTCCATTGTTATCTTCCTCCATTGTTCTCTTCTTCCATTGGTATCTTCCTCCATTGTTATCTTCCTCCATTGTTATCTTCCTCCATTGTTCTCTTCTTCCATTGGTATCTTCCTCCATTGTTATCTTCCTCCATTGTTATCTTCCTCCATTGTTCTCTTCTTCCATTGGTATCTTCCTCCATTGTTATCTTCCTCCATTGTTATCTTCCTCCATTGTTATCTTCCTCCATTGTTATCTTCCTCCATTGTTATCTTCCTCCATTGTTATCTTCCTCCATTGTTATCTTCCTCCATTGTTCTCTTCTGCATTGTTCTCTTCCTCCATTGGTATCTTCCTCCATTGTTATCTTCCTCCATTGTTATCTTCTTCCATTGTTATCTTCTTCCATTGTTATCTTCCTCCATTGTTATCTTCTTCCATTGTTATCTTCCTCCATTGTTATCTTCCTCCATTGTTATCTTCCTCCATTGTTATCTTCCTCCATTGTTATCTTCCTCCATTGTTATCTTCCTCCATTGTTATCTTCTTCCATTGTTATCTTCCTCCATTGTTATCTTCTTCCATTGTTATCTTCCTCCATTGTTATCTTCTTCCATTGTTATCTTCCTCCATTGTTATCTTCCTCCATTTTTATCTTCCTCCATTGTTATCTTCTTCCATTGTTATCTTCCTCCATTGTTATCTTCTTCCATTGTTATCTTCCTCCATTGTTATCTTCTTCCATTGTTATCTTCCTCCATTGTTATCTTCTTCCATTGTTATCTTCCTCCATTGCTATCTTCCTCCATTGTTATCATCTTCCATTGTTATCTTCCTCCGTTGTTATCTTCCTCCATTGTTATCTTCTTCCATTGTTATCTTCCTCCATTGTTATCTTCCTCCATTGTTATCTTCCTTCATTGTTATCTTCCTCCATTGTTCTCTTCTTCCATATTGTTATCTTCCTCCATTGTTCTCTTCTTCCATATTGTTCTCTTCTGCATTGTTCTCTTCTTCCATTGTTATCTTCCTCCATTGTTATCTTCCTCCATTGTTATCTTCCTCCATTGTTCTCTTCTTCCATTGGTATCTTCCTCCATTGTTATCTTCCTCCATTGTTATCTTCCTCCATTGTTATCTTCTTCCATTGGTATCTTCCTCCATTGTTATCTTCCTCCATTGTTATCTTCCTCCATTGTTATCTTCTTCCATTGGTATCTTCCTCCATTGTTATCTTCCTCCATTGTTATCTTCCTCCATTGTTATCTTCCTCCATTGTTATCTTCCTCCATTGTTCTCTTCTGCATTGTTCTCTTCCTCCATTGGTATCTTCCTCCATTGTTATCTTCCTCCATTGTTATCTTCCTCCATTGTTATCTTCTTCCATTGTTATCTTCTTCCATTGTTATCTTCCTCCATTGTTATCTTCTTCCATTGTTATCTTCCTCCATTGTTATCTTCCTCCATTGTTATCTTCCTCCATTGTTATCTTCCTCCATTGTTATCTTCCTCCATTGTTATCTTCCTCCATTGTTATCTTCTTCCATTGTTATCTTCCTCCATTGTTATCTTCTTCCATTGTTATCTTCCTCCATTGTTATCTTCCTCCATTGTTAACTTCCTCCATTGTTATCTTCTTCTATTGTTATCTTCCTCCATTGTTATCTTCTTCCATTGTTATCTTCCTCCATTGTTATCTTCTTCCATTGTTATCTTCCTCCATTGTTATCTTCTTCCATTGTTATCTTCCTCCATTGCTATCTTCCTCCATTGTTATCTTCTTCCATTGTTATTTTCCTCCATTGTTATCTTCCTCCATTGTTATCTTCTTCCATTGTTATCTTCCTCCATTGTTATCTTCCTCCATTGTTATCTTCCTTCATTGTTATCTTCCTCCATTGTTCTCTTCTTCCATATTGTTATCTTCCTCCATTGTTCTCTTCTTCCATATTGTTCTCTTCTGCATTGTTCTCTTCTTCCATTGTTATCTTCCTCCATTGTTCTCTTCTGCATTGTTATCTTCCTCCATTGTTATCTTCTTCCATTGTTATCTTCCTCCATTGTTCTCTTCTGCATTGTTATCTTCCTCCATTGTTCTCTTCTTCCATTGTTATCTTCTTCCATTGTTATCTTCCTCCATTGTTCTCTTCTTCCATTGGTATCTTCCTCCATTTTTATCTTCCTCCATTGTTATCTTCTTCCATTGTTATCTTCCTCCATTGTTCTCTTCTGCATTGTTATCTTCCTCCATTGTTATCTTCTTCCATTGTTATCTTCCTCCATTGTTCTCTTCTGCATTGTTATCTTCCTCCATTGTTCTCTTCTGCATTGTTCTCTTCTGCATTGTTCTCTTCTTCCATTGTTATCTTCCTCCATTGTTATCTTCCTCCATTGTTCTCTTCTTCCATTGTTATCTTCCTCCATTGTTCTCTTCTGCATTGTTCTCTTCTTCCATTGTTATCTTCCTCCATTGTTCTCTTCTTCCATTGTTATCTTCCTCCATTGTTCTCTTCTGCATTGTTCTCTCCTTCCATTGTTATCTTCCTCCATTGTTCTCTTCTTCCATTGTTATCTTCCTCCATTGTTCTCTTCTTCCATTGTTATCTTCCTCCATTGTTCTCTTCTGCATTGTTCTCTTCCTCCATTGTTCTCTTCCTCCATTGTTCTCTTCCTCCATTGTTATCTTCTTCCATTGTTCTCTTCCTCCATTGTTCTCTGCCTCCATTGTTCCCTTCCTCCATTGTTCTCTTCCTCCATTGTTCTCTTCCTCCATTGTTATCTTCTTCCATTGTTCTCTGCCTCCATTGTTCCCTTCCTCCATTGTCCCCTTCCTCCATTGTTCTCTTCCTCCATTGTTCTCTTCCTCCATTGTTATCTTCCTCTATTGGTATCTTCCTCTATTGATATCTTCCTCCATTGTTCTCTTCTTCCATTGTTCTCTGCCTCCATTGTTCCCTTCCTCCATTGTTCTCTTCTGCATTGTTCTCTTCTTCCATTGTTCTCCTCCTCCATTGTTCTCCTCCTCCATTGTTCTCCTCCTCCATTGTTCCCTTCCTCTATTGATATCTTCCTCTATTGTTCTCTTCTTCCATTGTTCTCTTCCTCCATTGTTCTCCTCCTCCATTGTTCCCTTCCTCCATTGTTCTCTGCCTCCATTGTTCTCTGCCTCCATGGTTCCCTTCCTCCATTGTTCCCTTCCTCTATTGTTCCCTTCCTCCATTGTTCCCTTCCTCCATTGTTCCCTTCCTCCATTGTACTCTGCCTCCATTGTTCCCTTCCTCCATTGTTCACTTCCTCCATTGTTCCCTTCCTCCATTGTTCCCTTCCTCCATTGTTCCCTTCCTCCATTGTTCTCTTCCTCCATCGTTCCCTTCCTCCATTGTTCCCTTCCTCCATTGTTCTCCTCCTCCATTGTTCACTTCCTCCATTGTTCTCCTCCTCCTCCATTATTCTCTTCCTCCATTGTTCCTTTCCTCCATTGTTCCCTTCCTCCATTGTTCACTTCCTCCATTGTTCCCTTACTCCATTGTTCCCTTCCTCAATTGTTCCCTTCCTCCATTGTTCTCTTCCTCCATCGTTCCCTTCCTCCATTGTTCCCTTCCTCCATTGTTCTCCTCCTCCATTGTTCACTTCCTCCATTGTTCTCCTCCTCCTCCATTATTCTCTTCCTCCATTGTTCCTTTCCTCCATTGTTCACTTCCTCCATTGTTCTCCTCCTCCTCCATTATTCTCTTCCTCCATTGTTCTCCTTCTCCATTGTTCCCTTCCTCCATTGTTGCCTTCCTCCATTGTTCCCTTCCTCCATTGTTCTCCTCCTCCTCCATTATTCTCTTCCTCCATTGTTCTCCTTCTCCATTGTTCCCTTCCTCCATTGTTCCCTTCCTCCATTGTTCCCTTCCTCCATTGTTCTCCTCCTCCTCCATTATTCTCTTCCTCCATTGTTCTCCTTCTCCATTGTTCTCCTTCTCCATTGTTCCCTTCCTCCATTGTTCCCTTCCTCCATTGTTTTCCTCCTCCATTGTTTCCTTCCTCCATTGTTCATTTCCTCCATTGTTCTCCTCTTCCATTGTTCCCTTCCTCCATTGTTCTCCTCCTCCATTGTTCCCTTCCTCCATTGTTCTCCTCCTCCATTGTTCCTATCCTCCATTGTTCTCCTCCTCCATTGTTCCCTTCCTCCATTGTTCTCCTCATCCATTTTTCCCTTCCTCCATTGTTCTCCTCCTCCATTGTTCCCTTCCTGCATTGTTCTCCTCATCCATTGTTCTCCACCTCCATTGTTCTCCTCTTCCATTGTTCCCTTCCTCCATTGTTCTCCTCCTCCATTGTTCCCTTCCTGCATTGTTCTCCTCATCCATTGTTCTCCACCTCCATTGTTCTCCTCTTCCATTGTTCTCTTCCTCCATTGTTCTCCTCCTCCATTGTTCTCCTCCTCCATTGTTCTCCTCCTCCATTGTTCCCTTCCTCCATTGTTCTCCTCCTCCATTGTTCTCTTCCTCCATTGTTCTCCTCCTCCATTGTTCTCCTCCTCCATTGTTCTCCTCCTCCATTGTTCTCCTCCTCCATTGTTCTCCTCCTCCATTGTTCTCCTCCTCCATTGTTCTCTTCCTCCATTGTTCTCCTCCTCCATTGTTCTCCTCCTCCATTGTTCTCCTCCTCCATTGTTCTCTTCCTCCATTGTTCTCCTCCTCCATTGTTCTCCTCCTCCATTGTTCTCCTCCTCCATTGTTCTCCTCCTCCATTGTTCTAACCCTCCAGTCTCGATGATACCTCTATTTTCTTCTCCAGAACTCGGAGAGTTAAAACCATGTCCCATTATTATCAGGGGAAGTAATGTCTGGGGGAAAATTGAAAAAAAAATATAACAAATGGTATTTTAAAAAAGCTTTACGTGATTAGAAGACGACACAGATTTGAACGACGTTTCGGCTCAATAGGCCTTCAGCAGGAACAAACAAAAAAAACACGCACACACAGATATGTAAGTAAATAAAACTGATCCTACATAGCTAACTAGTAACGAAACATACAAAACAAAAATAATCGAAATTGGTTAAAGAGAAGAAAAATGACATCCCTGTGTCTTGGACCGTGGTTAGAATGGAAAAGGAATGGTCACACGAGTGTAGCTGTAATTATACCCTCAGGTCAGGTGAAGGGTTCTAAAAATACACGAGTGGGGGGAACGCTGTCTAGGTTACCTCGACTGCAAAGACACTGACAATGTCTGAAAGTATCTAAGGGCCCATAAATACATGTATACACACACACAGATGGATATATATATACACGCACAAACAAACATGCACATACCTATACATATCAACACACACATACATATATATGTACATACATATATATGCATACCAACAAGCACACACATACATGCATATATATATATATATATATATATATATATATATATATATATATATCTACAAATGCCCATACATATGAAAACATACATGCATGTGCACATCCATACGGGTACAATCATATATGTGCAGAAATGTGCGCATAACGCACACATAACCAGAGGAGTTCACACCGGGGTAAGTGTGCAAACACAATGGAGAAAGAATAGAACAGTAGACTAGCCGGTACTCAAAAGGCGAAAAGAGTGAGAGTGGGGTGCAATAAAAACATGAGGGGTAAGTAGCACAGAGAGAAGGGGTATATGAGAACACCGAAGTGTCTCATTGGGGACTAGTGGAGAAGAACTATAAATAGCATGGCATAGTAGATAAACTAAAGAGCCCAAACATGGGCAGTAGAGAAGGCTATGCAAAAGGGAAGGAGTAACCGAAAGGAAACTATGTGTACGAGTGTGATACATTCATGCCTCGTGGGGTCAGCGAACCATACTGGACTATGAGACGATTCTCCAAAGCAAATCGGCTGCGGTCGCCAGAGTGACAAAGGACACAGCCAATGACGCGGATGTCGTCTTTGCCCTTATGGTCTGGGGAATTGAAATGGGAAGACACTGGAGTGCCAGTATTCTGTTGAACATTTCGTAGATGTTCACAAAATCTTTCCGCTAATCGTCTTCCAGACTCGCCAATATAGGTCATAGATTCATCTACGAAGTAATATCTGACTTATTTCGTTTTATTTGAGGGAGACAACTTTTATTATAAATGAAGTTAGTTGTTTTAATATCTAGAATATAATTGTTTAGTGATATGTGTGCTGATCTATTGTTTTAATATCTAGAATATAATTGTTTAGTGATATGTGTGCTGATCTGTAGTCCCCATCATAGCAGTTTCAGCACACGCCAAAAGGCATAAGGCGAAACCGCACAGAAAGTGAACACAGCCATCTGTTCTCCATCAAACGATATCATCTTTCGTCGTAAACAATCGAAATATCGAAAGACGATCAAAACAGATGAAACGCACAGCTCAAGGTTTGTACAGAGCACTTAACTCAGTAGCTCCTGCTACAAGCCGGACTTGGAATATGAGGAAACTGCAACTAGGAAGACTTTTCAGACATAGCCTTTAATGGTTCCTGCCGCCTATCCACCATATTGACCGGAAGTTCACGTCCTCCTGAAAATGATGATCGTCATTAAAAAAAAAAATGTACAGCGCATTGATGATGCTAGGACATCACCCTGACTGCATATGCGAACACATGAAGCACAGTTAGTCATCGGACTATCCCCGTCGCACATCAAACAACAGACTGTAAGATCTCCCTGCAATGTGAATTTGTGAAATTATGAATCCCTCCTGACTAACATGAACCTCCGTGAGTGACCCCGGTGCTGCTAAGTCATATACGAAACTCCATTCCGCCTTTCATTATTAGCGTACGGCAGTTTTAGGGATATACAATCAGTCATTGTGATGACGTAGCACACACAACAATGGATACGCCCATAAAATCCCAATTACTCTAATGTGTTAATGACTTTTTGTATTTGGCTTCGTGATCGTATAGTGGCTTTGATGAACGCCCTCTCGGCGTCACCCGATCCGTCTCTCTCCAAGTGTTCTCTGCTAAATGTTCTCTGCTAAGTGTTCTCTGCTAAATGTTCTCTGTTAAGTGTTCTCTGCTAAGTGTTCTCTGCTAAATGTTCTCTGTTAAGTGTTCTCTGCTAAGTGTTCTCTGCTAAGTGTTCTCTGCTAAGTGTTCACTGTTAAATGTTCTCTGCTAAGTGTTCTCTGCTAAATGTTCTCTGTTAAGTGTTCTCTGCTAAGTGTTCTCTGCTAAGTGTTCTCTGCTAAGTGTTCACTGCTAAGTGTTCTCTCCAAGTGTTCTCTGCTAAATGTTCTCTGCTAAGTGTTCTCTTCTAAGTGTCGTATTCTTCTCAGTTCTGAGTTTAAGTATCACTCTCAATTTCCGGTATTTTCATTGTCTGTCCATTTTCCCCATCTTTTGTTCGGTGACGTAGCGTCTAGTGACGTACCGTCTGCCCTATATCTATAATAATTCATACACCCACACGTGACCCTCACCCTCTGATCTATTTTTAACCATTCTTCTCTGGTCTCTCTGCAACCATCTAAGAATACACTGCTATGACCTTGACTTTAATAATGTCACAGTCATAGTCTACACGCTCAAAGGCATACAAAGAAACATGACATATTAGCGTTGCAACTACTCAAAGGCACACAAAAGACAAGGACATATTAGCGTTGCAACTACTCAAAGGCACCACAACAGGCAAGAATATTTACAAAACACTGGAGCTCGCTCTTAAAGATTTTGGATTAAATTGTGATAGGCTTTGTTGGGTGACAGCCGACGGAGCACGAGTTATGACTGGTCAAAGTCAGGCCTGGTTGGTAATATATAATCCCACTTATTAGACATTTGCTGGGTCATGTTTCCAACATTATTTGATTCAAACGAAATCTGTGCGCCAAAGTGTTTAAAGTTGCTGACATCGTGCCAGTTGTAGTATCGAGTAGGAACTTTATAGTATCGTGCCAGTCGTGGTATCGAGTAGGAACTTTATAGTATCGTGCCAGTCGTGGTATCGAGTAGGAACTTTATAGTATCGTGCCAGTAGTGGTATCGAGTAGGAACTTTATAGTATCGTGCCAGTCGTGGTATCGAGTAGGAACTTTATAAAAGCAAGAGGACTCATACATCGTCAATTCCAAGAATTCCTTCATGACGTCGATTCAGAGAATGGCAATCTGTTCTACTTCTGTGAAGTTCACTGGTTAAATATAGGGGAAATGCTGAACAGATTTCATGACTTACGTGCTGACGTAGAACTTTTCATGGACATGAAGGGTAGTCCTGTCAAAGAATTATCGGACCTCCTCAGTGGATCTGCTAGCAAGTGTTTTTGTTGACATGACTCAACATTTGAACGACCTTAATCTCAAGTTACAAACACAAGGACAAGGTGCACGAACGAGCGATCAAAGCTTGAAAGTAAAAATGAAAATATGGAGAGTAAACTGGCAAAAGGAAGGAAATATTATTTTTCTTGAAAGGCTTGGAGAGCAGGAGAAATCTCTGATTCCTTTAGCTGTGATGATGATGTCACTCATATTTGTACTGCCAGTTCGTGGAGCGTTTCAAAGATGTTGCTGCACAACAAACAAGATCAGAATGTTTCTCAACACCATTTGACATTGATGTCAATAGAATGTTTCTCAACACCATTTGACATTGATGTCAATAGAATGTTTCTCAACACCATTTGACATTGATGTCAATAGAATGTTTCTCAACACCATTTGACATTGATGTCATTAGAATGTTTCTCAACACCATTTGACATTGATGTCATTAGAATGTTTCTCAACACCATTTGACATTGATGTCAATAGAATGTTTCTCAACACCATTTGACATTGATGTCATTAGAATGTTTCTCAACACCATTTGACATTGATGTCAATAGAATGTTTCTCAACACCATTTGACATTGATGTCAATGCTGCTCTAGCAAAGATACAAATGAAAGTTATTGACCTGCAAGAAAAAATATTGTAAAATCAAGGTGGAGGTACTCAAAGATACTGGACTTCTATACATCTTATTTCTAACATGAACAATATCCTATGATCACATCAAATGCCCAAAACGTTACTTCATCGTTTGGTAGCACTTATATTTGTGAACAATTTATTTTCAAGACTTAATTGGACTAATTCAAAAGCAAGAAATCAATAAACTAACACACATTCAGGAAACATACCAAGCATCACTGTTAGTCAAACACCGCCAAACATGGACAACCTTGTTAGTGATGTTCAGACACAACTCTCTCATTAAACTGCTCAGATTTATATCCATCAATTATTGTTGAACTTCTATCTCATTTTATGTCTTCCACTTTTGATCATTAATAAGATTGAGACGTTATAATTGTTTGTGAATGCAAATTTGTTCATTTCTATCATGGCTTCAGTAGGTGATGGTATTTGGCCCTTGGCACTTTCAGAGTTTTCACCATCTCAACTCTATCTTACCTATATCTTCTTGTAAAGACTTCCTTGTCTACATCATCTTCTCTACACTTTCTTGTCTACATCATCTTGCCAACACTTTCTTGTCTACATCATCTTGCCAACACTTTCTTGTCTACATCATCTTGCCAACACTTTCTTGTCTACATCATCTTGCCAACACTTTCTTGTCTACATCATCTTCTCTACACTATCTTGTCTACATCATCTTGTCAACACTTTCTTGTCTACATCATCTTCTCTACACTATCTTGTCTACATCATCTTGTCAACACTTTCTTGTCTACATCATCTTCTCTACACTATCTTGTCTACATCATCTTGTCAACACTTTCTTGTCTACATCATCTTCTCTACACTATCTTGTCTACATCGTCTTGTCAACATTATCTTGTCTACATCATCTTGTCAACATTATCTTGTCTACATCGTCTTGTCAACATTATCTTGTCTACATCATCTTGTCAACACTTTCTTGTCTACATCATCTTCTCTACACTATCTTGTCTACATCATCTTGTCAACACTTTCTTGTCTACATCATCTTCTCTACACTATCTTGTCTACATCGTCTTGTCAACATTATCTTGTCTACATCGTCTTGTCAACATTATCTTGTCTACATCGTCTTGTCAACATTATCTTGTCTACATCATCTTGTCAACACTATCTTGTCTACATCATCTTGTCTACACTATCTTGTCTACATCATCTTGCCAACACTTTCTTGTCTACATCATCTTGTCAACACTATCTTGTCTACATCGTCTTGTCAACATTATCTTGTCTACATCATCTTGTCTACACTATCTTGTCTACATCATCTTGTCTACACTATCTTGTCTACATCATCTTGCCAACACTTTCTTGTCTACATCATCTTGTCAACACTATCTTGTCTACATCATCTTGCCAACACTTTCTTGTCTACATCATCTTGTCAACACTTTCTTGTCTACATCATCTTGTCAACACTATCTTGTCTACATCATCTTGTCAACACTATCTTGTCTACATCATCTTGTCAACACTTTCTTGTCTACATCATCTTGTCTACATCGTCTTGTCAACATTATCTTGTCTACATCATCTTGTCAACACTATCTTGCCTACATCATCTTGTCAACACTATCTTACCTACATCATCTTGTCAACACTATCTTGTCTACATCATCTTGTCAACACTATCTTACCTACATCATCTTGTCTACATCATCTTGTCTACACTATCTTACCTACATCATCTTGTCTACATCATCTTGTCTACACTATCTTACCTACATCATCTTGTCTACATCATCTTGTCAACACTATCTTACATACATCATCTTGTCTACATCATCTTGTCAACACTATCTTGTGTACATCATCTTGTCAACACTATCTTACCTACATCATCTTGTCTACATCATCTTGTCAACACTTTCTTGTCTACATCGTCTTGTCAACATTATCTTGGCTACATCATCTTGTCTACATCATATTGTCAACACTATCTTACCTATATCATCTTGTCTACATCATCTTGTCTACATCACCTTGTCAAAACTATCTTGTCTACATCATCTTGTCAAAACTATCTTGTCTACATCATCTTGTCAACATTACCATCCTTTTCCAGCGCCTCCAGCCCTGTCAACAATCGCCAGCCTGCGTCAATTAACGACCACCAGCGTTGCTGGCCCATCGTGCGGCCTAATCAGAAAGATCATCCAATCAGGGAAGCAATCAATGGCTTCCTACAGACCAGGCAAACACAAACCATGGACGGTCAATTAGACCTGCCTGTCTGCAACCGCCGATTTCGTTTCTCACCACAGCCAGTACTGTCATCGTATATGTCATTGATTCTTCTACCCACAGACAGTACTGTCATCTTACATGTCATTGATTCTTCTACCCACAGACAGTACTGTCATCTTACATGTCATTGATTCTATTACCAACTGACAGTACTGTCATCTTACCTGTCATTGATTCTTCTACCTACAGTCAGTACTGTCATCTTACATGTCATTGATTCTTCTACCTACAGTCGGTACTGTCATCTTACATGTCATTGATTCTTCTACCCACAGCGAGTACTGTCATCTTACATGTCATTTATTCTTCTACCTACAACCAGTACTGTCATCTTACATGTCATAGATTATTCTACCTACAGTCGGTACTGTCATCTTACATGTCATTGATTCTTCTACCCACAGCCAGTACTGTCATCATACATGTCATTGATTCTTCTACCCACAGCCAGTACTGTCATCTTACATGTCATTGATTCTTCTACCCACAGCCGGTACTGTCATCATACATGTCATTGATTCTTCTACCCACAGCCAGCACTGTCATCATACATGTCATTGATTCTTCTACCCACAGCCAGTACTGTCATCATACATGTCATTGATTCTTCTACCCACAGCCAGCACTGTCATTTTACATGTCATTGATTCTTCTACCCACAGCCAGTACTGTCATCTTACACGTCATTGATTCTTCTACCCACAGCCAGCACTGTCATCTTACATGTCATTGATTCTTCTACCCACAGCCAGTACTGTCATCTTACATGTCATTGATTCTTCTACCCACAGCCGGCACTGTCATCTTACATGTCATTGATTCTTCTACCCACAGCCAGCACTGTCATCTTACATGTCATTGATTCTTCTACCCACAGCCAGCACTGTCATATTACATGTTAATGATTCTTCTACCCACAGCCGGTACTGTCATCTTACATATCATTGATTCAACTACCCACAGCCGGTACTGTCATCTTACATGTCATTGATTCTTCTACCTACAGCAGGTACCGTCATCTTACATGTCATTGATTCTTCTACCTACAGTCGGTACTGTCATCTTACATGTCATTGATTCTTCTACCCACAGCCGGTACTGTCATCTTACATGTCATTGATTCTTCTACCCACAGCGAGTACTGTCATCTTACATGTCATTGATTCTTCTACCAACAGACAGTACTGTCATCTTACATATCATTGATTCTTCTACCTACAGTCGGTACTGTCATCTTACATGTCATTGATTCTTCTACCAACAGACAGTACTGTCATATTACATGTCATTGATTCTTCTACCTACAGTCGGTACTGTCATCTTACATGTCATTGATTCTTCTACCCACAGCCGGCACTGTCATCTTACATGTCATTGATTCTTCTACCTACAGTCAGTACTGTCATATTACATGTCATTGATTCTTCTACCTACAGTCGGTACTGTCATCTTACATGTCATTGATTCTTCTACCCACAGCGAGTACTGTAATCTTACATGTCATTTATTCTTCTACCTACAACCAGTACTGTCATCTTACATGTCATAGATTATTCTACCTACAGTCGGTACTGTCATCTTACATGTCATTGATTCTTCTACCCACAGCCAGTACTGTCATCATACATGTCATTGATTCTTCTACCCACAGCCAGTACTGTCATCTTACATTTCATTGATTCTTCTACCCACAGCCGGTACTGCCATCCAACATGTCATTGATTCTTCTACCCACAGCCAGCACTGTCATTTTACATGTCATTGATTCTTCTACCCACAGCCAGTACTGTCATCTTACATGTCATTGATTCTTCTATCCACAGCCAGCACTGTCATCTTACATGTCATTGATTCTTCTACCCACAGCCGGCACTGTCATCTTACATGTCATTGATTCTTCTACCCACAGCCAGCACTGTCATCTTACATGTCATTGATTCTTCTACCCACAGCCAGCACTGTCATATTACATGTTAATGATTCTTCTACCCACAGCCGGTACTGTCATCTTACATATCATTGATTCAACTACCCACAGCCGGTACTGTCATCTTACATGTCTTTGATTCTTCTACCTACAGCAGGTACTGTCATCTTACATGTTATTGATTCTTCTACCCACAGCCGGTACTGTCATCTTACATGTCATTGATTCATCTACCCACAGCTGGTACTGTCATCTTACATGTCATTGATTCTTCTACCCACAGCCAGTACTGTCATCTTACATGTCATTGATTCTTCTACCTACAGCCAGCACTGTCATCTTACATGTCATTAATCCTTCTAGCCACAGCCGGTACTGTCATATTACACGTCATTGATTCTTCTGTCCACAGCCAGCACTGTCATCTTACATGTCATTCATCCTTCTAGTCACAGCCGTTACTGTCATCTTACATGTCATTAATTCTTCTACCCATAGCCAGTACCGTCATCTTACATGTCATTGATTCTTATCACCATGATGACACCATCAACAAGACAACATCAACGTGATAACATCAACAAGACAACATCAACAAGACAACATCAACATGATAACATCAACATGACAACATCAATATGACAACAGCAATAAGACAACGTCAACAAGACAACATCAACATGACAACATCAACAAGACAACATCAACATGACAACATCAACATGACAACATCAACAAGACAACATCAACATGACAACATCAACATTACAACTTCAACAAGAGAACATCAACAAGACAACATCAACATGACAACATCAACAAGACAACATCAACAAGACAACATCAACACGACAACATCAACATGACAACATCAACAAGACAACATCGACATGACAACATCAACATGACAACATCAACAACTGTGATCGAGGCACCAGACGGTAGTGGCAGGTTTGCTTGTCTGGGCGGGGTTGCTATACGCCGCTGCCTGTCCTGCAACTATACACAAAATCACAACTGGTGAACACAATGGATCAACATTTTCTGGAGGACGTGAACTTCCAGCCAATATGGCGGACAGGCGACAGGAATTAAAGGCTGTGTCTGAAAAGTGTTCCTTGTTGCAGTTTCCTCATATTCCAAGTCCAGCTTGTTGCAGTTTCCTCATATTCCAAATCCGGCTTGTTGCAGTGTCCTCATATTCCAAGTCCAGCTTGTTGCAGTTTCCTCATATTCCAAGTCCAGCTTGTTGCAGTTTCCTCATATTCCAAGTCTGACTTGTTGCAGTTTCCTCATATTCCAAGTCTGACTTGTTGCAGTTTCCTCATATTCCAAGTCCAGCTTGTTGCAGTTTCCTCATATTCCAAGTCCAGCTTGTTGCAGTTTCCTCATATTCCAAGTCCAGCTTGTTGCAGTTTCCTCATATTCCAAGTCCAGCTTGTTGCAGTGTCCTCATATTCCAAGTCCAGCTTGTTGCAGTGTCCTCATATTCCAAGTCTGACTTGTTGCAGTGTCCTCATATTCCAAGTCCGGCGTGTTGCAGTTTCCTCATATTCCAAGTCCAGCTTGTTGCAGTTTCCTCATATTCCAAGTCCAGCTTGTTGCAGTGTCCTCATATTCCAAATCCGGCTTGTTGCAGTGTCCTCATATTCCAAGTCCAGCTTGTTGCAGTTTCCTCATATTCCAAGTCCAGCTTGTTGCAGTTTCCTCATATTCCAAGTCCAGCTTGTTGCAGTTTCCTCATATTCCAAGTCCAGCTTGTTGCAGTTTCCTCATATTCCAAGTCCAGCTTGTTGCAGTTTCCTCATATTCCAAGTCCAGCTTGTTGCAGTTTCCTCATATTCCAAGTCCAGCTTGTTGCAGTTTCCTCATATTCCAAGTCCAGCTTGTTGCAGTTTCCTCATATTCCAAGTCTGACTTGTTGCAGTGTCCTCATATTCCAAGTCCGGCGTGTTGCAGTTTCCTCATATTCCAAGTCCAGCTTGTTGCAGTTTCCTCATATTCCAAGTCCGGCGTGTTGCAGTTTCCTCATATTCCAAGTGCAGCTTGTTGCAGTTTCCTCATATTCCAAGTCTGACTTGTTGCAGTTTCCTCATATTCCAAGTCCAGCTTGTTGCAGTTTCCTCATATTCCAAGTCCAGCTTGTTGCAGTTTCCTCATATTCCAAGTCCAGCTTGTTGCAGTTTCCTCATATTCCAAGTCGGCTTGTTGCAGTTTCCTCATATTCCAAGTCGGCTTGCTGCAGGAGCTAGTTAAGTGCTCTGTATACACCGTGAGCTGTGCGTTTCATCCGTTTTGATCGTGTTTCGATTTCCCGATTGCTGACGATGAATGATGATATCGTATGACAGGGAATAGATGGCTGTGTTCTCTCTCTGTGCGGTTTCCCCTTAAGTCTTTTGGCGTGTGCTGAGACTGGTATGATGGAGACTGAAGCTACCTTTCTTTGTTTGGGAGATTAGATATTAATTCGGACGATTCCACTGACACGGGTAGGTTGAGCAATTACGGATTTTAATTCGTTTGCTGTGATACCGGGGCCTTCCATAACCATAACAAAGCTGCGCGTGATCTTTCCTGACTACCGAGATTCCATCAAAGAAATCCTTTGATCTCGTTCACTCGTCGGACATCAGGGAACTCTGATGGTGACTCTCGTGACACGATGGGTAACAACACTTGCTCAACCTTCCGTGCCACTGTTCAACCTGTTGCTGGGTGGATCACACATTGAGCCGAGCCCCACTCCTAACCAAACAGGATGTAAATTATGTCTCTCCTTCTGTCTCTCTCTCTCTCTCTCTCTCTCTCTCTCTCCATCTGTGTGTGTGTGTGCGAGCAGAGACTGCCAAGGGTGAGCACAAATGGTTGGTCACCGAGACCGGATGTGAGGAGAAATCAATGACCGAGACCCGTGGAGCTGACATGTGTTCAACCTTAGTGTGAGCGTGTGGTTGCCATGGCGACCAGGTGCCTGAGATTATAAACCGACAGAGATATGGTCACGTGACGACCAATAACATTGCAATGTGACAGCGGGCTATCGACTCACGTCCGCTGATTCTCGCAACATTTTTTTCCCTTAGACAGACATTTTTTAAATTTTGGAGGCAGACATTTCTACCTTAGAGGCAGACATTTTTACCTTAGAGGCAGACATTTTACCTTAGAGGCAGACATTTTTATCTTATAGGCAGACATTTCTACCTTAGAGGCAGACATTTTTACCTTAGAGGCAGACATTTTTACCTTAGAGGCAGACATTTTTATCTTATAGGCAGACATTTCTACCTTAGAGGCAGGCATTTTTATCTTATAGGCAGACATTTTTATCTTATAGACAGGCATTTTTATCTTATAGGGAGACATTTTTATCTTAGAGGCAGCCAGCTTTATTTTAGAGGCAGACATTTTTATCTTATAGGCAGACATTTTTATCTTAGAGGCAGACAGCGTTATTTTAGAGGCAGACATTTTTATCTTAAAGGCAGACATTTTTATCTTACAAGTTGTCATTTTTGCAGATATTTTTTCTCTGAAAGGGTCTATCAAATAAGTGAGGAACAATTTGGATTTGTGGAAGGAAAGGGCACCAATAATGCAATATACATCTTAAGAACATTGATAGAAAGATCTATAGAGGTAAAGAATGATCTATATATGTGCTTTATAGACTACACGAAAGCATTTGACAAAGTAAAGCATGTGGAAATAATCAAAATGCTGGAGAAATAAAACATTGATGGCAAGGATCTGAGAATAATAAAAAACTTGTACTGGCAACAAACAGCAGCTATACGAATTAACAACCAAACAGGACAATTCCAATATATAAAGCAAGGAGTCAGACAAGGCTGTGTTCTGTCGCCGGATTTGTTTTCACTTTACAGCGAACATATTATGAGATCAATAGTAGACAAAAAAGGAATTGAAGTCAACGGTCACAACATAAATAATTTACGATATGCGGATGACACAGTCTTAATAGCAGAGACAGAGAACGAACTACAAGAAATGATAGACATAATAGTAGAAGAAAGCAACAAGAAAGGTCTCAGTCTGAACAGTAAGAAAACAGAAGTAATGGTTATATCGAAGAAACAATCATCACCATCATGCAGCATAAAAATAAACAGGACAAATCTGAAACAAGTACAACGTTTCTATTGGACGCATCTCATGGCTTGTGACATTCAATCGTTCTTTGTATTTAAATATGACAACTCGTCTAGCTTGACACTTACTATTCTATATCTATGTCTTGACTTATTCAATGCTACACTTACTATTCTATATCTATGTCTTGACTTATTCAATGCTACACTTACTATTCTATATCTATGTCTTGACTTATAAAATGCTACACTTACTATTCTATATCTATGTCTTGACTTATTCAATGCTACACTTACTATTCTATATCTATGTCTTGACTTATTCAATGCTACACTTACTATTCTATATCTATGTCTTGACTTATAAAATGCTACACTTACTATTCTATATCTATGTCTTGACTTATTCAATGCTACACTTACTATTCTATATCTATATCTTAACTTATCCAATGCTACACTTACTATTCTATATCTATGTCTTGACATATTCAATGCTACACTTACTATTCTATATCTATGTCTTGACTTATTCAATGCTACACTTACTATTCTATATCTATATCTTGACTTATTCAATGCTACACTTACTATTCTATATCTATGTCTTGACTTATTCAATGCTACACTTACTATTCTATATCTATATCTTGACTTATTCAATGCTACACTTACTATTCTATATCTATGTCTTGACTTATTCAATGCTACACTTACTATTCTATATCTATATCTTAACTTATTCAATGCTAAACTTACTATTCTATATCTATGTCTTGACTTATTCAAGGCTACACTTACTATTCTATATCTATGTCTTGACTTATTCAATGCTACACTTACTATTCTATATCTATGTCTTGACTTATTCAATGCTACACTTACTATTCTATATCTATGTCTTGACTTATTCAATGCTACACTTACTATTCTATATCTATGTCTTGACTTATTCAATGCTACACTTACTATTCTATATCTATGTCTTGACTTATTCAATGCTACACTTACTATTCTATATCTATGTCTTGACTTATTCAATGCTACACTTACTATTCTATATCTATGTCTTGACTTATTCAATGCTACACTTACTATTCTATATCTATGTCTTGACTTATTCAATGCTACACTTACTATTCTATATCTATGTCTTGACTTATTCAATGCTACACTTACTATTCTATATCTATGTCTTGACTTATTCAATGCTACACTTACTATTCTATATCTATGTCTTGACTTATTCAATGCTACACTTACTATTCTATATCTATGTCTTGACTTATTCAATGCTACACTTACTATTCTATATCTATGTCTTGACATATTCAATGCTACACTTACTATTCTATATCTATGTCTTGACTTATCCAATGCTACACTTACTATTCTATATCTATGTCTTGACGTGTTCAATGCTACACTTACTATTCTATATCTTTGTCTTGACTTATTCAATGCTACACTTACTATTCTATATCTATATCTTGACTTATTCAATGCTACACTTACTATTCTATATCTATATCTTGACTTATTCAATGCTACACTTACTATTCTATATCTATGTCTTGACTTATTCAATGCTACACTTACTATTCTATATCTATGTCTTGACTTATTCAATGCTACACTTACTATTCTATATCTATGTCTTGACTTATTCAATGCTACACTTACTATTCTATATCTATGTCTTGACTTATTCAATGCTACACTTACTATTCTATATCTATGTCTTGACTTATTCAATGCTACACTTACTATTCTATATCTATGTCTTGACATATTCAATGCTACACTTACTATTCTATATCTATGTCTTGACTTATTCAATGCTACACTTACTATTCTATATCTATGTCTTGACTTATTCAATGCTACACTTAACAATGTCCTCCACTTAACTGTGGGTAAACTGCTAATCTATCCCACCCAAGCTATATCTCTCTATCTTCCATTATGTGATCAATTCTATCCCACTCTGTATACTGTTACATAAAATACAGATTTGAGAGATATAAAGCTGTTTTCTATTGTGTTTAAATTGGCGTTCTCAATAATGTCTCTATTATCTAAACACTTCCATCTCTCACAAATATCTCTATTATCTTAACACTTCCATCTCTCACAAATGTCTCTATTATCTAAACACTTCCATCCCTCACAAATCTCTCTATTATCTAAACACTTCCATCTCTCACAAATCTCTCTATTATCTAAACACTTCCATCTCTCACTAATCTCTCTATTATCTAAACACTTCCATCTCTCACAAATCTCACTATTATCTAAACACTTCCATCTCTCACAAATGTCTCTATTATCTAAACACTTCCATCTTTCACAAATGTCTCTATTATCTAAACACTTCCATCTCTCACAAATGTCTCTATTATCTAAACACTTCCATCTCTCACAAATTTCAATATTATCTAAACACTTCCATCTCTCACAAATGTTTCTATTATCTAAACACTTCCATCTCTCACAAATCTCTCTATTATCTAAACACTTCCATCTCTCACAAATGTCTGTATTATCTAAACACTTCCATCTCTCACAAATCTCACTATTATCTAAAACCTTCCATCTCTCACAAATGTCTCTATTATCTAAACACTTCCATCTCTCACAAATGTATCTGTTATCTAAACACTTCCATCTCTCACCAATCTCTATTATTTAAACACTTCCATCTCTCACAAATCTCTCTATTATCTAAACACTTCCATCTCTCACAAATCTGTCTATTATCTTAACACTTCCATCTCTCACAGATCTCACTATTATCTAAACACTTCCATTTCTCACTAATCTCTCTATTATCTAAACACTTCCATCTCTCACAAATCTCTCTATTATCTAAACACTTCCATCCCTCACAAATGTCTCTATTATCTAACCACTTCCATCTCTCACAAATCTCTCTATTATCTAAACACTTCCATCCCTCACAAATCTCTATATTATCTAAACACTTCCATCCCTCACAAATCTCTCTATTATCTAAACACTTCCATCCCTCACAAATCTCTCTATTATCTAAACACTTCCATCTCTCACAAATCTCTCTATTATCTAAACACTTCCATCCCTCACAAATCTCTCTATTATCTAAACACTTACATCTCTCACAAATGTCTCTATTATCTAAACACTTCCACCCCCCACAAATCTATCTATTATCTAAACACTTCCATCCCTCACAAATCTCTCTATTATCTAAACACTTCCATCCCTCACAAATGTCTCTATTATCTAAACACTTCCATCCCTCACAAATGTCTCTATTATCTAAACACTTCCATCTCTCACAAATCTCTATTATCTAAACACTTCCATCCCTCACAAATGTCTCTATTATCTAAACAATTCCAGATCTCACAAATCTCTCTATTATCTAAACACTTCCATTTCTCACAAATCTCTCTATTATCTAAACACTTCCATTTCTCACAAATCTCTCTATTATCTAAACACTTCCATCTCTCACTAATCTCTCTATTACCTGAATCCTCCAGGTTTGAGGCACTGAACAAGTTTGTGATATCTATTTTCCTGTTTTGTTCCATAATTTTTTTTTGGTCCCTCCTTTTGTGTTTCCCTTGGATGCACTGTTTTCTGCTGGCAGGGACCGTAACTCTGGCTGTCAGCCTCACTTTGTGTTCGGTCTTCCTGCCCTGCCAATGATCGACAACTCTCAATGGCTCCAATTATTAATGTGTTATGTTTATTTCTTTGTCCACTATGAGTTTTTCTGTGTAGATTTCTGCCGACACTTCAGTGCCCCTACTCCAGGGCTAGGCAACCATTTATTGTCTGTGGGCCAGATCTGAAAACTCTGAAGACGCCAAGGGCCAGAAACCATCACCAAAAGAGGCCATTATATAAATGATCTATATTGCATTCACTGGCGCTTGTAAAGTGAACATCTTATTAGTGATCGAGAGTGGAAGACAGAAAAGAGAGTGGAATGAAACGGGGCGAGGTGATAAAGAAAAAAAGTGGATCGGGGCAAACGCATCAATAAAATATAAATAGAAAGCTGACCGGTTTAATGAGAGGGTCGTGCCTGAACTTCAAGGCTGTTTATGTTTGCTGGTATTTGACTAATAGCAAGATGAAGTCAATTTTCTAAAGGTGTGTCAGTTCATGAATTTCCAGTAGAGCAGGTGACTGAATCGATAACTTGTCGGGCTCCAAACCAGGGCATGTGGGTTCAAGTCCTGGTAGGGTTAACAGGTTTTTTTCTCTCGGAGGTGAAATTAAAACTCAGACCCAAGCACCTCGTGGTGACTGCACTGGACAAGCGGCCTCTATTCTCCGGTCCTATAAGTTGCCCCGACAGAGCCCAGTAATGGACAAGCGGCCTCTATTCTCCAGTCCTATAAGTTGCCCCGACAGAGCCCAGTAATGGACAAGCGGCCTCTATTCTCCGGTCCTATAAGTTGCCCCGACAGAGCCCAGTAATGGACAAGCGGCCTCTATTCTCCGGTCCTATAAGTTGTCCCGACAGAGCCCAGTAATGGACAAGCGGCCTCTATTCTCCGATCCTATAAGTTGCCCCGACAGAGCCCAGTTATGGACAAGCGGCCTCTATTCTCCGATCCTATAAGTTGCCCCGACAGAGCCCAGTAATGGACAAGCGGCCTCTATTCTCCGGTCCTATAAGTTGCCCCGACAGAGCCCAGTAATGGACAAGCGGCCTCTATTCTCCGGTCCTATAAGTTGCCCCAACAGAGCCCAGTAATGGACAAGCGGCCTCTATTCTCCGGTCATATAAGTTGCCCCGACAGATGGACAAGCGGCCTCTGTTCTCCGATCCTATAAGTTGCCCCGACAGAGCCCAGTAATGGACAAGCGGCCTCTATTCTCCGGTCCTATAAGTTGTCCCGACAGAGCCCAGTAATGGACAAGCGGCCTCTATTCTCCGATCCTATAAGTTGCCCCGACAGAGCCCAGTTATGGACAAGCGGCCTCTATTCTCCGGTCCTATAAGTTGCCCCGACAGAGCCCAGTAGTAGGAAAGTACCGTTCAGATTTGACAAATGAATTTCTTGCTGTTTGTGTTGCTTTGACTGTTTCTCTCGGGGTCTTGAGTGTATACAAATGTTTGGGGTCAGATGTTCTATCGAAACTAACGACCGGTTTGTTGGGTCGGGTAGGGTGGGTCGCTGAGTGAATTTGAGGTGGGTCACTGGGAGATTTTGAGGTGGGATGCTAGAAAAAATTGAGATGGGTCGCTAGAAAACATTGAGATGGGTCTCTGGGAAACCTTCAGATGGGTTGCAGGGAGACTTTGAGATAGGTCGCTGGGAAACTTTGAGATGGGTCGCTGGGAGACTTTGAGATTGGTCGCTGGAAGACTTTGAGATGAGTTGCTGGGAAACTTTGAGATGAGTTGCTGGGAGACTTTGAGATGGATTGTGAAACTTTGAGATGAGTTACAAGGAAGACTTTGAGATGTATTGTGAAACTTTGAGATGAGTTACAAGGAAGACTTTGAGATGTATTGTGAAACTTTGAGATGAGTTGCTGGGAAACTTTGAGATGAGTTGCTGGGAGACTTTGAGATGTATTGTGAAACTTTGAGATGAGTTGCTGGGAAACTTTGAGATGAGTTGCTGGGAGACTTTGAGATGGATCGTGAAACTTTGAGATGAGTTGCTGGGAAACTTTGAGATGAGTTGCTGGGAAACTTTGAGATGAGTTGCTGGGAAACTTTGAGATGAGTTGCTGGGAAACTTTGAGATGAGTTGCTGGGAGACTTTGAGATGGATCGTAAAATTTGAGATGAGTTGCTGGGAAACTTTGAGATGAGTCACTGGGAGACTTTGAGATGGGTCGGTGGGAGACTTTGAGATGGGTCGGTGGGAGACTTAGAGATGGGTCGGTGGGAGACTTTGAGATGGGTCGGTGGGAGACTTTGAGATGGGTCGGTGGGAGACTTTGAGATGGGTCGGTGGGAGACTTTGAGATGGGTCGTTGGGAGACTTTGAGATGGGTCGGTGGGAGACTTTGAGATGAGTGGGTCGGGGGAGACTTTGAGATGGGTCGGTGGGAGACTTTGAGATGGGTCGGTGGGAGACTTTGAGATGGGTCGGTGGGAGACTTTGAGATGGGTCGTTGGGAGACTTTGAGATGGGTCGGTGGGAGACTTTGAGATGGGTCGGTGAGAAACTTTGAGATGCGTCGCTGGGAAACTTTGAGATGTGTCGCTGGGAAACTTTGAGATGAGTTGCTGGGAAACTTTGAGATGAGTTGCTGGGAAACTTTGAGATGAGTTGCTGGGAAACTTTGAGATGAGTTGCTGGGAAACTTTGAGATGAGTTGCTGGGAAACTTTGAAATGTGTCGCTGGAAAACTTTGAGATGAGTTGCTGGGAAACTTTGAGATGAGTTGCTGGGAAACTTTGAAATGTGTCGCTGGAAAACTTTGAGATGAGTTGCTGGGAAACTTTGAGATGAGTTGCTGGGAAACTTTGAGATGAGTTGCTGGGAAACTTTGAAATGTGTCGCTGGGAAACTTTGAGATGAGTTGCTGGGAAACTTTGAGATGAGTTGCTGGGAAACTTTGAGATGAGTTGCTGGGAAACTTTGAGATGAGTTTCTGGGAAACTTTGAGATTAGTTGCTGGGAAACTTTGAGATGAGTTGCTGGGAAACTTTGAGATGAGTTGCTGGGAAACTTTGAGATGAGTTGCTGGGAAACTTTGAGATGAGTTGCTGGGAAACTTTGAGATGGATTGTGAAACTTTGAGATGAGTTGCTGGGAAATTTTGAGATGAGTTGCTGGGAAACTTTGAGATGGATTGTGAAACTTTGAGATGAGTTGCTGGGAAACTTTGAGATGAATCACTGGAAGACTTTGAGATGATTCGGCGGGAGACTTTGAGATTGGTCAGTGGGAGACTTTGAGATGGGTCTGTGGGAGACTTTGAGATGGGTCGGTGGGAGACTTGAGATGGGTCGGTGGGAGACTTTGAGATGGGTCGGTGGGAAACTTTGAGATGGGTCGGTGGGAGACTTTGAGATGGGTCGGTGGGAAACTTTGAGATGGGTCGGTGGGAAACTTTGAGATGGGTCGGTGGGAAACTTTGAGATGCGTGAAACATTGAGATGGGCCGCTGGGAAACTTTGAGATGCGTGAAACATTGAGATGGGCCGCTGGGAAACTTTGAGATGGGTCGCTGGGAGACTTTGATATGGGTCACTTTGAGATTTTGATATGAGTCGCTGGGAAACATTGAGGTGGATAGTTTGAAAATATTGAGATGGGTCGCTGGGAAACTTTGATATGAGTCATTGGGAGACTTTGAGATGTGTCACTGGGAGACTCTGACATGGGTCATTAGAAAACCTGAAGCGTTGTCCCTGTAAGATTGTTATTTTCTTCTTAAAACAGAAAGCTGTTCTTTGTTTGTAGGGCAGTAGTCCCTCATGTTGCCGTGTTTTGTTGTCCTTATTTCATGTTGCGGTGTTTCGTTGTCCTAATTTCATGTTGCAGTGTTTTGTTGTCCTTATTTCATGTTGCAGTGTTTCGTTATCCTTATTTCATGTTGCAGTGTTTTGTTGTCCTTATTTCATGTTGCAGTGTTTCGTTATCCTTATTTCATGTTGCAGTGTTTTGTTGTCCTTATTTAATGTTGCAGTGTTTCGTTGTCCTTATTTCATGTTGCAGTGTTTTGTTGTCATTATTTCATGTTGCAGTGTTTCGTTGTCCTTATTCATGCTGCAGTGTTTCGTTGTCCTTATTTCATGTTGCAGTATTCCGTTGTCCACATTTCTTGTTGGGATATTTATATCCACACAACTATTTAAAATATAATCATGAAATGTCGGAGACGGGAATATTAAAGAATAATTGATGATCTTATTATTAAAGGGGACCTACTTCCAAATACAAGCTACGCCTCTGACACAGCACTTTTATCGTGCTCAATAAGTGGCGCTGATAACATCAGCTCAGTGCAATCATGAACAACACCAGCGCTATCTTAACGCTACAAAAATAACTGTCTTGACAACAGGTAAAGCAGATTTAAAAAATAAACAAATATAAATAATGACAAGAGACGAATGTTTTGAATGCCTTGGCTCCTTGACAACAAACGATTGAAAGTCTATCAGGGAGATGAAAAGAAGGCGAAACAAGCTATGAATAAATTAAAACAACTGCACAACATGTGGGAAGGAACGGAGATAGCAACAAAACTGACGTTTTTAGGAGCCTGCATTTTTCTCACAGTAACTTATGTCTGTGAATCATAGACAATCGACATAAATGCTGAAAAATACATCAATGTCTTTGAGTGCAAGTGTTACAGAAGAACGCACAGTCATGTCTGCGCGGAGTCAAGAACAGACATGTTCTTTTTGGCAAGAACTTGTGGGACGTCACAGAATAAAAACAAAGATCGTAAATTATGACCTTCATGACAAACAATGTAATAGCCCAGAGAAGATAGGCATGGAGGGTATAGTTCTCGGTGAACGAAGGAGAGACACAGGATGCAGGTGAGTGATATTAAATACTAGCCGGGATTGACTGTTGCTGAAACTGGACATCTCACAGAAAAGAGAGAGAAAACTCCAAAGTAGCTGTCACTTCAACCACGTTCCAGTGGGAACAAACTAGATGATGATGAGTGTTCCCTTGTTCCCCATTTTATGGTTCATTGTTCCATTATTCCCATTTTCTGGTTGTAGTGTACCATTGTCCCCATTTTAGGGTTGTGGTGTACTATTGTCCCCATTTTAGGGATGTGGTGTACCATTGTCCCCATTTTAGGGTTGTGGTGTATCATTGTCCCCATTTTAGGGTTGTGGTGTACCATTGTCCCCATTTTAGGGTTGTGGTGTACCATTGTCCCCATTTTAGGGTTGTGGTGTGCCATTGTCGCAACTTTCTGGTTGTGGTGTACCATTGTACCTATTTTAGCGTTGTGGTGTACCATTGTCCCCATTTTAGGGTTGTGGTGTACCATTGTCCCAATTTTAGGGTTGTGGTGTGCCATTGTCGCAACTTTCTGGTTGTAGTGTACCATTGTCCCCATTTTAGGGTTGTGGTGTACCATTGTCACAACTTTCTGGTTGTAGTGTACCATTGTCCCCATTTTAGGGTTGTGGTGTACCATTGTCCCCATTTTAGGGTTGTGGTGTACCATTGTCCCAATTTTAGGGTTGTGGTGTACCATTGTCCCCATTTTAGGGTTGTGGTGTGCCATTGTCGCAACTTTCTGGTTGTAGTGTACCATTGTCCCCATTTTAGGGTTGTGGTGTACCATTGTCACAACTTTCTGGTTGTAGTGTACCATTGTCCCCATTTTAGGGTTGTGGTGTACCATTGTCCCCATTTTAGGGTTGTGGTGTACCATTGTCCCCATTTTAGGGTTGTGGTGTACCATTGTCCCAATTTTAGGGTTGTGGTGTACCATTGTCCCCATTTTAGGGTTGTGGTGTGCCATTGTCGCAACTTTCTGGTTGTAGTGTACCATTGTCCCCATTTTAGGGTTGTGGTGTACCATTGTCACAACTTTCTGGTTGTAGTGTACCATTGTCCCCATTTTAGGGTTGTGGTGTACCATTGTCCCCATTTTAGGGTTGTGGTGTACCATTGTCCCCATTTTAGGGTTGTGGTGTACCATTGTCCCAATTTTAGGGTTGTGGTGTACCATTGTCCCCATTTTAAGGTTGTGGTGTACCATTGTCCCCATTTTAGGGTTGTGGTGTACCATTGTCCCCATTTTAGGGTTGTGGTGTACATTGTCCCCATTTTAGGGTTGTGGTGTACCATTGTCGCAACTTTCTGGTTGTGGTGTGCCATTATCGCAACTTTCTGGTTGTAGTATACCATTGTCCCCATTTTAGGGTTGTGGTGTACTATTGTCCCCATTTTAGGGTTGTGCTGTACCATTGTCGCAACTTTCTGGATGTGGTGTACCATTATCCCCACTTTCGGGTTGTAGTGTACCATTATCCCCACTTTCTGTTTGTAGTGTACCATTATCCCCACTTTCTGGTTGTAGTGTACCATTGACCCACTATCTGGTTGTAGTGTACCATTATCCCCACTTTCTGGTTGTAGTGTACCATTATCACTACTTTCTGGTTATAGTGTACCATTATCCCCACTTTCTGGTTGTAGTGTACCATTGACCCACTATCTGGTTGTAGTGTACCATTATCCCCACTTTCTGGTTGTAGTGTACCATTATCACTACTTTCTGGTTGTAGTGTACCATTATCCCCACTTTCTGGTTGTAGTGTACCATTATCCCCACTTTCTGGTTGTAGTGCATCATTATCCCCATTTTCTGGTTGTAGTGTACCATTATCACTACTTTCTGGTTGTAGTGCACCATTATCACTACTTTCTGGTTGTAGTGTACCATTATCACTACTTTCTGGTTGTAGTGCACCATTATCCCTACTTTCTGGTTGTAGTGTACGATTATCCCCATTTTCTGGTTGTAGTGTACAATTATCTCTACTTTCTGGTTGTAGTGTACCATTATCACTACTTTCTGGTTGTAGTGTACCATTATCACTACTTTCTGGTTGTAGTGTACCATTATCACTACTTTCTGGTTGTAGTGCACCACTATCCCTACTTTATGGTTGTAGTGTACCATTATCCCTACTTTCTGGTTGTAGTGTACCATTATCCCTACTTTCTGGTTGTAGTGTACCATTATCCCCATTTTCTGGTTGTAGTGTACCATTATCACTACTTTCTGGTTGTAGTGTACCATTATCACTAATTTCTGGTTATAGTGTACCATTATCCCTACTTTCTGGTTGTAGTGTACCATTATCATTACTTTCTGGTTGTAGTGCACCATTATCAATACTTTCTGGTTGTAGTGCACCATTATCCCCATTTTCTGGTTGTAGTGTACCATTATCCCTACTTTCTGGTTGTAGTGTACCATTATCACTACTTTCTGGTTGTAGTGCACCATTATCACAACTTTCTGGTTGTAGTGTACCATTATCCCCATTTTCTGGTTGTAGTGTACCATTATCACTACTTTCTGGTTGTAGTGCACAATTATCACTACTTTCTGGTTGTAGTGCATCATTATCACTACTTTCTGGTTGTAGTGCACCATTATCCCTACTTTCTGGTTGTAGTGCACCATTATCCCTACTTTCTGGTTGTAGTGCACCACTATCACTACTTTCTGGTTGTAGTGTACCATTATCCCCACTTTATGGTTGTAGTGCACCATTATCCCCACTTTATGATTGTAGTGTACCATTATCCCCACTTTATGGTTGTAGTGCACCATTATCCCCACTTTATGGTTGTAGTGTACCATTATCCCCACTTTATGGTTGTAGTGCACCATTATCCCCACTTTATGGTTGTAGTGCACCATTATCCCCACTTTATGGTTGTAGTGTACCATTATCCCCACTTTATGGTTGTAGTGTACCATTATCCCCACTTTATGGTTGTAGTGTACCATTGTCGCAACTCTCTGGTTATTGAGTTATTGAGTTATTTGCGGGGCATCATCATTGCACACCGAACATGTCCATAGGTGCTCAGATCCCCTCCTCAGCAATTCCCTCAGTGTCCAGCGACTGACGACTCCAGTTCTATGTTGGTTGATACGTCTTCTTACACGGCCACTAAGTGTCTCATTTCTGGATGTGCCCAACTTAACTCCCATTTCCATCATCCGAAGAAGTGACGTGGATCTGTCTTTGTCGAAGTCATGTGCTCTTCCAACATCTCGGAGGGCATTGATGATGTCCGCCCGATCCATCGGTTGCCCGTCCTCAACGACAGCGCAGCTAGCCAACCTGTCCGCCCTTTCATTTCTCCGTACTCCCTCATGTCCTGGGACATAGACAAAGATGACCTTACGTATTTTGGATTTCTGCAACGACTCTACCCATTGCATGCGTACAGAGCCCGCCTCCACTTTTTTTATCATGCTCATCGAATCACTCAGTATACATGCATGGGTGTAGTCTTGTGACTCTAACCATTTGAATGCCTTGGTCACTGCCATCACCTCCATTGTCATGCTACTCGTGGTCATGGCGTATGCACCACTGTCTTCCTTGGCTATTCTGCCTGCCGAGCGTGCTGTAAATGCCCATGCACTTCTTTCGCGTCGTCTTACAGATCCGTCTGTATAGATGACTGCATCTTTCTCATCGGTGTTATCGCAGATGAGACCGTTGACCTCAGCTTTAACCACGACCGGGTTCTGTTCCCTACTTTTCCTGTCGAGTGTGACAATACACGAGAAGGTTCCCTTGAATGACGTAGGCACCGGTATCTACTCCTCACCAATGTTGATATGGTAAGCCCACAGACCTGTTTGATGACATCTTCTGCTCGGCCACCCATGATTTGCCTATTTTTGCCTGTATTTACCTTTCTCTGTGTTGAGCTCATGATGCAATGGATGCTCTGTATCTGTACTAATCTTCAGGTATGCTCGTGCTCTCCAGATCTTGATTCTGTCATCTATGGTTGGAAAGTCAAGAAGATACCTCATTGCTACACAGGGAGTGTCCCTCGTACATCCCAGGATAATGCACATGGCTTCATTTTGTATTTTCTCCTGCCTATCAATTTGAGTCACACTGACAGTAAGAATTGCCAGGGCATATTCGATAGGTGCGAGGACTAATCCCTGGAATAGAAGAGTAAGTACAATCTCTGGTCGTAGTGTACCATTGTACCCACTTTCGAGTTGTAGTGAACCATTATCGCCACTTTCTGGATGTGCTGTACCATTGTCTTCACTTTTTGGTTGTAGTGTACCATTGTCCTCACATTCTAGTTGTAGTGTACCATTGTCCCCACTTTCTAGTTGTAGTGTATCATTGTCCTCACATTCTAGTTGTAGTGTACCATTATCGCCACTTTCTAGTTGTAGTGTACATTGTCCCCACTTTTTAGTTGTAGTGTACCATTGTCCCCACTTTTTGGTTGTAGTGTACCATTGTCCCCACTTTTTGGTTGTAGTGTACCATTGTCTCCACTTTCTAGTTGTAGTGTACCATTGTCCCCACTTTCTAGTTGTAGTGTACCATTGTCTCCACTTTCTAGTTGTAGTGTACCATTGTCCCCACTTTCTAGTTGTAGTGTACCATTGTCTCCACTTTCTAGTTGTAGTGTACATTGTCCTCACTTTCTAGTTGTAGTGTATCATTGTCCCCACTTTCTAGTTGTAGTGTACCATTGTCTCCACTTTTTGGTTGTAGTGTACCATTGTCTCCACTTTCTAGTTGTAGTGTACCATTGTCCCCACTTTCTAGGTGTAGTGTACCATTGTCCCCACTTTCTAGTTGTAGTGTACCATTGTCCCCACTTTCTAGTTGTAGTGTACCATTTTCCCCACTTTTGGTTGTAGTGTACCATTGTCCCCACTTTTTGGTTGTAGTGTACCATTGTCCACACTTTCTAGTTGTAGTGTACCATTGTCCCCACTTTTTGGTTGTAGTGTACCATTGTCCCCACTTTTTGGTTGTAGTGTACCATTGTCCCCACTATTTGGTTGTAATGTACCATTGTCCCCACTTTTTGGTTGTAGTGTACCATTTTCCCCACTTTTTGGTTGTATTGTACCATTGTCCCCACTTTTTGGTTGTAGTGTACCATTGTCCCCACTTTCTAGTTGTAGTGTACCATTGTCCTCACATTCTAGTTGTAGTGTACCATTGTCTCCACTTTTTGGTTGTAGTGTACCATTGTCCCCACTTTTTGGTTGTAGTGTACCATTGTCCCCACTTTTTGGTTGTAGTGTACCATTGTCTCCACTTTCTAGTTGTAGTGTACCATTGTCCCCACTTTCTAGTTGTAGTGTACCATTGTCTCCACTTTCTAGTTGTAGTGTACCATTGTCTCCACTTTCTAGTTGTAGTGTACCATTGTCTCCACTTTCTAGTTGTAGTGTACCATTGTCTCCACTTTCTAGTTGTAGTGTACATTGTCCTCACTTTCTAGTTGTAGTGTATCATTGTCCCCACTTTCTAGTTGTAGTGTACCATTGTCTCCACTTTTTGGTTGTAGTGTACCATTGTCCCCACTTTCTAGGTGTAGTGTACCATTGTCCCCACTTTCTAGTTGTAGTGTACCATTGTCCCCACTTTCTAGTTGTAGTGTACCATTTTCCCCACTTTTTGGTTGTAGTGTACCATTGTCCCCACTTTTTGGTTGTAGTGTACCATTGTCCACACTTTCTAGTTGTAGTGTACCATTGTCCCCACTTTTTGGTTGTAGTGTACCATTGTCCCCACTTTTTGGTTGTAGTGTACCATTGTCCCCACTTTTTGGTTGTAGTGTACCATTGTCCCCACTATTTGGTTGTAATGTACCATTGTCCCCACTTTTGGTTGTAGTGTACCATTTTCCCCACTTTTTGGTTGTATTGTACCATTGTCCCCACTTTTTGGTTGTAGTGTACCATTATCACTACTTTCTGGTTGTAGTGCACCATTATCACAACTTTCTGGTTGTAGTGTACCATTATCCCCATTTTCTGGTTGTAGTGTACCATTATCACTACTTTCTGGTTGTAGTGCACAATTATCACTACTTTCTGGTTGTAGTGCATCATTATCACTACTTTCTGGTTGTAGTGCACCATTATCCCTACTTTCTGGTTGTAGTGCACCATTATCCCTACTTTCTGGTTGTAGTGCACCACTATCACTACTTTCTGGTTGTAGTGTACCATTATCCCCACTTTATGGTTGTAGTGCACCATTATCCCCACTTTATGATTGTAGTGTACCATTATCCCCACTTTATGGTTGTAGTGCACCATTATCCCCACTTTATGGTTGTAGTGTACCATTATCCCCACTTTATGGTTGTAGTGCACCATTATCCCCACTTTATGGTTGTAGTGCACCATTATCCCCACTTTATGGTTGTAGTGTACCATTATCCCCACTTTATGGTTGTAGTGTACCATTATCCCCACTTTATGGTTGTAGTGTACCATTGTCGCAACTCTC
Organism: Megaustenia siamemsis; assembly: GCA_032433765.1. NCBI lineage: Eukaryota > Metazoa > Mollusca > Gastropoda > Stylommatophora > Ariophantidae > Megaustenia > Megaustenia siamemsis. The sequence continues at coordinate 2,004,584 of JAVIAB010000160.1, forward strand.
TGGTTATTGAGTTATTGAGTTATTTGCGGGGCATCATCATTGCACACCGAACATGTCCATAGGTGCTCAGATCCCCTCCTCAGCAATTCCCTCAGTGTCCAGCGACTGACGACTCCAGTTCTATGTTGGTTGATACGTCTTCTTACACGGCCACTAAGTGTCTCATTTCTGGATGTGCCCAACTTAACTCCCATTTCCATCATCCGAAGAAGTGACGTGGATCTGTCTTTGTCGAAGTCATGTGCTCTTCCAACATCTCGGAGGGCATTGATGATGTCCGCCCGATCCATCGGTTGCCCGTCCTCAACGACAGCGCAGCTAGCCAACCTGTCCGCCCTTTCATTTCTCCGTACTCCCTCATGTCCTGGGACATAGACAAAGATGACCTTACGTATTTTGGATTCTGCAACGACTCTACCCATTGCATGCGTACAGAGCCCGCCTCCACTTTTTTATCATGCTCATCGAATCACTCAGTATACATGCATGGGTGTAGTCTTGTGACTCTAACCATTTGAATGCCTTGGTCACTGCCATCACCTCCATTGTCATGCTACTCGTGGTCATGGCGTATGCACCACTGTCTTCCTTGGCTATTCTGCCTGCCGAGCGTGCTGTAAATGCCCATGCACTTCTTTCGCGTCGTCTTACAGATCCGTCTGTATAGATGACTGCATCTTTCTCATCGGTGTTATCGCAGATGAGACCGTTGACCTCAGCTTTAACCACGACCGGGTTCTGTTCCCTACTTTTCCTGTCGAGTGTGACAATACACGAGAAGGTTCCCTTGAATGACGTAGGCACCGGTATCTACTCCTCACCAATGTTGATATTGGTAAGCCCACAGACCTGTTTGATGACATCTTCTGCTCGGCCCACCCATGATTTGCCTATTTTTGCCTGTATTTACCTTTCTCTGTGTTGAGCTCATGATGCAATGGATGCTCTGTATCTGTACTAATCTTCAGGTATGCTCGTGCTCTCCAGATCTTGATTCTGTCATCTATGGTTGGAAAGTCAAGAAGATACCTCATTGCTACACAGGGAGTGTCCCTCGTACATCCCAGGATAATGCACATGGCTTCATTTTGTATTTTCTCCTGCCTATCAATTTGAGTCACACTGACAGTAAGAATTGCCAGGGCATATTCGATAGGTGCGAGGACTAATCCCTGGAATAGAAGAGTAAGTACAATCTCTGGTCGTAGTGTACCATTGTACCCACTTTCGAGTTGTAGTGAACCATTATCGCCACTTTCTGGATGTGCTGTACCATTGTCTTCACTTTTTGGTTGTAGTGTACCATTGTCCTCACATTCTAGTTGTAGTGTACCATTGTCCCCACTTTCTAGTTGTAGTGTATCATTGTCCTCACATTCTAGTTGTAGTGTACCATTATCGCCACTTTCTAGTTGTAGTGTACATTGTCCCCACTTTTTAGTTGTAGTGTACCATTGTCCCCACTTTTTGGTTGTAGTGTACCATTGTCCCCACTTTTTGGTTGTAGTGTACCATTGTCTCCACTTTCTAGTTGTAGTGTACCATTGTCCCCACTTTCTAGTTGTAGTGTACCATTGTCTCCACTTTCTAGTTGTAGTGTACCATTGTCCCCACTTTCTAGTTGTAGTGTACCATTGTCTCCACTTTCTAGTTGTAGTGTACATTGTCCTCACTTTCTAGTTGTAGTGTATCATTGTCCCCACTTTCTAGTTGTAGTGTACCATTGTCTCCACTTTTTGGTTGTAGTGTACCATTGTCTCCACTTTCTAGTTGTAGTGTACCATTGTCCCCACTTTCTAGGTGTAGTGTACCATTGTCCCCACTTTCTAGTTGTAGTGTACCATTGTCCCCACTTTCTAGTTGTAGTGTACCATTTTCCCCACTTTTGGTTGTAGTGTACCATTGTCCCCACTTTTTGGTTGTAGTGTACCATTGTCCACACTTTCTAGTTGTAGTGTACCATTGTCCCCACTTTTGGTTGTAGTGTACCATTGTCCCCACTTTTTGGTTGTAGTGTACCATTGTCCCCACTATTTGGTTGTAATGTACCATTGTCCCCACTTTTTGGTTGTAGTGTACCATTTTCCCCACTTTTTGGTTGTATTGTACCATTGTCCCCACTTTTTGGTTGTAGTGTACCATTGTCCCCACTTTCTAGTTGTAGTGTACCATTGTCCTCACATTCTAGTTGTAGTGTACCATTGTCTCCACTTTTTGGTTGTAGTGTACCATTGTCCCCACTTTTTGGTTGTAGTGTACCATTGTCCCCACTTTTTGGTTGTAGTGTACCATTGTCTCCACTTTCTAGTTGTAGTGTACCATTGTCCCCACTTTCTAGTTGTAGTGTACCATTGTCTCCACTTTCTAGTTGTAGTGTACCATTGTCTCCACTTTCTAGTTGTAGTGTACCATTGTCTCCACTTTCTAGTTGTAGTGTACCATTGTCTCCACTTTCTAGTTGTAGTGTACATTGTCCTCACTTTCTAGTTGTAGTGTATCATTGTCCCCACTTTCTAGTTGTAGTGTACCATTGTCTCCACTTTTTGGTTGTAGTGTACCATTGTCCCCACTTTCTAGGTGTAGTGTACCATTGTCCCCACTTTCTAGTTGTAGTGTACCATTGTCCCCACTTTCTAGTTGTAGTGTACCATTTTCCCCACTTTTTGGTTGTAGTGTACCATTGTCCCCACTTTTTGGTTGTAGTGTACCATTGTCCACACTTTCTAGTTGTAGTGTACCATTGTCCCCACTTTTTGGTTGTAGTGTACCATTGTCCCCACTTTTTGGTTGTAGTGTACCATTGTCCCCACTTTTTGGTTGTAGTGTACCATTGTCCCCACTATTTGGTTGTAATGTACCATTGTCCCCACTTTTTGGTTGTAGTGTACCATTTTCCCCACTTTTTGGTTGTATTGTACCATTGTCCCCACTTTTTGGTTGTAGTGTACCATTGTCCCCACTTTCTAGTTGTAGTGTACCATTGTCCTCACATTCTAGTTGTAGTGTACCATTGTCTCCACTTTTTGGTTGTAGTGTACCATTGTCCCCACTTTTTGGTTGTAGTGTACCATTGTCCCCACTTTTTGGTTGTAGTGTACCATTGTCTCCACTTTCTAGTTGTAGTGTACCATTGTCCCCACTTTCTAGTTGTAGTGTACCATTGTCTCCACTTTCTAGTTGTAGTGTACCATTGTCTCCACTTTCTAGTTGTAGTGTACCATTGTCTCCACTTTCTAGTTGTAGTGTACCATTGTCTCCACTTTCTAGTTGTAGTGTACATTGTCCTCACTTTCTAGTTGTAGTGTATCATTGTCCCCACTTTCTAGTTGTAGTGTACCATTGTCTCCACTTTTTGGTTGTAGTGTACCATTGTCTCCACTTTCTAGTTGTAGTGTACCATTGTCCCCACTTTCTAGGTGTAGTGTACCATTGTCCCCACTTTCTAGTTGTAGTGTACCATTGTCCCCACTTTCTAGTTGTAGTGTACCATTTTCCCCACTTTTTGGTTGTAGTGTACCATTGTCCCCACTTTTTGGTTGTAGTGTACCATTGTCCACACTTTCTAGTTGTAGTGTACCATTGTCCCCACTTTTTGGTTGTAGTGTACCATTGTCCCCACTTTTTGGTTGTAGTGTACCATTGTCCCCACTATTTGGTTGTAATGTACCATTGTCCCCACTTTTTGGTTGTAGTGTACCATTTTCCCCATTTTTTGGTTGTAGTGTACCATTGTCCCCACTTTTTGGTTGTAGTGTACCATTGTCCCCACTTTTTGGTTGTAGTGTACCATTGTCCCCACTTTTTGGTTGTAGTGTACCATTGTCTCCACTTTTTGGTTGTAGTGTACCATTGTCCCCACTTTTTGGTTGTAGTGTACCATTGTCCCCACTTTTTGGTTGTAGTGTACCATTTTCCCCACTTTTTGGTTGTAGTGTACCATTGTCCCCACTTTTTGGTTGTAGTGTACCATTGTCCCCACTTTTTGTTTGTAGTGTACCATTGTCCCCACTTTCTATTTGTAGTGTACCATTGTCCCCACTTTTTGGTTGTAGTGTACCATTGTCCCCACTTTTTGGTTGCAGTGTACCATTGTCCCCACTTTTTGGTTGCAGTGTACCATTTTCTCCACTTTTTGGTTGTAGTGTACCATTGTCCCCACTTTTTGGTTGTAGTGTACCATTTTCCTCACTTTTTGGTTGTAGTGTACCATTGTCCCCACTTTTTGGTTGTAGTGTACCATTGTTCCCACTTTTTGTTTGTAGTGTACCATTGTCCCCACTTTTTGGTTGTAGTGTACCATTGTCCCCACTTTTTGGTTGTAGTGTACCATTCTACCCACTTTCGAGTTGTAGGAAACCATTGTCCCCACTTTCTGGATGTGATGTAACATTGTCCTCACTTTCTGGTTGTAGTGTACCGTTATCCCCACTTTCTGGTTGTAGTGTACCGTTATCCCCACTTTCTGGTTGTAGTGTACCTTTATCCCCACTTTCTGGTTGTAGTGTACCGTTATCCCCACTTTCTGGTTGTAGTGTACCGTTATCCCCACTTTCTGGTTGTAGTGTACCATTGTCCCCACTTTCTGGTTGTAGTGTACCATTGTCCCCACTTTCTGGTTGTAGTGTACCATTGTCCCCACTTTCTGGTTGTAGTGTACCATTGTGCCAACGTTCTGGTTGGGCTCTTCCATTGGCCAGATTTTCTGGTTTTAGTGTACCATTGTCCCCACTTTCTAGTTGTGCTATACCATTGTCCCCACTTTCTAGTTGTGCTATACCATTGTCCCCACTTTCTAGTTGTGCTATACCATTGGCCCTACTTTCTAGTTGTGCTATACCATTGGCCCTACTTTCTAGTTGTGCTATACCATTGTCCCCACTTTCTAGTTGTGCTATACCATTGTCCCCACTTTCTAGTTGTGCTATACCATTGGCCCTACTTTCTAGTTGTGCTATACCATTGGCCCTACTTTCTAGTTGTGCTATACCATTGGCACTACTTAATGGTTGTGATATACCATTATTCCCACTGTCTGTGTGTAGTGTACCATTGTCCCCACTTTCTGGTTGTAGTGTACCATTGTCCCCACTTTGGTTTCCAGATGGTGATGAAGAAAGTGATGGAGAGAGTGATGGAGACGGTGATGGAGAGAGTGATGGAGAGAGTGATGGAGACGGTGATGGAGAGAGTGGTAAATAGAGTGATGGAGAGAGTGATGGAGTGATAGAGAGTGATGGTGAGGGTGATGGAGAGAGTGATGGAGTGATAGAGAGAGTGATGGAGTGATAGAGAGAGAGTGTTGGAGTGATAGAGAGAGAGAGTGATGGAGTGATAGAGAGAGTGATGGAGTGATAGAGTGAGAGTGTTGGAGTGATAGAGAGAGAGTGATGGAGTGATAGAGAGAGTGATGGAGTGATAGAGAGAGTGATGGAATGATAGAGAGAGTGATGGAGTGATAGAGAGAGTGATGGAGTGATAGATAGAGAGAGTGATGGAGTGATAGAAAGAGTGATGGAGTGATAGAGAGAGTGATGGAGTGATAGAGAGAGTGATGGAGTGATAGAGAGAGTGATGGAGTGATAGAGAGAGTGATGGAGTGATAGAGAGAGTGATGGAGTGATAGAGAGAGTGATGGAGTGATAGAGAGAGTGATGGAGTGATAGAGAGAGTGATGGAGTGATAGCGAAAGTGATGGAGTGATAGCGAGAGTGATGGAGTGATAGAGAGAGAGTGATGGAGTGATAGAGAGAGAGAGAGAGAGTGATGGAGTGATAGAGAGAGTGATGGAGTGATAGAGAGAGTGATTGAGTGATAGAGAGAGAGAGTGATGGTGTGATAGAGAGAGAGAGAGTGATGGTGTGATAGAGAGAGAGAGAGTGATGGAGTGATAGAGAGAGAGAGTGATGGTGTGATAGAGAGAGTGATGGAGTGATGGAGAGAGTGATGGAGTGATAGAGAGAGAGAGAGAGTGATGGAATGATAGAGAGTGTGATGGAGTGATAGAGAGAGTGATGGAGTGATAGAGAGAGTGATGGAGTGATAGAGAGAGTGATGGAGTGATAGAGAGAGTGATGGTGTGATAGAGAGAGTGATGGTGTGATAGAGAGAGTGATGGAGTGATAGAGAGAGTGATGGTGTGATAGAGAGAGTGATGGAGTGATAGAGAGAGTGATGGTGTGATAGAGAGAGTGATGGAGTGATGGAGAGAGAGTGATGGTGTGATAGAGAGAGTGATGGTGTGATAGAGAGAGTGATGGAGTGATAGAGAGAGAGTGATGGTGTGATAGAGAGAGTGATGGTGTGATAGAGAGAGTGATGGAGTGATGGAGAGAGAGTGATGGTGTGATAGAGAGAGTGATGGTGTGATAGAGAGAGTGATGGAGTGATAGAGAGAGAGAGAGTGATGGAATGATAGAGAGAGTGATGGAGTGATAGAGAGAGTGATGGAGTTATAGAGAGAGAGAGTGATGGTGTGATAGAGAGAGAGAGAGTGATGGAGTGATAGAGAGAGTGATGGAGTGATAGAGAGAGTGATGGAGTGATAGAGAGAGTGATGGAGTGATAGAGAGAGTGATGGAGTGATAGAGAGAGTGATGGAGTGATAGCGAGAGTGATGGAGTGATAGAGAGAGAGAGTGATGGAGTGATAGAGAGAGAGAGAGAGTGATGGAGTGATAGAGAGAGTGATGGAGTGATAGCGAGAGTGATGAAGTGATATAGAGAGAGAGAGAGAGTGATGGGGTGATAGAGAGAGAGTGATGGAGTGATAGAGAGAGAGAGAGAGAGTGATGGAGTGATAGAGAGAGTGATGGAGTGATAGCGAGAGTGATGAAGTGATAGAGAGAGAGAGATAGAGTGATGGAGTGATAGAGAGAGAGAGAGTGATGGTGTGATAGAGAGAGAAAGTGATGTATAACTAGCGAGCGAGAAGGGAGAAGACACTCGGACAGATATACAATGAGTTCCAGTTAATGCACACAACTCTAGAAATCGCTCATCGCCATGTCCATTATTAATTGCGACCAGCTTGTTGCCACTAATGATCAGCTTTACAAACAGTAGGCATTTGTGTCCGGCAGGCCATTGCTACGCCCACCCGGTGCCCAGTCACGTGTGGAGCCCGTTACAATTTGCTCCTCAAATGAAATTTTAATTGTAATCTGCCTGAAACCACTCGACAAATAGCCCCCCCCCCCCCTTTACTGTCACCCAGCTCGCCTCTAATACCCTTTCATCATCCCTCTCTCCCACCTCTCTATCACCCACTCTTATCCCCTCCCTCCCTTTCTTTTTCTACACGTCTCTCCCTCCCTCCATCTCTCCGTCCCTTTCTCTCCCTATATCTCTTCCAACCTCTGCATCCCTCTCCCTCCTATCCTTTCCTCTTTCTACCTCCCTTCCTATCTCCTTTACTATCTCTATCCCTACCTCCTTTCCTATCTCCCTCACTATCTCCCTCCCTACATCCCTTCCTATCTCCTTCCTTACCTCCCTCCCTACCTCCCTCCCTATCTCCCTCACTATCTCCCTCCCTATCTCCCTCACTATCTCCCTCCTTAACTCCCTCACTATCTCCCTCCCTACCTCCCTCAATATCTCCTCATGATCTCACTATCTCCCTCCCTACCTCCCTCAATATCTCCCTCACTATTTCCCTAGCTATCTCCCTCATTATCTCACTATCTCCCTCCCTCCCTATATTTATCCCTCACTATCTCCCTCCCTCCCTATATCCCTCACTGGTTTCCTCCCTTCCTAGGGAGGATGCCTGCCTATCAACATATTGCATGTCCTCCTTCCTATCTCCCTCCCTACCTCCCTTCTTATCTTCCTCCCTACCTCTCTTGCTACCTCCCTTCCTATTTCCCTCCCTATCCTATCTACCTCACTATCTCCCTCCCTACCTCTCTTCTTATCTCCTTCACTATCTCCCTCTCTACCTCCCTTCTTATCTCCTTCACTATCTCCCTCTCTACCTCCCTTCCTATTTCCCTCCCTATCCTATCTCCTTCACTATCTCCCTCTCTACCTCCCTTCCTATTTCCCTCCCTATCCTATCTCCTTCACTATCTCCCTCTCTACCTCCCTTCCTATTTCCCTCACTTTTTCGCTCTTCCTCCCCTTCATTATCTTCCTCTCTGATCGTCTCACTCCCTCTTTCTCTTTGTCCCTCACTCCCTCCATTTCCCCTCTCTGCCTCTTTATCCCAAGTATACATTATAACTCCATTGCTTATAACGACCATACATTATAACTCCATTGCTTATAACGACCATACATTATAACTCCATTGCTTATAACGACCATACATTATAACTCCATTGCTTATAACGACCACACATTATAACTCCATTGCTTATAACGACCATACATTATAACTCCATTGCTTATAACGACCATACATTATAACTCCATTGCTTATAACGACCATACCTTATAACTCCATTGCTTATAACGACCATACCTTATAACTCCATTGCTTATAACGACCATACATTATAACTCCATTGCTTATAACGACCATACATTATAACTCCATTGCTTATAACGACCATACATTATAACTCCATTGCTTATAACGACCATACATTATAACTCCATTGCTTATAACGACCATACATTATAACTCCATTGCTTATAACGACCATACATTATAACTCCATTGCTTATAACGACCATACATTATAACTCCATTGCTTATAACGACCATACATTATAACTCCATTGCTTATAACGACCATACATTATAACTCCATTGCTTATAACGACCATACATTATAACTCCATTGCTTATAACGACCATTATCAGGTGGTCAGGTTACCTATGTGGAGATTCAAGATGGCGTCCGTGTGTTTCCGTTAGTGTGTGTTGTTTCGAAATACGCCGGTTACACGCGGTGTGTGATTCTTGGGATTAACATTCTCTTCAAGCCTGTTATGGTTGTTTAAATTCTGACGAAAAGAACGTCAATAATATGATAGAGCGGTTATCAAATGGAATCCTGAGAGCTGCTAAAGAATCCATTCCTAGAGGAGCAAGAAGAAACTACAGGCCATACTGGAGCAAGACAATACAACGGCTGGAAGAGGAACTGGACTCTGCCAGAGAACTAGCTGAAACATCACACAGCACAGAGAGCAACATTGCCTACAAAGCAGCCTCTGCCAAATACAGGCGAGAGGTCATGACATCAGCAAGACAGAGCTGGATAGACAAAACAGAGAGCCTTAATCTAGACAAAAATGGTCATAAACTATGGAAACTTGCGAAAGCTCTGAGTGACGAAAACAACTGCCGACCTCCAATATTATTAACACTCAATCAGAACATCCTCACAGGCAAAAGGGCAGCAAATCTACTGATAGAGACTTACAAAAACATTAGTAGAATAAACATTCCAATAGACAAACAGAAAGCTGCAAGACGGGAAAACCAAGATGCAAAACACATGCCTTTAGCACCAGAAGAGCATCAGACGAACATCTTTACCCCAACTGAACTAGATGTTGCCTTCAAAGGATTGAAGCTCAAAAGTTCCCCTGGTAAAGATGGAATCATCAATGAAATGCTCATAAACATGGGGCAGAAAGCCAAGAGCCAGCTTCTAAGGATAATAAATGTCAACTGGAAGAGAGGTCTTGTGCCGGCAATCTGGAAAGAAGCTATTATGGTGCCCATCCTCAAGCGTGGAAAAGACCCACTAGACCCAAGTAGCTATAGACCAAGTAGCCTACTGAGCTGCCTGAGTAAACTCATGGAAAGGCTGGTTAACAGAAGACTTATGTGGCATTTGGAGACAAAACAACAAATCGTACCACAACAAAGTGGCTTTCGTCAGCACAGATCAACTGAAGACCTGGTCACCTACATCGCACAGGAAATAGAGGATGCTCTACAAGAAAAGAAGCACACACTGGCAGTGTGGGTCAACATGGAGAAGGCTTTTGATAGGGTATGGCGAGAGGGTTTAAAGAACAAGCTTTTTTGACTTAGCATCCAGGGTCGTTTATTCAATTGGATCTCTCAAAACCTTCAGGATAAACGGCCAGAGTACAAGTTCAAGGTCAACTAAGTAAGAAGGTCTCTATCGAACAAGGTGTCCCACAAGGCGGAGTCTTGTCCCCAACACTCTTTTTAATTTTCATAAATGACATCGTAATGGATATTCCACCCAGAATACACTCAGCAATATACGCAGATTATCTGGCGTTATGGGCTCGCGAGGAAAGTATGTCGGTGGCTGGACCCAGGATGCAAGATGCCCTAGGTGAACTTGAAAAATGGACGAACACCTGGTTCTTACCAATCAACTAAAAAAAACTACATATACAATTTTCAGCCTATCTAGAAACACACTCTCTGAAAACTTGAAAATAACAGACCATACACTCCCTATTGACCAAAACCCAACATGTCTTGGCGTCACCATGAATCGCAGAATGACTTGGAAAAATCAGATAGACAGAGCAAGGAAAAATCCAGAAAACGAACAAATATAATGAAGAAATTGGCAGGAACGGACTGGGGGGCAGACAGCAATATTTTGAAAAGACTATACGTAGGAAGAGTCAGACCAGTTCTAGAGTATGGAGTCACAGTCTGGGCTATGGCTCCCCCCCCCCCCCTCTCTCTCTCTCTCTCTCTCTCTCTGCGTTCAGGACTCAATCAGAGTAAGGATTCCAGACTCTCACATGAAGTCAGCTGTCAGGCTAAGTGTGTTGATCGCCCCCACAGACAGAACATCACAATCAGAGTCTGTCAGATCCACTCTGACTGAACACCCGTTAATACGTTGCACTGTGTTCTGCGCCAGTGGCCCAGTGCATCCGATTTCAGCCAGCATTTTATTCGGGTTTGCTTTCCCTAGCCTTTGATTGTCCCCAATCTTCCTGCAAGGCAGCAGATTGTCTTTTCTGTAGGGGGATTCTGCCCTTAGATGGTCGGCCCTCCCAGGTTTACGAGCACCATCTGCCCGAGTCACTAGAGGTGACTAACACAGACATGCACACACAAACATATGAGATGTGACTAATACAGACATGCACACAGCGATACGAGGCATGACTAACACTGACACACATCAAGATATATGACACATGACTAACATAAACATGCACATAAAGATATGAGATATAACTGACATTGACATGCACACACAAAGATATGACACATGCCTAACATAGACATGCACACAAAGATAAGAGATATGACTAACATAGCCATGCACACACAAGGATATGAGATGAGACAAATACAGACATGCACACACAAAGATATGAGATATGACTAACATAAACATGCACACAAAGATATGAGATATCACTAACCCAGACATGCACACACAAAGATATGACATATGACTAACACTGGTACACACTAAGATATGAGATATGACTAAACACAGACACACATAAAGATATGAGACATGATTAACACGGACACACCGAGATATGAGATATGACTAACATGACACACACCAAGATATGAGCCATGGCCAACACACACAAGCTAAGATATGAGCCATAGCTAGGACAGAGACACAGCAAGATTTGAGCCATGGCTTCACTAAAAAACACCAACAAATGAACCATGTCTAGCACAGAAACACATTAAAGTGCCCATATGCTTGGGCTTGTTGTAGTCGGCAGACTCTTCTGAACGTGGGAATCACAGGTTTCGTTAAACAGTTGTCCGGAGATTTGAGAGTGCAGTCTGACCCATAGAACGTTCTCTTGCATGTACAGATTCCCGATCGACAGATCCCATGTGAACAGTAGCCGTGACAAGTACCGAGATGACATTGCAGCCTTTACTACACCCACTACACACTGCACAAAACGACCAAGAATGCTCGTCCAGACAATAGGTATCTGTAAATGTTTGCACTTCACATACCGCCAGTGCACTGTTGGCCTGCGAAATGGTCGGTGAGAACTCAATCTTAATGTGTGCCATTGCCGTTTGTGTTTTGACTACAATAGTGTTCATAGATAAATTAGGGTAGGATATATCATTATACTGGAACACTACTCCGCCACTGTCAGAGAAAGCCCCTAGAGTGGCATTCTTTACCCGAATCATAGTGCTAGCTCGATGATAGATTCGAATGATGTGAGTCTTCTGGGGCGTTGCAAAGTTCAGATACCAGAAAACAGAATTGGTTCCACTTCTCCATTGTGTGTGTGTGTGTGCAGTCATTGTCATAGAGATTGGTCTTTGTTTTGATATTAACTGCGGCCTCTCGTCCACATCCGTCTCCTGTATAACAAGCATCAAATTTGTCGGTCTGGTTTGTGATCTGTTTGAGAGCCACTTTCCGACCCCCGCCAATGTAGATGGAGCAGATATTTGCAACTATCGCCCTTACAATCCGTAACTTGTTGATCAGACCAGCCCCAGAGCAGAAGGCATCAATCTCGTGCGGACTAACTACAAACCTTGATACATTGTTACATGAGGCAGAACCATTCAGTTTTACCGTGAAACTGTCCGGGTATTTTTTTAAGTTATTCGCATAAATCCTAAACCAGGAGCACGGCAAAGATTGATTGAGAGTTGCCTCAACTGATGTAGAATCTGTGTCCGGATTACATGAGATGTCGTTGTTATCAAACAGGAAAGTAGGTTCAGATTTTTGGGCATATTTGCAAACAAAATCCAAGTACTGACACTGGGGTCCGAAAATTTTGTGCTGACAACTGTCATTGTTTGGGCATGTCCCTGTAGTTTTGTCACAAACTAAGCCGTTACTGCAGTGACATTGTAACGTACAATTTGTCCCAAACCAACCGTCGGCACAAGTAAGGTCATTAGCTTCCATGGTTGCTAACGAAGCCAGCGAATAAAGACTTGATCTACATCGATGGTTAACGAACTGTGTACACACATTTATTATCAAACCCGTGATTACATTTTTTAAAAATCCGCCATCTCACTGTGGTAACAGATAGCGGGAAATTCTCTAATAGAATTAGATAAACCGTTGGAGACAAGGAAAGTCAACATTGCTTGCATGGTTTGGACGCAAGAAGCGTCCATTTTGGTGCGTCCCATGACGTCAAAAATCTATGGCTTCCAAATCACACCTTAGCAAAATTAACAGAACACAGAACCAAGCTGCCCGTATCATCACTGGTGCTATGAAATCTACACCTATCAAGACTCTAGAAACAGTAACAGGTTTACAACCCTTAGATGACAGACGGGTCACTAAAGTATTGCAACAAGCGGAGAAGTATAAAAGGCACCTTAGCCACCCCATGCACCAAAGAATAACTGGTTCCGGAATTGTACGACTAAAGAGGAGCAACTTCGCTGCAATTGCCAATGAACTAACTACTGGAGACCCAGTACTTTCCCAAACAATATCGAAACCCTTGGGCCCATCTGATATGTCTCCTCATGGAAAACATAAAATACCAGAACTTAAGGAAAATATAACAGGAATCATGAAAAAAGGTACCCAATCAGACACAGAAAGAAAACACGTAGCAGAAAAACACATTCACGATATCTACCCACAGGACCCTTGGTCCCACATATACACAGAAGGCTCTGCTACAAATACCACCAGAAAGGGGGGCGGGAGGTGTGTTCTTGACGCTGAATAATCAGGATGAGATCACCAAGTCAATAGCTACTGGAAAATTTTCAAACAACTTTAAAGCAGAAACTGAGGCCATCAGAGATGCTGCAACACTGGCTACTCAACACAAAAATAACATGCACAATAAATTGGTGATTCTGACTGATGCACTGTCAGTATTATCAGCTCTAAAAAGCCCCAAGAACAATGAACTAGATGACTTGAGAACAACCCAGGACCAACTATGCAATAACTTCCAGAGAGTAGTCATTCAGTGGATACCATCACACTGTAATATACACGGGAATGAACGCACAGACAAATTAGCTAAAGAGGGAGGGAGATTACCACAAGAGAACCATCCGCTCAGTTATGATGAAGCCAAATCCATCCTCAAAGGTCAGTACCATGGAAAATGGAAACGAGAACACCCAAAGCATAACGAGAGGGACGGATACCAGCAACTATCAAGGGGGGATCAAGTCATCATACTTCGCCTACGCACTGGCCACAATAGAATGAGAAATCACATGTTCACCAAATTCAAAATAGGTACAACCATCCTATACCACTGTACACTGGACAATATGACCACAAAACATGTTCTACAGGATTGCCCCCAGTACACAGACCTGAGAAGAGCAATGTGGTCCACACCCACCTCCCTGGAAGAAAAACTATATGAGGCAATCGATTCGCTTAAACAGACAGCTGACTTCATGAGAGAGTCTGGAATCCTACTCTGATTGAGTCTTGATCGCAGAGAGAGAGATAGAGAGAGACTTCTGACAGGCTGGTGGATGGTGGAAATTCTCGTTGTTTAGTGGGTATTTATCTTCTTTTCATTCGAGATTGGCCTATCGGTGATAGGTCATTGTTTTTCACTGTCTCGCCAGGCAGACCGAAATGTCCATTCCGAAATGTACAAAGTCTGTGACGGTGGATGGGGCGGAAGAGTCAGCAATGACCAACTGCCCAGAAAGCGAAAACAGCAAAGTGTGTGATACACACGAGGCATGTTCAGGACACGAAAGATAAATATGGCTGACCACCGTGAAAGAGGTGTCCGGTTAGCGCAATCGATAGGCGGTTGGCTTACCACGGCAACAGCCGGGGTTCGTAATCCTGGCGAGGACACCTGGGTTTTACTAATTCCCTAAAAATTAGTAGGAGCCGCGATAGCTCAGTGGTTAGTGAACTGGACTACTACGGACAAGGGGTAGGGTTCGATCCCAACCGACGGCTCCGGGTTCACCCAGCCTTAAATGGGTACCGGATTTTTTCTGGGAAAGTAAAAGCAGCACGGGCGTAATACCGACCACATTACCCCAAAAAATCATGTGCTGAAGGTCTGTAAAATATAGGGTCACTAACACCATATTTCCCTATACGCCACTTGGCGTGACGGGGGGTACTTTACTTTTTACTTACCGTGAAAGAGATTGGAGCCTCATCACGTACTAGTCCAGAGGTAGCCATGGAGAGGAATTCAAAATTATGTCGGAGGAAAGATCTTAAAATAAGTACTTGGAATGTTAGGACTCTATATCAAGAAGGAAAATTGGAAAATCTGATTCAAGAAGCAGAACGAATAAATATAGATATCTTAGGCATATCAGAGACAAGATGGAAAGAATGTGGGTACATAGAGGACGAAAAATATACATTTATAAACTCAGGAAACACAACAGAACATCAAAGACGGGTATGAATACTGACAAAAAGAGAGCTACACAAATATATAATATAAGTACCCACTGGACATGCATGTGATAGGATTATGCTACTCAAGTTGAAAGCAAAACCATTCGACATAGCAATAATACAGACATATGCACCTACTCAAGACTACACAGATGAACAAATAGAGGCATACTATGAAGACCTAAATAAAGTTATGAAGCAAGTGAAATCTTCAGACATCTTGATTGTAATGGGTGACATGAACGCTAAAGTAGGAAAAGGTAGATATAAGACCATTATAGGAAATCATGGTTTAGGAAAAAGAAATGACAGAGGAGAAAGATTAATACAATTCTGTGAAGAAAACAGGCTGATAATATGTAACACCTACTTTGAGCAAGAGAAAAGGAAACTATACACATGGAAAAGCCCTGGAGATAAGAAGAGGAATTAAATAGATTACATAATGATAAAAGAAAGGTTCCGTAACAGCGTAAAGAAAGCCAAAACCTACCCAGGAGCAGAAATTAACTCAGATCACAATCCTGTAATGATTAAAATAAAAATCAAACTAAAGAGAAACAAGCAAAAGTCTAATTCATCAACAATACCACTAGATATATCAGCTTTAAATCAAAAAGATATTAAAGATACCTATACAATACAAGTAAAGAACACATACCAGAAGCTGCTAGAGGAAGGAATTGAACAATACAGAAGAGAAAATCCTGATGAAAAAGTAACAACCAAATGGCAATGCATAAAGAAAAGCATACAAGAAACCTGCGACACCTTACTCAAAAGAGAAAAGAACAAAAAACAAAAATGGATAACTAACACCATCTTAGAAAAAATGTTCGAAAGGAGACAAGCGAATAACACTGCCCAATACAATAAAATAGATAATGAAATACGCAAAATGTGCAAAAAGGCAAAAGAAGACTGGCTCAACCAAAAATGTATAGAAATAGAAACTATGGAAAGCAAACAAGACTTAAGAGGAATGCACACAGAAATAAAGAAAATGACTAATACAATTTTTTTTAAAAGCCACAGAAGGTGGATGCATTGCAGACAAAAAAGGATGAATGCTAACAGACAATAAAGATATAATAGGCAGATGGCAGGAATATATAACAGAACTATTTCATGATCAAAGGGACAAGAAACCAGTTATAAAATGTACATCAGGCTATAACATCTTAAACTCTGAGGTAGAAAAAGCTATAAAAACAATGAAAAAGGGAAAAGCAGCAGGACCTGACAGCATACAGATAGAGATGATACAGGCACTAGACGATTTTGGCATTGAAGTGATTACAGACATATGCAACGACATATACCATACAGGATACATACCAAATGAACTAAAAACATCAACTTTCATTGCATTGCCTAAAAAGAATGGTGCAGTTGAATGCAGTGACTTTAGAAAAATAAGCCTAATGAGCCAGGTAACAAAAATTTTACTAAAAGTTATACAAGGAAGGATTAAGAATAAAATCAATACTGAATTAGATGAGCAGCAATTTGGATTTGGGAAAAATAGCGGGACAAAAGAAGCCATATTCTGCATGAGAACATTAATCGAAAAATACACAGAAGTAAACAAACCAATATATGTCTGCTTCATAGACTACACCAAAGCTTTTGATAGAGTACACCACAAACAACTTATAGATTGCCTAAAAGAGATGCATCTAGATAACATGGACATACGACTAATATGCAATCTATACTGGGAGCAAACAGCAATAATAAAATATAACTAAGAGAACTCTACACCCATTGATATAAAAAGAGGAGTAAGACAGGGATGCATCCTATCACTAAGCTTGTTCAATCTGAGCAAATCTTTAAAAACATCATAGATATGCCAAGCCCACAAATTAATGGAAAGATAATCAATAACCTAAGATATGCTGACGATACTGTACTACTATAGTCCGTTCAGATTCGTTTGCCGAGATGTTATGATTTATAATTCAAAAAGTTCTTGATGATTTCACATGATTTTTGGCATACGGTGTTAAAATGTCCATGTCACGAGAACATATGTGTTACTCGATGTCTAGCTATAACGGTTTTCTTAAAGCGGCGAATTCCTTTGATCTTTGCCCATGTAACTATTATTTTGACCCTAATCAAAATGTTTTACAGTAATCTAGTGCAACGATGACCCATAGGCGTGTCCATAAAATTTTACTTGGTGGCAAGTATACAAATTTTAAATTATATATAGAACTTTTGTTCGTAGAGTCAATTTGATATAGTTCCATGCTCTTGGTGTGAGTTTCCCAAATGTTGTCGCTGCCTTTCAAATACGTACATTTAGTTCCTCATCTAAGGAAAGTGTGGCTGTAATAGTGGATCCAAGATAGCTGAACTTCTGTACTGACTCAAGCAGGCTTCCATTCAAAGTAATGGTTGTTGGTTTGCTTATAACATATTTTTGATTGCTTGGGTGGTCTTGAACAATAAACCGTTTAACAAATCAACTAGGAAATTTTGCAAATCAAACTATTTATCTGTAGACTTAATCAGAGTAATGATCATTCAGAATCAGACGAGTCAAATAGGTCGATTACTGCTTTCGGCTGAACAAACAACAAACCATCCTTTTTCCAATATTCCTCTTCTTGTCGTAACACATGATCCTCACATTTTACCCAGTAGTCTTTATTTATATTTGATAGAGCCTGATTTGTAAGTGTCTCAACATCGCATAATTTGAAAGTTTTATTTGTATATGCTACGTGTCCTTTAACTTTTGCCCAAACTAGTTCTATAGGATTTAAGTGTGCATGATATGGAGGTAGTCTCAAACATCTATGGCCATGTTCTTGAATTAACTTGTCTATTTTAAATATCTTTGTACGTTGTGTCTGTTTTACAAGGCTAAGCAATTCGGGTTTCAAGTAGCTGTCGTTAACTTGTATGTGTTCTTTTATGAGCCACGTTTTGATTGCATCTTTTGTACTTGATGATGTTGGGATTCTATCTTCTACGTTAACTACGTTATGGTATGAAGCATTGTCCATTATCAGACAAGAAGGTCGATCTAATATTGGAAGGGTACTTTTCTCGATCCAGTCTTTAAATATGTGCCCATTCATTTCGGAGTGGTAGTCTCTATTGTCTATGGATTTTGAAATGAAAACGAGATGAGCATTCTGCAACAACCCATTATGTCTGCTACCTGCATGTGCAACTATCAAACGTTGCCCTTTACTGCTTGGTACTGATCTTTTAATACTTCCATCTGCTAACTGCCATTCCTTTTCATTTGTATGATGAGCGTTGATCCAAGTTTCATCTAAATAAACAATATCATAATCATTTTCGCGCATTTCCTTCACTTCACGTAAATACTTGCTTCTAAGAGCTACTAGATGTGGCTTCTCACAAATAATTTTTTTTCCACCAGCATACTTTCTAAAGGTGAAGCCTGCACTTCTTAATATTTTCCATAATGAAGTTTTTGATATTTCAATGTCGTTGTTAGTTTTCAGCCAAAGCTTCAACTTTCTAAGTGTCACTTCTTCGTTTATATCAAACATTCGACAGATTTCTCTTTTTACTAGGTCCTTATCAAAACTGTCTAACGTTTCTTTCCTTCCTTGCTTTCTTGCATTTGTTGGCAATAAATATCCGCTTCCTTTAACTATTCGATCAAATGAACGTTTACACAAACCTAAAATATGCATTGTTCTCTTCTCAGGGTTTGATAAAGAACAATAAAGATGTCCCTTTTTACGCTCTCTGCAGAAGTATTGATAAATCTTTATAGCAATGTTATGCTCAGTAAAATATTTTACCTTTATATTCATTCTCACATAGACTTGCAGAAGATAATATGGATAGTGCCGCCTCCTTTCTGTAAATATTGAGATTTGCCTCTGAATTATGACTCGAACTCGAGTCTACGGCCGTGATTTTGACGTCACATAATTTCCGGTTTCGGCTAAAATGTCATTTTGTGCTAAACGGGAAATTTCATATGTAACATTTCTTTATAAAAATTTATAGTGGAAACATAACTATTTTAGGACGGTGCGCATTCAGCCGTGAAGGTCATGCCTATATGTTAAAGAATCAGCTGTGAGATGTAAGCATCTACATAATCCCGCCAGTGTTTATAATATCGATTAACTTTTTTTTAAATATAGGTTAAATAAGGCATCTTTGAAACTGGATCACATTTCTTTGATAAAAAAATATTTTTATAGCGACATTAGTATTCTAAACCTAACTTCAAAAGATCAATGCAAATGAACAATAAGTTTTTGAAAAAAAATAAATTAATGTCTAGGCAAACGAATCTGAACGGACTATAGCAGAAAATCCTAAAGACTTACAACAATTACTTAATGAAATAAACATGACAAGCAAAAATATGGACTAGATATGAATATAAAAAAGACTAAAACTATGATCATAAACAAAGAAAAACCTTAAAATCTACAAGTGGATATCAAAATTGAAGGAGTAGACCTTGAGACAGTTCAGAACTACAACTACCTTGGACATACTATAACCAGTGATGGAAAATGTACAACTGAAATAAACAAAAGAATAGGAATGGCAAGAAGTAATGTTAATGTCATGAAGAACATACTACTTGGACTTCCTTTTCCAAGATGGCGGAATTAAGTCACGTTCTCTCTATCGCTGCGAAAATTGCTTTGGATTCTTATCAACTTCGGGTTTCCGTTCCAATTTTCTGCATTCCAGTCGAAATGATGTTCTAATTGTCATATCTGCGCCATTGAATTGGCGTTGCACGCACGGCAATACTCCGTTTTGACAAATCAAGTGTTGTGAATGCGCCTTCCAACGTCCAATGTTGATCTGCGTTTTACGTCACACTAAGTGCTGTTCCATGACAGTTGATGGAGATGTTTGCCGCAAGTTATTTACAAGTTACAACGCATTAATGTGGTGGGCTCCGTCAAGTCAGTCAAGTCAGCGTCTTTGGGAAGTTTGTACCATGTTTCGTTCGTTGTAGACTGCATTCACTAGAGTAATCATGAATACATGGGCGCAGACATTTTGTGCGTGCTACGTCATCATAATGGATCATCGTGTGTCCCAAGACCGACCATGTGCTAATCTTGCGATCTTGTGTTTGGTGTGCAACGGGGATAATCTGACGACGAACTGTGTTTTGTATGTTCGGAGTTGGAGTCAAACACGATGTCCTAACATCATCAAGCGCCATACATTTAAATACTATGACGATCATCATTTTCAGGAGGACGTGATCTTCCGGGCAATGTGATGGATAGGCGGCAGGAACCATTGAAGGCTATGTCTGAAAAGTGTTCCTTGTTGTAGTTTCCTCATATTCCAAGTCCGGCTTGTTGCAGGAGCTACTGAGTTAAGTGCTCTGTGCACACCGTGAGCTGTGTGTTTCATCCGTTTTGATCATGCTCCGATATTCCAATTGCTTAAGATGAATGCTGATATCGTATGACAGGAACAGTTGGCCGTGTTCACTCTCTGTGCGGTTTCGCCTTATGTCTTTTGGCGTGTGCTGAGACTGCTATGGCGGGGACTACAGCTACCTTTCTTTGTTTGGGAGATGTGTTAGCAATTCGGATGATTCCACTGGCACGGGCGGTTGAGCAATTATGGATTTTAATTCGTTTGCAGTGATACCGAGGCCTACCATAACCAGATAACCAGATAACCAGAACATACTAACATCAAAACAAATAACACCAGGACTAAAACTAAGAATAGCAAAATGTTACATCTTCTCAATATTCCTATATGGTGCAGAAACATGGACATTAGATAAGAAAACAGAACAGAGAATTGAAGCCTTTGAAATGTGGATATATAGAAGAATAGGTAGAATTGGATGGAAGGAAAAGAAAACAAACGATGAAGTCTTAAAACAACTAAAAATAAAAAGAGAACTTCTCAACACAATTAGAACAAGACAAATGCGATTCTTGGGCCATGTTAAAAGACACAACAGCCTACTAAAAGTAATCCTGGACTGGAAAATACAAGGTAAAAGAGGCAGAGACAGACCAAGACTAACATGGACGAGTAACATCAAAAGATGGACAAATTAGCCTATGACAACCTGCACCATCAAAGCAAGAGACAGAGCAGAATAGCGCTCCATGATAGCCAACCTTCGTTGCGGAGACGGCACTCGATGATGATGATGATCAGGTGGTCTCTAGCGAGATCTCCCACAGAACATTGCATTCACCCCAGCCCGTCTGAAAGAATCTCTGTCTCTAGCGAGATCTCCCACAGAACATTGCATTCACCCCAGCCCGTCTGAAAGAATCTCTGTCTCTAACCAGATCTCCCACAGAACATTGCATTCACCCCAGCCCGTCTGAAAGAATCTCTGTCTCTAACCAGATCTCACACAGAAAGTTACATTCCCTACATTTACCACATCTCATCTGCATGAATCTCCGTGTCTAGCTAGATCTCCCACAGAACGTTGCATTCACCACAGCCCAGCTGAAAGAATCGAGTTATTGAGTTATTAGCGGGTCATCATCATTGCACTCCGAACATGTCCCTAGGTGCTCAGATCCCCTCCTCAGCAATTCCCTCAGTGTCCAGCGACTGACGACTCCAGTTCTATGTTGGTTGATACGTCTTCTTACACGGCCACTAAGTTTCTCGTTTCTGGCTGTGCCCATCTTAACTCCCATCTCTTTTATAAAAAGGAGTGATGTGGACTCATGGTTATCGAAGTCCTGTGTCCTTCCCACTTCCCGGAGAACATTGATGATGTCCGCCCGATCCATTGGTTGACCGTCCTCAACAACAGCGCAGCTAGCCAACCTGTCCGCCCTTTAATTTCCCCGTACTCCAGCATCTCCTGGGACGTGGACAAAGGTGATCTTACGTATTTTTGACTTCTGCAATGACTCTACCCCTTGCCTACGTACAGATCCCGCCTTCACTTTTCGTACCATGCTCATCGAATCACTCAGTATACATGCGTAGGTGTAGTCTTGTGACTCTAACCATTTGAATGCCTTGGTCACTGCCATCACCTCCATTGTCATGCTACTCGTAGTCATGACGAATGCACCACTGTCTTCCTTGACTATTCTGCCTGCCGAGCGTGCTGTAAAGGCCCATGCACTCCTTTGGTGTCGTATTACATATCCGTCTGTATAGATGACTGCATCTTTCTCATCGGTGTTATCCCAGATGGTAGCCGCGATAGCTCAGTGGTTAGTGAACTGGACTACAAAGGACAAGAGGTAGGGTTCGATCCCAACCGACGGCTTCCTGTTCACCCAGTCTTAAATGGGTAACGGATTTCTTTCTAGGAAAGTAAAGCGGCACGGGCGTAATACCGACAACATTACCCCAAAAACCATGTGCTGAAGGTCTGTAAAATGTATGGTCACTAACACCATATTCCCTATATGCCAATTGGCGTGACGGGGGGGGGGGGGGGGTACTTTACTTTTTTTTAAAATACTATTATCCCAGATGAGACCGCTGGCCTCCGCGTTGACCACGACTGAGTTCTGTTCCCTACATTTCCTGTCGAGAGTAACAATACACGAGAATTTCCACTTAAATGACGTAGGCACCGGTATCCACTCCTCGCCAGCGTTGATGTTGGTTAGCCCACAGACCTGTTTGATGACATCTTCGCGTTGATGTTGGTTAGCCCACAGACCTGTTTGATGACATCTTCTGAATGAATCGCTGTCTCTAGCCAGACCTCCCACTTCTTCTGTTGTTATATTCAAGGTTTCCATCATGTCATGAAACCATCTTCTTCTTGGTCTGCTCTAATGCGTCCCCCAGGAACCACGCCATTCATTATTGTTCTTTCTAACCTGCTGTGTCTTGTGGCGTGACCATAGTATTTTAATTTCCTCTGAAGAATGGAGTTTATAAGCCAGTTCTTGTTGACGTATGTTAGTCTCTCTTCATTGTTACTTTTCTTCATCGAATGCATCTTGTTTCTGTCGCATTTTGTTAATAATCAACTGATTTTCTCCCTTGCTCATTGCGAGCTAGAACAACAAGTACCAAGCATATTTTTATTGCCTAAAACGACCAGTACCAAGTACACATTATAGCTCTACTGCCTATAACGACCAGTAGGAAAGAACTGTTGCAGTTCAGTTTCCCCTGACTGTAGCGACCAGTGTCAATCAAACGAATTAGCCATCACATATCGCCAGTAAAAATCTATCATACCCTGCCCATCAACATCTATCATGCCCTGCCCATCACCATCTATCATGCCCTGCCCATCACCATCTATCATGCCCTGCCCATCACCATCTATCATGCCCTGCCCATCAACATCTATCATGACCTGCCCATCAACATCTATCATGACCTGCCCATCAACATCTATCATGACCTGCCCATCAACATCTATCATGACCTGCCCATCAACATCTATCATGACCTGCCCATCAACATCTATCATGACCTGCCCATCACTATCTATCATGCCCTGCCCATCACCATCTATCATGACCTGCCAATCAACATCTATCATGACCTGCCCATCAACATCTATCATGCCCTGCCCATCAACATCTATCATGACCTGCCCATCAACATCTATCATGCCCTGCCCATCAACATCTATCATGCCCTGTCCATCAACATCTATCATGACCTGCCCATCAACATCTATCATGCCCTGCCCACAACATCTATCATGCCTTGCCCATAAACATCTATCATGCCCTGCCAATCAACATCTATCATGCCCTGCCCATCAACATCTATCATGCCCTGTCCATCAACATCTATCATGACCTGCCCATCAACATCTATCATGCCCTGCCCACAATATCTATCATGCCCTGCCCACTAACATCTATCATGACCTGCCCACTAACATCTATCATGACCTGCCCACTAACATATATCATGACCTGCCCATCAACATCTATCATGCCCTGCCCATCAACATCTATCATGCCCTGCCCACAACATCTATTATGCCCTGCCCACTAACATCTATCATGACCTACCCATCAACATCTATCATGACCTGCCCACTAACATCTATCATGACCTGCCTACTAACATCTATCATGACCTGCCCATTAACATAGATCATGACCTGCCCATCAACATCTATCATGCCCTGCCCATCAACATCTATCATGCCCTGTCCATCAACATCTATCATGACCTGCCCACCAACATATATCATGACCTGCCAATCAACATCTATCATGCCCTGCCCATCAACATCTATCATGCCCTGCCCATCAACATCTATCATGCCCTGCCCACTAACATCTATCATGACCTGCCCATCAACATCTATCATGACCTGCCCACTAACATCTATCATGACCTGCCCACCAACATCTATCATGACCTGTCCATCAACATCTATCATGACCTGCCCACTAACATCTATCATGACCTGCCCACCAACATCTATCATGACCTGCCCACTATCATCTATCATGACCTGCCCATCAACATCTATCATGACCTGCCCACTAACATCTATCATGACCTGCCCACTAACATCTATCATGACCTGCCCACTAACATCTATTATGTCCTGCCCACAACATATGTCATGTCCTGCCCATTAACATCTATTATGTCCTGCCCACAACATATGTCATGTCCTGCCCATTAACATCTATTATGACCTGCCCACAACATATGTCAAGTCCTGCCCATTAACATCTATTATGTCCTGCCCACAACATATGTCATGTCCTGCCCATTAACATCTATTATGTCCTGCCCACAACATTTGTCAAGTCCTGCCCATTAACATCTATTATGTCCTGCCCACAACATATGTCATGTCCTGCCCATTAACATCTATTATGTCCTGCCCACAACATATGTCAAGTCCTGCCCATTAACATCTATTATGTCCTGCCCACAACATATGTCATGTCCTGCCCATTAACATCTATTATGTCCTGCCCACAACATATGTCATGTCCTATCCATTAACATCTATTATGTCCTGCCCACAACATATGTCATGTCCTGCCCATTAACATCTATTATGACCTGCCCACAACATATGTCATGTCCTGCCCACAACATAAGTCATGTCCTGCCCACAACATATGTCATGTCCTGCCCACAACATATGTCATGTCCTGCCCATTAACATCTATTATGACCTGTCCATCAACATCTATCATGCCCTGCCAATCAACATCTATCATGCACTGCCAATCAACATCTATCATGCACTGCCAATCAACATCTATCATGCCCTGCCAATCAACATCTATCATGCACTGCCAATCAACATCTATCATGCCCTGCCAATCAACATCTATCATGCCCTGTCAATCAACATCTATCATGCCCTGCCAATCAACATCTATCATGCACTGCCAATCAACATCTATCATGCCCTGCCAATCAATATCTATAAAGCACTGCCAATCAACATCTATCATGCACTGCCAATCAACATCTATCATGCCCTGCCAATCAACATCTATCATGCCCTTTCAATCAACATCTATCATGCACTGCCAATCAACATCTATTATGCCCTGCCAATCAACATCTATCATGCACTGCCAATCAACATCTATCATGCACTGCCAATCAACATCTATCATGCCCTGCCAATCAACATCTATCATGCCCTGCCAATCAACATCTATCATGCCCTTTCAATCAACATCTATCATGCCCTGCCAATCAACATCTATCATGTCCTGCCTTTCAACATCTATAATACCCTGCCCACTAACATCTATCACGCCCTGCCAATCAACATCTGTCATGTCCTGCCAATCAACATCTATCATGCCCTGCCCACCAACATCTGTCACGTCCTGCCCATCAAACTCTATCATGCCCTGCCCACCAATATCTGTCATGTTTTGACTATCATCTATCATGTCCTGCCCACTAACACCATTGTCATGCCCTGCCCATCAACATCTATCATGACCTGCCTATCAACATCTATCATGCCCTGCCAACCAACATCTATCATGACCTGCCCACTAACATCTATCATGACCTGCCCATCAATATCTATCATGACCTGTCCATCAACATCTATTATGCCCTGCCCACCAACATCTATTCTGCCCTGCCCACTAACATCTATCATGACCTACCTATCAACATCTGTCGTGCCCTGCCCACTAACATCTATCATGACCTGCCCACCAACATCTGTCATGACCTGCCCACTAACATCTATCATGACCTGCCTACTAACATCTATCATGACCTGCCCATCAACATCTATCATGCCCTGCCCATCAACATCTATCATGCCCTGCCGACTAACATCTATCATGACCTGCCCATCAACATATGTCATGTCCTGCGCATTATCATCTATTATGTCCTGCCCACTAACATCTATCATGACCTGCCCATCAACATATGTCATGTCCTGCCCATTAACATCTATTATGTCCTGCCCACTAACATCTATCATGACCTGCCCATCAACATATGTCATGTCCTGCGCATTATCATCTATTATGTCCTGCCCACAACATATGTCATGTCCTGCCCATTAACATCTATTATGTCCTGCCCACAACATATGTCATGTCCTGCCCATTAACATCTATTATGTCCTGCTCACAACATATGTCATGTCCTGCCAGTTAACATCTATTATGTCCTGCCCACAACATATGCCATGTCCTGCCCATCAACATATGTCATGTCCTGCTCATTAACATCTATTATGACCTGCCAACAACATATGTCATGTCCTGCCCACAACATATGTCATGTCCTTTCCATTAACATCTATTATGTCCTGCCCACAACATATGTCATGTCTTGCCTATTAACATCTATTATGTCCTGCCCACAACATATGTCATGTCCTGCCCATTAACATCTATTATGACCTGCCCACAACATATGTCATGTCCTATCAATTAACATCTATTATGACCTGCCCACAACATATGTCATGTCTTGCCTATTAACATCTATTATGTAATGCCCACAATATATGTCATGTCCTGCCCATTAACATCTATCATGACCTGCCCACCAACATCTATCATGCCCTGCCCACCAACATATGTCATGTCCTGCCCATTAACATCTATTATGTTCTGCCCACAACATATGTCATGTCCTGCCCGTTAACATATATTATGTCCTGCCCATTAACATCTATTATGTCACGCCCACAACATATGTCATGTCCTGCCCATTAACATCTATTATGTCCTGCCCACAACCCTATTTCAAGTCCTGCCCATTAACATCTATCATGTCCTGCCCACAACATATGTCATGTTCTGCCCACCAAAATATTTCATGTCCTGCCCATTAACATCTATCATGTCCTGCCCACCAACATATTTCATGTCCTGCCCATTAACTTCTATCATGTCCTGTCCACCAACATTTGTCATGTCCTGCCCATTAACATCTATTATGTTCTGCCCACCAACTTCTATAAATGTCCTGTCCGTCAACATCTATAATGTCCTGCCCACCAACATTTGTCATGGGTTGCCCACCAACATCTATAATGTCCTGCCCACCAACATTTGTCATGGGTTGCCCACCAACATCTATAATATCCTGCCCACCAGCATCTATAATGTCCTGCCCACCAACATCTGTCATGTCCTGCCCACCAACATCTATAATGTCCTGCCCACCAACATTTGTCATGGGTTGCACACCAACATCTATAATGTCCTGCCCACCAACATTTGTCATGGGTTGCCCACCAACATCTATAATATCCTGCCCACCGGCATCTATAATGCCTTGCCCACCAACATCTGTCATGTCCTGCCCACCAACATCTATAATGTCCTGCCCACCAATATCTGTAATGTCCTGCCCAACAACATATGTCATGTCCTGCCCACCAACATCTATAATGTCCTGCCCACCAACATCTGTCATGGGCTGCCCACCAACATCTGTCATGTCCTGCCCACCAACATCTATCATGTCCTGCCCACCAACATCTGTCATGTCCTGCCCACCAACATCTATCATGTGCTGCCCACCAACATCTGTCATGTCCTGCCCACCAGCATCTGTCATGTCCTGCCCACCAACATCTATCATGTCCTGCCCACCAACATCTGTCATGTCCTGCCCACCAACATCTGCCATGTCCTGCCCACCAACATCCATCATGTCCTGCCCACCAACATATGTCATGTCCTGCCCACTAACATATGTCATGTCCTGCCCACCAACATCTATCATGAGACGCCTACTTTCACATAGCCATGCCTACAACAGATGTTGTAATGTCCTGCCCACCAACATTTGTCATGGGTTGCCCACCAACATCTATAATATCCTGCCCACCAGCATCTATAATGTCCTGCCCACCAACATCTGTCATGTCCTACCCACCAACATCTATAATGTCCTGCCCACCAACATCCATCATGTCCTGCCCACCAACATCCATCATGTCCTGCCCACTAACATATGTCATGTCCTGCCCACCAACATCTATCATGAGGCCTACTTTCACATAGCCATGCCTACAACAGAGCCCAGAACTACCTTCCACTGACCGATATATTCGCTCCTGTCACACTTTTGTGCTCGTATCATTGTATTGATTGGTTCAGCTGGTTTAGGGCGTGCCCACCCCGTTTGACACAATTCGGTTGTCTAGATAGCTGTAACTAATTGCCAGGTTTGGGTATGAGATTTGCCGACCGACTAGAACATAAGTCAGATGTAGGAGAGAGCCAGCCACTGACACGAGCTCTCCCCTAGTCCCAGCTTAATCCAGGAGAAACCAGTTTAGCCGGTTCCTGTGTCCAGGGATGCCAACCTGAATGTCTCTACAGTCACCAGGTTTTGTTTCACCATGTCACGTGGAACCACCCCCTCCCTCGATGTCACGTTGTACCACCCCCTCACTCGATGTCACGTTGTACCACCCCCTCACTCGATGTCACGTGGAACCACCCCCTCCCTCGATGTCACGTTGTACCACCCCCTCACTCGATGTCACGTGGAACCACCCCCTCCCTCGATGTCACGTTGTACCACCCCCTCACTCGATGTCACGTGGAACCACCCCCTCCCTCGATGTCACGTTGTACCACCCCCTCACTCGATGTCACGTGGAACCACCCCCTCCCTCGATGTCACGTTGTACCACCCCCTCCCTCGATGTCACGCGGAACCACCCCCTCCCTCGATGTCACGTTGTACCACCCCCTCACTCGATGTCACATGGTATTCTTATTGGATACCCCTCCGTCCCATCTCCTCCCAAACGTTTGAAAAAAAATAACATTTTCAATGGAGATCACTCACCTGTATGGGCTTTTTTTGTGGGCTTTTCTTGTGGGCTTTTCTTGTGGGCTTTTCTTGTGGGGCTTCTTGGAGATGGGAGAAAGGTCATGGATACATCAATTAACGATAATTCAGATAGAGAGAGAGAGAGAGAGAGAGAGAAAGAGCATGGGAATCGGCGGAGTGCGTGAATGAGATAAAGGAGGATCAAGAGTTAAGAACAGCGAGCGAGAGAGAGAGAGAGGTATAGAGAGAGAGAGATACACATTTGTGTAAATGGAGAGACAGAAAAATACAGCGAAGAATAAATGAATAGAATTTTTTTTTCCTTCGCGCCCGCCATCTTTCACCTCTGGCTAGGTGAAAGGAACCGAATTTTGCTTGTTAATCCTGTTTTCCCTGGCAGCCGCGTGCACAGGGGTCCCTCGCCGCACAGGCAGATAACTCTGCCTTCGGAGGTACATATATTTTTTTTTTCCGTCGATGATTGACGTTTCAAGCCGGGCAGCAACCTCGCAACCTCTGTGTCTCAGGGCCGGCGTCTTGTAGCTAGACCACACACTCGCAACCTCTGTGTCTCAGGGCCGGCGTCTTGTAGCTAGACCACACACTCGCAACCTCTGTGTCTCAGGGCCGGCGTCTTGTAGCTAGACCAACCAATCTCACACTCGCAACCTCTGTGTCTCAAGGCCGGCGTCTTGTAGCTAGACCAACCAATCTCACACTCGCAACCTCTGTGTCTCAGTGCCGGCGTCTTGCAGCTAGACCAACCAATCTCACACTCGCAACCTCTGTGTCTCAGGGCCGGCGTCTTGTAGCTAAACCAACCAATCTCACACTCGCAACCTTTGTGTCTCAGGGCCGGCGTCTTGCAGCTAGACCAACCAATCTCACACTCGCAACCTCTGTGTCTCAGGGCCGGCGTCTTGCAGCGAGACCAACCAATCTCACACTCGCAACCTCTGTGTCTCAGGGCCGGCGTCTTGCAGCTAGACCAACCAATCTCACACTCGCAACCTTTGTGTCTCAGGGCCGGCGTCTTGTAGCTAGACCAACCAATCTCACACTCGCAACCTCTGTGTCTCAGGGCCGGCGTCTTGTAGCTAGACCAACCAATCTCACACTCGCAACCTCTGTGTCTCAGGGCCGGCGTCTTGCAGCTAGACCAACCAATCTCACACTCGCAACCTCTGTGTCTCAGGGCCGGCGTCTTGTAGCTAGACCAACCAATCTCACACTCGCAACCTCTGTGTCTCAGGGCCGGCGTCTTGCAGCTAGACCAACCAATCTCACACTCGCAACCTCTGTGTCTCAGGGCCGGCGTCTTGCAGCTAGACCAACCAATCTCACACTCGCAACCTCTGTGTCTCAAGGCCGGCGTCTTGCAGCTAGACCAACCAATCTCCCAACAGATAGAAGTGAAAGAAGGGAATAAAGACATACTAGGATAGAAGGATCAATAAATAGAGAGATAGAGACGGTAAATGGTGAGATAGAGACTGTAACAGGTGAGATAGAGACTGTAAATGGTAAGATAGAGACTGTAAATGGTAAGATAGAGACGGTAAATGGTGAGATAGAGACTGTAAATGGTAAGATAGAGACTGTAAATGGTAAGATAGAGACGGTAAATGGGGAGATAGAGACTGTAAATGGTAAGATAGAGACTGTAAATGGTGAGATAGAGACGGTAAATGGTAAGATAGAGACTGTAAATGGTGAGATAGAGACTGTAAATGGTGAGATAGAGACTGTAAATGGTGAGATAGAGACTGTGAATGGTAAGATAGAGACTGTAAATGGTGAGATAGAGACTGTGAATGGTAAGATAGAGACTGTAAATGGTGAGATAGAGACTGCATATGGTAAGATAGAGACTGTAAATGGTAAGATAGAGACTGTAAATGGGGAGATAGAGACTGTAAATGGTGAGATAGAGACTGTAAATGGTAAGATAGAGACTGTAAATGGGGAGATAGAGACTGTAAATGGTGAGATAGAGACTGTATATGGTAAGATAGAGACTGTGAATGGTAAGATAGAGACTGTAAATGGTGAGATAGAGACTGTGAATGGTAAGATAGAGACTGTAAATGGTGAGATAGAGACTGTGAATGGTAAGATAGAGACTGTAAATGGTGAGATAGAGACTGTGAATGGTGAGATAGAGACTGTGAATGGTAAGATAGAGACTGTAAATGGTAAGATAGAGACTGTAAATGGTGAGATAGAGACTGTGAATGGTAAGATAGAGACTGTAAATGGTGAGATAGAGACTGTAAATGGTGAGATAGAGACTGTAAATGGTAAGATAGAGACTGTAAATGGTGAGATAGAGACTGTGAATGGTAATATAGAGACTGTAAATGGTGAGATAGAGACTGTGAATGGTAAGATAGAGACTGTAAATGGTGAGATAGAGACTGTGAATGGTAAGATAGAGACTGTAAATGGTAAGATAGAAACTGTATATGGTAAGATAGAGACTGTAAATGGTGAGATAGAGACTGTATATGGTAAGATAGAGACTGTAAATGGTAAGATAGAGACTGTAAATGGGGAGATAGAGACTGTAAATGGTGAGATAGAGACTGTAAATGGTAAGATAGAGACTGTAAATGGGGAGATAGAGACTGTAAATGGTAAGATATAGACTGTAAATGGTAAGATTGAGACTGTAAATGGTAAGATACAGACTGTAAATGGTAAGATAGAGACCATATAATAGTGAGATAGAGACCATAGAATAGCGAGATAGAGACTGTAAAATAGTGAGATAGAGACTGTAAAATAGTGAGATAATGACTGTAAAATAGTGAGATAAAGACGATAAAATAGTGAGATAAAGACTGTAAAATAGTGAGATAATGACTGTAAAATAGTGAGATAAAGACGATAAAATAGTGAGATAAAGACTGTAAAATAGTGAGATAAAGACTGTAAAATAGTGAGATAAAGACTTTAAAATAGTGTGATAGAGACCATAGAATAGTGAGATAGATATTGTAAAATAGTGAGATAAAGACCATTGAATAGTGAGATAAAGACTGTAAAATAGTGAGATAAAGACTGTAAAATAGTGAGATAAAGACTGTAAAATTGTGAGATGAAGACTGTAAAATAGTGAGATAAAGACTGTAAAATAGTGAGATAAAGACTGTAAAATAGTGAGATAAAGACCATAGAATAGTGAGATAGATATTGTAAAATAGTGAGATAAAGACCATTGAATAGTGAGATAAAGACTTAAAATAGTGAGATAAAGACTGTAAAATAGTGAGATAAAGACCATAGAATAGTGAGATAGATATTGTAAAATAGTGAGATAAAGACCATTGAATAGTGAGATAAAGACTGTAAAATAGTGAGATAAAGACTGTAAAATAGTGAGATAAAGACTGTAAAATAGTGAGATAAAGACTGTAAAATAGTGAGATAAAGACTGTAAAATAGTGAGATAGAGACCATTGAATAGTGAGATAGATATTGTAAAATAGTGAGATAGAGACCATAGAATAGTGAGATAGTTATTGTAAAATAGTGAGATAAAGACCATTGAATATTGAGATAAAGACCATTGAATAGTGAGATAGAGACTGTAATTTACTCAGATAAAGACTAGAAACTGTGAGAAAGAGACCATAGAATAGTGAGATAGAGGTCATAGAATAGTGAGATAGATACCATTGAATAGTGAGATAGAGACCATAGAATAGTGAGATAGAGATTGTAAAATAGTGAGATAGAGACTGTAAAATAGTGAGATAGAGACTGTAAAATAGTGAGATAGAGACTGTAAAATAGTGAGATAGAGACTGTAAAATAGTGAGATAGAGACTATAGAATAGTGAGACAGAGACCATAGAATAGTGAGATTCTTCCTCTTCTTTTACCTTTTTAACTCCCTGTGGAGCATAGGCCTTCAACAAATACTTTCCAAGTCGTTCTGTTTTTTGCCATTCTTTTAAGATCATTTCCATGTCTTCCCCATCATCTTCATCTCTGCTTCTATCTGTCTTCTCCAAGAATTCCCTGGTCTTCCTCTTTGTCTTTTCCCCTGGGGATTCCAAAAAAGGGCCTGTTGTGTAATACTCTCGGATTCCGTAGTGTTTGTCCTATCCAGCGCCATCGTCTTCGCTGTATCTCTTTATCCACTGGTATTTGACTGGTACATTTCCATAATTCTATGTTAGTGATTTTGTCCTACCATTTCCATCCTTTCATTCTGCGTAAGCATCCATTAATGAAAGTCTGTATCTCCATGATTGTAAATTTTGTGTTTCTCCATGTTTCACAGCAATATCATAGGACCGCCTTAACATTTGAGTTTAACATGTTTATTTTTTTTATTTAACCTAATTTATTTGGATTTCCATATGTTTCCCAGTGCAATGAAAGCTCCTCTTGCTTTTGATATAATTATTTTGGTATAATTTTCGGTTCCTCCCTCTTTATCTATATTACTGCCCAGATATATGTAAGTTTGTACGTCTAGTAGAGGTATTTCTCCTAGTTTTATTTGATTATTGCCAAATGTATTAATTCTCATAATGTTGGTTTTATCTCTATTAATAATATTCAGTCCTAGCTGTTGTGATCTCTCATCAATTATGCTCATTTTATCCTGCATCTGTTGATGACTGTGTGATAGGAGAGCTATATCCTATACTGAAAAATACTGACTACTGACTGTAAAATAGTAAGATAGAGACTGTAAAATAGTCAGATAGAGACTGTAAAATAGTGAGATAGTCAAGATAAAAAAGTGAGATAGAGGTTGTAAAATAGTGAGATAGATAATGTAAAATAGTGAGATAGAGACTGTAAAATAGTGAGATGGTCAAGATAAAAAGTGAGATAGAGATTGTAAAATAGTGAGATATAGACTGTAAAATAGTAAATAGAGAATATAAAATAGTGAGATAGAGACTGTAAAATAGTGAGATAGAGACTGTAAAATGATGAAATAGTCACGGTAAATAGTGAGATATGGACGGTAAATAGTGAGATATGGACGGTAAATAGTGAGATATGGACGGTAAATAGTGAGATATGGACGGTAAATAGTGAGATAGAGAAGGTAAATAGTGAGATATGGACGGTAAATAGTGAAATAGAGACGGTAAATAGTGAGATATGGACGGTAAATAGTGAAATAGAGACGGTAAATAGTGAGATATGGACGGTAAATAGCGAGATAGAGAAGGTAAATAGTGAGATATGGACGGTAAATAGTGAGATAGAGAAGGTAAATAGTGAGATAGAGACGGTAAATAGTGAGATATGGACGGTAAATAGTGAGATAGAGAAGGTAAATAGTGAGATAGAGAAGGTAAATAGTGAGATAGAGAAGGTAAATAGTGAGATAGAGAAGGTAAATAGTGAGATAGAGACGGTAAATAGTGAGATATGGACGGTAAATAGTGAGATAGAGAAGGTAAATAGTGAGATAGAGAAGGTAAATAGTGAGATAGAGAAGGTAAAATAGTGAGATAGGGACGGCAAATAATGAGATAGAGAAGGTAAATAGTGAGATAGAGACGGTAAATAGTGAGATATGGACGGTAAATAGTGAGATAGAGAAGGTAAATAGTGAGATAGAGAAGGTAAATAGTGAGATAGAGAAGGTAAATAGTGAGATAGAGACGGTAAATAGTGAAATAGAGAAGGTAAATAGTGAGATAGGGACGGCAAATAGTGAGATAGAGACGGTAAATAGTGAGATAGAGAAGGTAAATAATGAGATAGAGAAGGTAAATAGTGAGATAGCGACGGTAAATAGTGAGATAGAGACGGTAAATAGTGAGATAGAGAAGGTAAATATTGAGATAGGGACGGCAAATAATGAGATAGAGAAAGTAAATAGTGAGATAGTGACTGCAAAATAGGGAGATAGAGACTGAAATAATGGGGTAGAGACTTAAAATAGTGAGATAGAGACTGAAATAATGGGGTAGAGACTGTAAAATAGTGAGATAGAGACTGAAATAATGGGGTAGAGACTTAAAATAGTGAGATAGAGACGGTAAAATAGTGAGATGGAGACGATAAATAATGAGGTAGAGACCGTAAAATAGTGATATAGAGACAATAAATAGTGAGATAGAGACGGTAAAATAATGGGGTAGAGACTGTGAAATAGTGAGATAGAGACTGTAAAATAGTGAGATAGAGACCATAAAATAGTGAGATATATAGACAATAAATAGTGAGAGAGTGTCGGTAAAATAGTGA
Organism: Megaustenia siamemsis; assembly: GCA_032433765.1. Classification (NCBI taxonomy): domain Eukaryota; kingdom Metazoa; phylum Mollusca; class Gastropoda; order Stylommatophora; family Ariophantidae; genus Megaustenia; species Megaustenia siamemsis. The sequence continues at coordinate 2,040,333 of JAVIAB010000160.1, forward strand.
GATAGAGACGGTAAAATAGTGAGATAGATACGGTAAAATAGTGAGATAGATACGGTAAAATAGTGAGATAGAGACGGTAAAATAGTGAGATAGAGACGGTAAAATAGTGAGATAGAGACCATAGAATAGTGATATAGAGACTGTAAAATCGAGAAATATTAACAAAAGTAGTTGACGGGAGTGCGAAAGACAACTAACGTAACGAGAGAGGGAGAACGGTGAAGAAATACAGTGAGAGAGATGTAAATATTGAAGGCGAAGGAGAGAAAGGTGGAGAGAATTAGAGAGTCTAGGACGGATAGAAAGGGAGAAGGCCGAGTGGAGAAAGAATTAAAGGTATGGATAGCAATAAGCTTACAATGAGCCAACATTGAAATGGTATTTGTGGGACTGGTAGGTCTGTCATGGGGTGGTAGATCTTTATTGGGAAAGTAGGTCCGTATTTGGGGAGTTAGGCCTGTATTGGGGGTGGTAGGTCTGTATTGGGGGAGGTAGGTCTATAGTGGGGTAGGTAATTCTTTATTGGGGGAGGTAGGTCTGTCATGGAGGTGGTATGTCTGTATTGGGAGTGGTAGGTTTGTCATGAGAGTGGTATGGCATGTGGGTGGTAGGTCTGTCATGGGAGTGGTAGGTCTGTCATGTGGTTGGAATGTCTGTCATGGGAGTGGTAGGTCAGTCATTGGAGTGGTAGGTCTGTAATGGGAGTGGTAGGTCTGTCATGGAGGTGGTAGGTCTGCCTTGGGGGAGATAGTTCTGTATTGGGGAAGTAGGTCTCTATTGGAAGTTGTAGGTCTGTATTGACGCGTTATGTATGCATTGGAGGTGGTAGGTCTGTATTTGGAGTGGTAGGTCTTTATTAGGAGTGGTAGGTCTGTATTGGAGGAGGTAGGTCTGTATGAGGGAGGTAGATCTGTAATGGGGGTGTTGTGTGTGTTTTGGGGGAGGTAGGTCTGTATTGGGAGTAGTAGTTATGTATTGGGGGAGGTAGGTCTGTACTGGGGGAGGTAGATCTGAATTTATGGAGGTAGGTCTGTATTGGGGATGGCAGGTCTGTATTGGGGGAGGTAAGTTTGTATTGCGAATGGTAGGTTTGTATTGGGAGAGTAGGTCTGTATTGAGTGAGGTAGATCTGTATTGATGAAGGTAGGTCTGTATTGGTGGTGGTAGGTCTGTATTGGGAGTTGTAGGTCTGTATTGGGAGTTGTAGGTCTGTATTGGGAGTTGTAGGTCTGTATTGGGAGTTGTAGGTCTGTATTGGGAGTTGTAGGTCTGTATTGGGAGTTGTAGGTCTGTATTGGTTGTGGTACCTCTGTATTGGGAGTTGTAGGTCTGTATTGGGAGTTGTAGGTCTGTATTGGGAGTTGTAGGTCTGTATTGGTTGTGGTACCTCTGTATTGGGGGTGGTAGGTCTGTATTGGGTGAGGCAGGTCTGTATTGGGGGTGGTAGGTCTTTATTGGGGGTGGTAGGTCTGTATTGGGGGTGGTAGGTCTGTATTGGGGGTGGTAGGTCTGTATTGGGGGTGGTAGGTCTGTATTGGGGGAGGCAGGTCTGTAATGGGGGTGGTAGGTCTTTATTGGGGGAGGTAGGTCTGCAATAGGGGAGGTGGGTCTGTATTTATGGAGGTGAGTCTGTATTGAGAGTGGTAGATCTGTATTGGGGGAGGTAGGTCTGTATTGCGGAAGGTAGATCTGTATTGATGGAGGTCGGTCTGTATTAAGGATGGTAGGTGTGTATTAGAAGTGGAAGTTCTGTCATAGGGTGGTAGGTCTTTAATTGGAGTGTTAGGTCTGTAATGGGAGTGTTAGGTCTTAATTGGGGGAGGTATGTCTGTATTGGGGCTGGTAGGTCTGTATTGGGGAGATAGGTCTGTATTGTGGGGGGTAGTTCTCTATTGGGGGAAGTAGGTCTGTATTGGGAGTGTTAGGTTTGTCATGGGAGTGGTAGGTCTGTCATGTGGTGGTATGTCTGTATTGGGGGAGGTAGGTCTGTATTTTGGTGGTAGGTCTTTATTGGAAGTGGTAGGTCTTTTTTGGGAGTGGTAAGTCTGTATTGGGAGAAGTAGGTCTGTATTGGGAGCGGTAGGTGTGTATTAGGGCGTTATGTATGTATTTGGAGTGGTAGGTCTGTATTGGTGGTTTTAGGTCTTTATTGGGGGTGGTAGGTCTGTATTGGGGGTGGTAGGTCTGTATTGGGGGTGATAGGTCTGTATTGGGGGAAGTAGGTCTGTATTGGGAGTGGTAGGTCTGTATGAGGGAGGTAGATCTGTATTGATGGAGGTAGGTCTGTATTGGGGGTGTTGTGTGTGTTTCGGGGGGGAGGTAGGTCTGTATTGGGAGTGGTAGGTATGTATTGGGGGAGGTAGATCTGTATTTATGGATGTAGGTCTGTATTGGGGGTGGCAGGTCTGTATTTGGGGAGGTAGGTCTGTATTGATGGAGTACGGTCTGTATTGGAGGTTGTAGGTCTGTATTGGGGGAGGTAGGTCTGTATTGTGGGAGGTAGGTGTGTATTGTGGGAGGTAGGTCTGTTTTGGTAGTGGTAGGTCTGTATTGGGGGAGGTAGGTCTGTATTGTGGGAGGTAGGTCTGTATTGTGGGAGGTAGGTCTGTATTGTGGGAGGTAGATTTGTATTGATGAAGGTAGGTCTGTATTGGGGGTGGTAGGTCTGTATTGGGGAAGGTAGGTTGTATTGGGAGTGGTTGGTCTGTATTTGGGGAGTTAGGTCTGTTTTGGGGAGACAGGTCTGTATTGGGGGTGGTAGGTCTGTATTGTGGGGGTAGTTCTCTATTGGGGAAGTAGGTCTGTAAAGGGAGTGTTAGGTTTGTCATGGGAGTGGTAGATCTGTCATGTGATGATAGGTCTGTCATGAGGGTACTAGGTCTGTATTGAGGAAGGTAGATCTCTATTGGAAGTGGTCGATCTGTATTGACGCATTAGGTATGTATTGGGGGTGGTAGGTCTTTATTGGGAGTGGTAAGTCTGTATTAGGGGAGGTAGGTATGTATTGGGGCGTTAGGTATGTATTGAGAGAGGTAGATCTGTATAGATGAGCAACAATTTGGATTCAGGAAAAACAGTGGGACAAAAGAAGCCATATTCAGCATTAGAACATTAATCGAAAAGTACACAGAAGTAAACAAACCAATATATGCCTGCTTTATAGACTACACCAAAGCTTTCGATAGAATACACCATAACTAACTCATAGACTGCCTAAAGGATATAAATCTAGACGACACAGACTTACGACTAATATGTCATTTGTAGCGGGAGCAAACAGCAATAATAAGATGTAACAAGGAGAACTCTACACCCATGGACATAAAAAGAGGAGTAAGACAAGGATGCATCCTATCATCAAGCTTGTTCAATTTATACACTGAGCAAATCTTTAAAAACATCTCAGAGATACCAGGCCTAAACATTAATGGAAAGATAATCAATAACCTAAGATATGCTGATGATACTGTTCTACTAGCAGAAAATCCTAAGGACCTAGAACAATTACTTAATGTAATAAACATAACATGATAAACAAAAGAATAGGTATGGCAAAAAGTAATTTTAATGCCATGAAAAATATACTAACAACAAAATAAATATCAGCAGGGCTGAAACTAAGAATAGCAAAATGTTACATCTTCTCAATATTCCTGTATGATGCAGAAACATGGACATTAGACCATTAGACAAGCAAATTGAACAGAAAATTGAAGCCTTTGAAATGTGGATTTATAGAAGAATAGGTAGAATTAGATGGAAAGAAAAGATAACAAACGATAAAGTTTTAAAACAACTGAAAATAAAAGAGAACTACTAAATATAATTAAGACAAGACAAATGAAATTTTGGGGGCATATTAAAAGACACAACAGCCTACTAAAAGTAATATTGAAAGGAAAAATACAAGGTAAAAGAGGCAGAGGCAGACCAAGATTAAAATGGACGAGTAACATCAAAAGATGGACAAGTCAATCTATGACAGCCTGCACCATCAAAGTAAGAAACAGAGTAGAATGGCGATCCATGGTAGCCAACCTTCGATGCGGAGAAGGCACTCCATGATGATGAGATCTGTATTTGGAGTGGTAGGTCTGTATTGGGGGAGGTAGATCTGTATTGGGAGTGGTAGGTCTGTATTGGGGGAGGTAGGTCTGTATTGGGAGTGGTAGGTCTGTATTGGGAGTGATAGGTCTGTATTGGGGGAGGTAGGTCTGTATTGGGAGTGGTAGGTCTGTATTGGGGGAGGTAGGTCTGTATTGGGAGTGGTAGGTCTGTATTGGGGGAGGTAGGTCTGTATTGGGAGTGGTAGGTCTGTATTGGTAGTGAAGGTCTGTATTGTGGGAGGTAGGTCTGTGTTGAGAGTGGTAGGTCTATAATGGGGGAGGTAGATCTGTATTTGGAATGGTAGGTCTGTATTGGGGAGGTAGGTCTGTATTGGTAGTGGTAGGTCTATAATCGGGGAGGTAGATCTGTATTTGGAATGGTAGGTCTTTATTGGGGGAGGTAGGTCTGTATTGGGGGAGGTGATTCTGTATTGGGTGTGGTAAATCTGTATTGCGAGTGGTAGGTCTGTTTTGGTAGAGGTAGGTCTTTATTGTGGGAGGTATATCTGTTTTGGTAATGGTAGGTCTTTTTTATGTGAGGTATGTCTGTATTAGGAGTGGTAGGTCTGTATTGTGGGAGGTAGGTCTGTATTATGAGAGGTAAGTCTGTATTGTGGGAGGTAGGTCTGTATTGGGGGAGGTAGATCTGTTTTGGTAATGGTAGGTCTGTATAGTGGGAGGTAGGTCTGTATTGGTAATGGTAGGTCTGTATTGGGGGAGGTATATCTGTTTTGGTAATGGTAGGTCTGTATAGTGGGAGGTAGGTCTGTATTGTGGGAGGTAGGTCTGTATTGGGGGAGGTAGGTCTGTATTGGGGGAGGTAGGTCTGTATTGTGGGAGGTAGGTCTGTATTGGGGGAGGTAGATCAGTTTTGGTAATGGTAGGTCTGTATTGTGGGAGTTAGGTCTGTATTGTGGGAGTTAGGTCTGTATTGGGGGAGGTAGATTTGTTTTGGTAATGGTAGGTCTGTATTGTGGGAAGTAGGTCTGTATTGTGGTAGGTATGTCTGTAATGTGGGAGGTAGGTCTGTATTGTGGGAGGTAGGTCTGTATTGTGGGAGGTAGGTCTGTATTGGGGGAGGTAGGTCTGTATAGTGGGAGGTAGGTCTGTATAGTGGGAGGTTGGTCTGTATTGTGGGAGGTAGGTCTGTATAGTGGGAGGTAGGTCTGTATTGTGGGAGGTAGGTCTGTATTGGGGGAGGTAGGTCTGTATAGTGGGAGGTAGGTCTGTATTGTGGGAGGTAGGTCTGTATTGGGGAGGTAGGTCTGTATTGTGGGAGTTAGGTCTGTATTGTGGGAGGTAGGTCTGTATTGTGGGAGTTAGGTCTGTATTGGGGGAGGTAGATCAGTTTTAGTAATGGTAGGTCTGTATTGTGGGAGTTAGGTCTGTATTGTGGGAGGTAGGTCTGTATTGGGGGAGGTAGATCTGTTTTGGTAATGGTAGGTCTGTATTGTGGGAGGTAGGTCTGTATTGTGGGAAGTAGGTCTGTATTGTGGTAGGTATGTCTGTATTGTGGGAGGTAGGTCTGTATTGTGGGAGGTAGGTCTGTATTGTTGGAGGTAGGTCTGTATTGGGGGAGGTAGATCTGTATTGTTGGAGGTAGGTCTGTATTGGGGAGGTAGGTCTGTATTGTGGGAGGTAGGTCTGTATTGGGTGAGGTAGATCTGTATTGTGGGAGGTAGGTCTGTATTGGGTGAGGTAGATCTGTATTTTGGGAGGTAGATCTGTATTGGTAGTGGTAGGTCTGTATTGGGGGGAGGTAGGTCTGTATTGGTAGTGGTAGGTCTGTATTGGGGGAGGTAGGTCTGTTTTGGTAGTGGTAGGTCTGTATTTGGGGAGGTAGGTCTGTTTTGGTAATGGTAGGTCTGTATTGGGGGAGGTAGGTCTGTTTTGGTAGTGGTAGTTCTGTATTTGGGGAGGTAGGTCTGTATTGTGGGAGGTAGATCTTTATTGTGGGAGGTAGGTCTGTATTGTGGGAGGTTGGTCTGTATTGTGGGAGGTAAGTCTGTTTTGGTAGTGGTAGGTCTGTATTGTGGGAGGTAGGTCTGTATTGGTGGTGGTAGGTCTTTATTAGGGGAGGTGGGTCTGTATTTATGGAGGTGAGTCTGTATTGGGGAAGGTCGGTCTGTATTGGGAATGGTAGGTCTGTATAAATAATGGTAGGTTTGTATTGGTAATGGTAGGTCTGTATAAATAATGGTAGGTCTGTATTGGTAATGGTAGGTCTGTATAAATAATGGTAGGTCTGTATTGGTAATGGTAGGTCTGTATTGGGGAGGTAGATCTGTATTGGGGGAGGTAGGTCTGTATTGGGAGTGGTAGGTCTGTATTGGGAGTGGTAGGTCTATAATGGGGGAGGTAGATCTGTATTTGGAGTGGTAGGTCTGTATTGGGTTAGGTAGGTCTGTATTAGGAGTGGTAGGTCTGTATTGGTGCATTAGGTCTGTATTGGTGGTGTTAGTTCTATATTAGGGGAAGTAGGTCTGTATTTTAGGACGTAGGTCTGTAAAAGGGGGGGGGGGGTGGCAGGTGTGTATTTGGGGTGTTAAGTCTGTATTGGGGGTGGTAGGTCTGTATTGGGGGTGATAGGTCTGTATTGGGGGTGGTAGGTTAGTGATGAGGTGGTAGGTCTGAATTGGGGGTGGTAGGTCTGTATTGGATATTGTAGGTCTGTATTGGGGGTGGTAGGTCTGTATTTGGGGTGGTAGGTCTATAGTGGGGGTAGTAGGTTAGTGATTGGGGGTGGTAGGTCTGTAGGAAGGGGGGGTGGGGTGGGGGGAAGTTAGTCACGGGCGTGGTACAATTATGGAGGTGTAAGATGGAAGAATAAATTGTACTATTAGTCCCATAAATGATTCGCTTCCAGAGGTTTATGATGTAAACAAAGCAGTTTTGTCATTGCAAGTGAATAATGTCCACACCTATAATTGGTCAGGATTGTGTAGCAGCAGCAGCTTTATAGCGAACACAGAAAACATCATAGGATTGTGCTGTTCTGAAACAGCTATGCCATTCTACCCTAGAATTGCCTTTAATGGGATTACTGTGACCACAAACCACTCTCCATGTGTGTGCCACATATTTACGCCCCAGAAAGAAATACTGAATATAACAACATCATGTGCCGTCTGTGATATTAATGACCACATACCAGGAGCCTCCAGTATGATTGATACAACTGTTGCACCAAGCACTTCATCAGCAGAGCCAGATCTATGGAATGTTAATCTGAAATTGTTCTTGAATGATGTCCAAGTTAATGAGACATCAGAATCGTGTGGCGGCAGGTACAAGAAGGGAGCGGAGAACATCAAGTTCTGCTGCTATAAAGGAGACTTGCCTTGCTATCCCAGAATTGTCTTAAATGGGATCACTGTAGTTGAAAACTTCTCCTCTTGTGTAAACTACACATTCACATCTAAGAGTGAATCAGTGAAGGTCACAAAATCATATTCTCTCTGTGGTTTTACTAACTACAGGTCAGGTGGCTTCTGTTGGATTGGAAATGATAACTTACCACCACTGTGTGTCTATATGTTTGGAATTGAAGTCATCAATGATGGCCTAACATCATCAAGTGCTATGACGATCATCATTTTCGGGAGGACGTGAACTCCCATGGTATATGGTGGATAGGCGGTAGAAACCATTGAAGGCTATGTCTGAAAAGTGTTCCTTCTTGCAGTTTCCTCATATTCCAAGTCCGGCTTGTTGCAGGAGCTACTGAGTTAAGTGCTCTGTGCACACCGTGAGCTGTGTGTCTCATCCGTTTTGATCCTGCTTCGATATCCCGCTTGTTTACGATGAATGATGATATCGTATGACAGGGAACAGTTGGCTGTGTTCACTTTCTGCGCGGTTTCGCCTTATGTCTTTTGGCGTGTGCTGAGACTGCTACGATGGGGACTACAGTTACCTTTCTTTGTTTGGGAGATGATATATAATTCGGATGATTCCACTGGCACGGGCGGTTGAGCAATTATGGATTTTAATTCGCTTGCAGTGATACTGGGGCCTCCCATAGCCAATAACCAATAGGTCAGTCCTTGAGAAGCACACTGATCAGGCATACTTTGGCCTTGACCTTGTGTGGATACTGCTCCTTTCACCTGGCTCATTACCTCTTTTCTTCTCTCCATAGATTCGACTCCTGGGTGGGTTTTGTCGTCCTGACAGTCTGGTGACTGCAGTTAGCTTGTCGCTACTGTGTGCTGGCAGTCTCGTGACTGCAGTTAGCTTGTCGCTACTGTGTGCTGGCAGTCACGTTACTGGATAGCTGTGCTTGGATAGGGCGCTGGTAAGTTGACATGCACCACCATTTACTCTCTTCTAATGTGTCGTTTTGTTCAAAATGTCATCATCTCTAATGTCATATGTTAACATCGCTAATGTCATATGTTGGCGTCGTTAATGTCATATTTGAGCATAGCTAATGTCATGTGTTAACACTGCTAATGTCATATGTCATCATCGCTAATGCCATGTGTCAATATATGTGACCACATGTAGGAGATCTGAGAACACCTTGATCCGGGCTGCTGGTAGCCTGTCTCTGTTCGACATGGAGATTGTGTTGCTGTAAATGTGTACCTTACAGTTAATGAAGTCACTTCTCTAAACAATGATAGTAGTCGTATGTTCAAGTGTAAATGTGTACCTGACAGTTAATGAAGTCACTCTTCTAAACAATGACAGTAGTCGTGTATTCAAGTATAAATGTGTACTTGACTTCTCTAAACACTGATAGCAGTCGTGTAGTCAAGTGAACAGACCCAGCCCAGATATACTACCAGCAGAAGAAGAGTTACACGTTAACTGTGGAAAACGAAGCAAAGAAGAAATAACGAAAGCCATCAAACTATTAAAAAATGGTAAAGCCACAGGACCAGATGAAATACCTTTAGAAGCCATCAAAGCAGATATTAACACCTCTACCAAGATGCTACATAATCTATTAGATAAAATTTGGGAGAGGGAAGAAATACCTAAAGACTGGAAAGAAGGTTATATGATCAAACTACCAAAGAAACTATGCAGGTAAAGGTAAAGTACGAGACTTGAAGCTGCGTCTCAACATGCGAGGTTTCACCCCGATGGAGCCCATCCAGGCCGCCTATCCATGATTGTTAGGAGACTTCTGGACAGTGTCGCTTCAAGCATCGAAACTCACGATGTGAGACGGCATTCCTCACCTTCCCAGAGTACTACCCTGGTACCCTCTCCTGCCAGTGGCTGGGTCGACCGCGGGGGCTATTTTTTTTTCTAAACACGAGTACAACTCACACTTCTTCCAGGGGGAATCGAACACGGGTTGTCCGAACGTCGGTAGCTCACTTGGGCAGGGAGGAAGTTTACAGGAGTGCACAAATTATAGGGGAATTATGATGCTATCAGTGACAGGAAAAATATTAAGCAGAATCATTCTGGAGAGACTAAAAGAGGCTATAGAGAAACACTTGAGAGATGAACAAGCAGGTTTTAGGAAGAACAGATCATGTGCTGATCAAATAACTACTCTACGTATAATAGTTGAACAAAGTTTAGAACTAAAATCCCCACTTTATATTGGATTCATAGATTACGAAAAGGCATTTGATAGTTTAGACAGAAGAATGCTTTGGAAGTTGCTGAGTCATTACGGAATCCCCATATAGTTTATTAACCTGATAAAAACAATGTATGAAGGAACGAAATGTAGTGTGGTGCATGAAGGACAGCTTACAGAAGCACTTGAAATAGAAACAAGGGTAAGACAGGGATGCCTTCTATCTCCATTTCTCTTTCTATTGGCTAAAGATTGGATTATGAAAATAACTCAGAATATAAGAAATTGAATCCAGTGGTCACTTAATGACTTAGATTTTGCTGATGACACAGCCCTCCTATCACACAACCGTCAACAGATGCAAGCTAAAATTAGCATATTTGATGAGAGATCACAACAGATGGGACTGAAAATAAATAGAGATAAGACCAACTTTTGAGAATTAATTGATTTGGCAATAACCAAATAATAATAGGAGAAATACCTCTACTAGACGTACAATCTTACATACAACTGGGCAGTGATATAGACAAAGAGGGAGGAACAGAAAATGAAACCAAAATAAGGATATCAAAAGTAAGATTAGCATTTGTTGCACTGTGAAACATTTGGAAATCCACAGAAATTAGGTTAAATACAAAAATAAAAAATTTCAACTCCAATTAGTATATGGCTGTGATACATGGAGAACAACAAAAATGACAATCATGAAGATACAGACCGTCATTTATGAAGTCAACACAAAAAGGGAAGATACAGACCGTCATTTATGACGTCAACACAAAAAGGGAGCTCCTAAGAAACATCAGAAAGAAACAATCGACATTTGTCGAGCACATCATGGGAAGAGGAAAGTTGGAATACTTGGTTACAACTGGCAAAATACAGGGAAAGAGAGAACGCGGACGACAACGAGAGGAAATACTAAATAGCTTGGTGTCATGGCATGGACAACAGTCAACAACAGCATTGTTACGCTGCATTGTGGATAGAAGGCTGTTCAAGGACATGATCGCCTACGCCAACCGGTACAGCACATGATGATAATGATGTGCAGAATAAAAGAAAGGAAATAGCAGGTCGGGATCACTAAGATAGAATTATGGAGAAGTACCAGTCAAACACCAGTGGATACAGAGATACAGCGAAGACGATGGCGCTGGATAGGACACACACCATGGAAGCCAACTGAGAGTATTACACAACATGCCCTTTTTGGAATCCCCAGTGGAAAAGACAAATAAAAAGACCAAAATATTCTTGGAGACGACAGATAGAAGCAGAGATGAAGATGATGGGGAAGACATGGAATGATCTTAAATGAATGGCAATAAACAGAACGGCTTGGAAAGTGTTTGTTGAAGACCTATGCTCCACAGGGAGCTGAAAGAGTTCGTTGAAGACCTATGCTCCCATGGGAGTTGAAAGGAAGAAGAAGTGATTCAAGAGTAAATGTGTACATGACTTCACCAAACAATGACAGTGGTCGGTTATTCAAGTGTAAATGTGTACTTGACTTCACTAAATTATGCTCTCAACGTAAGTCCCTGTTGGACTCCATATTGAAAACTGTCAGCATCACCCCCCCCCCCTTCACACACACACACACACATCCACCCCCTACTTCACCCGTCCTTCAAAGATCACTACCACAGGCAACCACACCCGCCCCATCAATCTTGCAATAATCATTCTTTGATCAATCTTGCAATCATCATTCTTTGATCAATCTTACAATGATCATTCTTTGATTAATCATGCAATCATTATTCTTTGACAAATCATGCAATCATCATTCTTTGATCAATATTGCAATAATCATTCTTTAATAAATCTTGCAATCATCATTCTTTGATCAATCTTGCAATAATCATTCTTTAATCAATCTTGCAATCATCATTCTTTAATCAATCTTACAATCATCATACTTTGATCAATCATGCAATCATCATTCTTTGACAAATCATGCAATCATCATTCTTTGATCAATCTTACAATCATCATACTTTGATCAATCATGCAATCATCATTCTTTGACAAATCATGCAATCATCATTCTTTGATCAATCTTGCAATAATCATTCTTTAATCAATCTTGCAATAATCATTCTTTAATCAATCTTGCAATAATAATTCTTTAATCAATCTTGCAATAACCATTATTTGATCAATCTTGCAAAAATCATTCATTGATCAATCTTGCAATCATCATTCTTTGATCAATCTTGCAAAAATCATTCTTTGATCAATCTTGCAATCATCATTCTTTGATCACTTTTGCAATAATCATTCTTTGATCAATCTTGCAATAATCATTCTTTGATTAATCTTGCAATAATCATTCTTTGATTAATCTTGAAATAATCATTCTTTGATAAATCTTGCAATCATCAAACTTTGACCAATCTTGCAATCATCAAACTTTGATTTCTAATCATTGCTATTAACATCCCAGTAAAAATCGTGTAGTTCCATCAACACCATTCATCAAATCTTGTAGTTCCATCAACACCATTCATAAAATCTTGTAGTTCCATCAACATCATTCATCAAATCGTGTAGTTCCATCAACACCATTCATCAAATCTTGTAGTTCCATCAACATAATTCATCAAATCGTGTAGTTCCATCAACACCATTCATCAAATCTTGTAGTTCCATCAAAATCATTCATCAAATCGTGTAGTTCCATCAACACAATTCATCAAATCTAGTAGTTCCATCAACATCATTCATTAAATCTTGTAGTTCCATCAACACCATTCATCAAATCTTATAATTACATCAACACTTTTCATCAAATCTTGTAGTTCCATCAACATCATTCATCAAATCGTGTAGTTCCATCAACACCATTCATCAAATCTTATAATTCCATCAACACCATTCATCAAATCGTGTAGTTCCATCAACATCATTCATCAAATCGTGTAGTTCCATCAACACCATTCATCAACTCTTGTAGTTCCATCAACATCATTCATCAAATCGTGTAGTTCCATCAACATCATTCATCAAATCTTGCAGTTCCATCAATACCATTCATCAAATCTTGTAGTTCTATCAACACCATTCATAAAATCTTGTAGTTCCATCAACACCATTCATCAAATCTTATAATTCCATCACACCATTCATCAAATCTTGTAGTTATATCAACATCATTCATCAAATCTTGTAGTTCCATCAACATCATTCATCAAAATCGTGTAGTTCCATCAACACCATTCATCAAATCGTGTAGTTCCATCAACACCATTCATCAAATCTTGTAATTCCATCAACATCATTCATTAAATCTTGTAATTCCACCAACATCATTCATCAAATCTTGTAGTTCCATCAACACCATTCATCAAATCGTGTAGTTCCATCAACACCATTCATCAAATCTTGTAGTTCCATCAACATCATTCATCAAATCTTGTAGTTATATCAACATCATTCATCAAATCTTGTAGTTCCATCAACATCATTCATCAAATCGTGTAGTTCCATCAACACCATTCATCAAATCGTGTAGTTCCATCAACACCATTCATCAAATCTTGTAGTTCCATCAACATCATTCATTAAATCTTGTAATTCCACCAACATCATTCATCAAATCTTGTAGTTCCATCAACATCATTCATCAAATCGTGTAGTTCCATCAACATCATTCATCAAATCGAGTAGTTCCATCAACACCATTCATCAAATCGTGTAGTTCCATCAACACCATTCATCAAATCGTGTAGTTCCATCAACACCATTCATCAAATCTTGTAGTTCCATCAAAATCATTCATCAAATCGTGTAGTTCCATCAACATCATTCATCAAATCTTGTAGTTTCATCAACATCATTCATCAAATCTTGTAGTTCCATCAACATTATTCATCAAATCGTGTAGTTCCATCAACATCATTCATCAAATCTTGTAGTTCCACCAACATCATTCATAAACTCTTGTATTTCCATCAACATCATTCATAAACTCTTGTAGTTTCATCAACATCATTCATAAACTCTTGTAGTTCCATCAACATCATTCATAAACTCTTGTAGTTCCATCAAAATCATTCAGAAACTCTTGTAGTTCCATCAACATCATTCATAAACTCTTGTAGTTCCATCAACATCATTCATCAAATCTTGTAGTTCCATCAATATCATCCATCAAATCTTGTAGTTCCATCAACATCATTCATCAAATCTTGTAATTCCACCAACATCATTCATCAAATCTTGTAGTTCCATCAACATCATTCATCAAATCGTGTAGTTCCATCAACATCATTCATCAAATCGTGTAGTTCAATCAACACCATTCATCAAATCGTGTAGTTCAATCAACACCATTCATCAAATCTTGTAATTCCATCAACACCATTCATCAAATCTTGTAGTTCCATCAAAATCATTCATCAAATCGTGTTGTTCAATCAACACCATTCATCAAATCTTGTAGTTACATCAACATCATTCATCAAATCTTGTAGTTCCATCAACATCATTCATCAAATCTTTTAGTTCCATCAACATCATTCATCAAATCTTGTAGTTCCATCAACATCATTCATCAAATTGTGTAGTTCCATCAACATCATTCCTCAAATCGTGTAGTTCCATCAACACCAATTATCAAATCTTGTAGTTCCATCAACATCATTCATCAAATCGTGTAGTTCCATCAACACCATTCATCAAATCTGGTAGTTCCATCAACACCATTCATCAAATCGTGTAGTTCCATCAACACCATTCATCAAATCGTGTAGTTCCATCAACACCATTCATCAAATCGTGTAGTTCCATCAACACCATTCATCAAATATTGTAGTTCCATCAACATCATTCATCAAATCTTGTAATTCCACCAACATCATTCATCAAATCTTGTAGTTCCATCAACACCATTCATCAAATCTTTTAGTTCCATCAACATCATTCATCAAATCTTGTAGTTCCATCAACATCATTCATCAAATCGTGTAGTTCAATCAACACCATTCATCAAATCTGGTAGTTCCATCAACATCATTCATCAAATCGTGTAGTTCCATCAACATCATTCATCAAATCGTGTAGTTCCATCAACATCATTCATCAAATCTTGTAGTTCCACCAACATCATTCATAAACTCTTGTAGTTCCATCAACATCATTCATCAAGTCGTGTAATTCCACCAACATCATTCATCAAATCTTGTAATTCCACCAACATCATTCATCAAATCTTGTAGTTCCATCAACATCATTCATCAAATCTTGTAGTTCCATCAACATCATTCATCAAATCTTCTATCAATTTAACAATTGCGCCAGTTTTGCAACTATCTCCAAATATTGTCATTGTTAAATGTCTGCGACTCTGTTCTACATATGAACAACCTCCTACGACGTCACTAAATGTCTACGACTCTGTTCTACATATGAACAACCTCCTACGACGTCCCTAAATGTGTATGACTCTGTTCTACATATGAACAACCTCCTAGGACGTCACTAAATGTCTACGACTCTGTTCTACATATGAACAACCTCCTACGACGTCACTAAATGTGTACGACTCTGTTCTACATCTGAACAACCTCCTACGACGTCCCTAAATGTCTGCGACTCTGTTCTACATATGAACAACCTCCTACGACGTCGCTAAATGTCTACGACTCTGTTCTACATATGAACAACCTCCTAGGACGTCACTAAATGTCTACGACTCTGTTCTACATATGAACAACCTCCTACGACGTCGCTAAATGTCTACGACTCTGTTCTACATATGAACAACCTCCTACGACGTCCCTAAATGTGTACGACTCTGTTCTACATCTGAACAACCTCCTAGGACGTCGCTAAATGTCTACGACTCTGTTCTACATCTGAACAACCTCCTAGGACGTCGCTAAATGTCTACGACTCTGTTCTACATATGAACAACCTCCTACGACGTCACTAAATGTCTACGACTCTGTTCTACATCTGAACAATCTCCTAGGACGTCCCTAAATGTATATGACTCTGTTCTACATCTGAACAACCTCCTAGGACGTCCCTAAATGTCTACGACTCTGTTCCTTGTTACTCTGTGAGAGTTGGCGTGTGAACATCCTGTGATTGTTTTGCTCCGAGGGTTTGATCAGGACTACCTCCACACGTGGGCTGTGACGTGTATCGAGGTTAGCATGACTGTCCAACAAACCAGCCAATCAGACACTGTTCAGTCTCTTGCTGGTGTATCACCAAATTTGATATTTTTGTTTGGCCAGACCCGAACATTGGCCAGGCTTACCATGGCGGTTGTGTCAGCGACTGAGTGAACGCCTAGTGGTCACTGCCCCCCCCCCCCACCAACCCCCCGGCTTGATTTAAGAGCGGCCTGGATGTACGGATTGTTGGAGTAAATGAAAGAGGAATAACTGTTAGATGAAGTAGGACAATAGATTTGGACCAGCTAAAATAATAACGCGTTATTTATATATAACAGGCAACGTGTCAACATGGTCGTTAATGACGCCAGACATCAACCGTGTACAGTAGCGGTTCAGACATCAACCGTCTAGCGGACAAGATAACAACCGTCTAGCATACCAGACAACAACCGTCTAGCGGACCAGACATCAACCGTCTACAGTAGCGGTTCAGACATCAACAGTCTAGCGGACAAGATAACAACCGTCTAGCGGACCAGACATCAACCGTCTACACTAGCGGACCAGACATCAACCGTCTACAATAGCGGACCAGACATCAACCGTCTACAATAGCGGACCAGACATCAACCGTCTACAGTAGCGGACCAGACATCAACCGTCTACAGTAGCGAACCAGACATCAACCGTCTACAATAGCGGACCAGACATCAACCGTCTACAGTAGCGGAATAGACATCAACCGTCTACAGTAGCGGACCAGACATCAACCGTCTACAATAGCGGACCAGACATCAACCGTCTACAATAGCGGACCAGACATCAACCGTCTACAATAGCGGACCAGACATCAACCGTCTACAATAGCGGACCAGACATCAACCGTCTACAATAGCGGACCAGACATCAACCGTCTACAGTAGCGGAATAGACATCAACCGTCTACAGTAGCGGAACAGACATCAACCGTCTACAATAGCGGACCAGACATCAACCGTCTACAATAGCGGACCAGACATCAGCCGTCTACAGTAGTGGAATAGACATTAACCGTCTACACTAGCGGACCAGACATCAACCGTCTACAGTAGCGGACCAGACATCAACCGTCTACAGTAGCGGACCAGACATCAACTGTCTAGCAGACCAGACATCAACCGTTAAGTGGACCAGACAAGGAACCGTCTACCAGACAAGGAACTCTTGTACACAAAATGCTTCCTTAAGTCAGATGTAAAGGTAAAGGTAAAGGTAAAGTACGAGACTTGAACCAGCGTCTTAGCACGCGAGTTTACACCCATATGTGCTCGGCCGCCTATCCAGAAATGTTCGGATATTTGTGTATAGTGTAGCCTCAAGCATCGAAACTCAGATGCGAAGCGACATTCCTCACCTTCCCAGGATAATATCCTGGTACCCATTTCTGCCAACGGCTGGGTCGACCGTATGGGGTATTTTTTTTTCCAACCACGAGTACAATTCACACTGCTCCCAGCGGGAATCGAACACGGGTTGTCCGAACGTCGGTAGTCCAGTTGGGTGGTTTTCCCAACTTGGCTACCGCGACCCCTAAGTCAGATGTGTTGTTCCTTAAGTCAGATGTGTTGTTCCTTAAGTCAGATGTGTTGTTCCTTAAGTCAGATGTGTTGTTCCTTATGTCAGATGTGTTGTTCCTTAAGTCAGATGTGTTGTTCCTTAAGTCAGATGTGTTGTTCCTTAAGTCAGATGTGTTGGGTCTGAAGGCAAAAGTGCCAGGGTTAGCTGCAAGAAGAGGAGACGAAATGAGTGGAAGAAGGGAATGAGAAGATAAATAAAAGATGATCTTCCCGTCGGGGAATGTGCGTACACAAACTGCGATGAGAGCTCAGGATGTTCACAACTGTAGGTGGAGGTGTCAACAAATGACTCAACAAGTTGGCGCGATCGTTCAAGCGAGTCACGACATCCTGCAGTAGAACATTTCCTCACTCCACTCAGCTGCAACAAAACGTCCCTAGATAACGCGTCCAGACATTTTCTTTGAGAATTTTAAATAAATCTTGAACGTAAATTTTAACATAAAATCTGTCACATAAAATCTGTTACTTTACAAATTGACATATTGACGTCACTATATGCACCTAACTTGTCAGTTACTTGTTGCACTAGTTCGATGAGAGGTTTCGTTTCATCAAAACATGGACATAACTTGTTTCTCAAATAGTGACAATTAAGATTATACTATAACTTGTTTCTCAAATAGTGACAATTAAGATCATACTATAACTTGTTTCTCAAATAGTGACAATTAAGATTATACATTCTTCTTTTTCTCCTCCTTCTTATTCTTCTTCATTTACTTTCTTACTCCTTTACTTTACAGCGTCGGGGGGGGGGGGGGGGGTATAATTTGTTGTCTTTTCTCTTCTGTTGCCTCTGCTGCTGTTATGTTTCCTAGTGTGTCTAATATTTCGTCAATTCATCTTTTTCATGGTCGGCCCTTGGGTCTGGTGTTCTCGCAACGCTTATTGAAGGCTCGTTGTGTTGTGTTTTGGTCTATCTGCTACATCACGTGGTCAAACAATGTTATCTGTTGTTTCTTTATATATTCTATGGCGGGGGGTTATTCCTAGCCTATATCTCAGTTCTTCATTTCTGATCTTATCTCTCAGACTGTTTCCTGTCATTCGTCTGACACATTTAATCTCAGTAGAGGTTATTTTTCTTATTGTTCTTGCATCTAGGGTCCAGATCTGGCATTGGTAGCACAACGTTGGGATGAAGATTGTATTGTATTGTGCTCGTTTTGCCTCCAGAGTTATTTCCTTGTTGGACAATAGTGGTGATAACTGTCCAATAATTTGACAAGTTTTGTTGCATCTTGAGTCTATCTGTACTGTTTGTGAATTATCATTTGTCACAAACTTCCTAGGTATTTGAATTTCTCTACTTGTTTTAGTTGTCTGCTGTCCATCATTATGTTGATGAACACTACCCTGCCAACACCACTAAACTTTACGGTGTCCCTACCCCTATCCCTACCCCTACCTCTAACCTTACCCCTACCTTTAACCCTACCCCTACCTCAAACCCTATCCCTAAACATACACCTATCCCTACACCTATCCCTATCCCTACCTCTACCTCTAACTATAATCCTACCTCTAACGCTATCCCTACCTCTACCTCTAACCCTACCCCTACCTTTAACCTTATCACTACCTCTAACCCTAACCCTACCCCTACCTCCAACCCTATCTCTAATCTACCTATAACCCTAAACCCCACCTCTAACCCCACCCCTAACCCTATCCCTAACCCTAACCCTAACCCTAACCCTACCTCTAACCATATCCCTACTCTAACTCTAAACCTACCTTTAACCCTACCTCTAACCCTACCCCTACACTACCTCTAACCCTACCTCTAACCCTACCTCTACACTACCTCTAACCCTACCCCTAGCTATAACCCAATCCCTACCCCTAACCCAAGAACCTACCTCTAACCCTATCCCTGAACTGCCTAATAACCCTACCTCTACCTGTAACCCTACCCCTACCCTACCTCAAACCCCACCCCTACCCGACCTCTAACCTTACCCCTACCCTACCTCTAACCCTACCTCTAACGATACCATTACCTCTATACCTACCTGTAACCCTACCTCTAACCCTACTCTACCTCTAAACTTTCTTCTAACCATATCCCTTTCTCTAACCATACCCCTACCCCTACCCTAAATCTAACCCTATCTATAACCTACCTCTAACCCTACCCCTACCTCTAAACCTACCTCTAACCATATCCCTTTCTCTAACCATACCCCTACCCCTACCCTAAATCTAACCCTATCTATAACCTACCTCTAACTCTACCTATAACCATACCCCTACCCCTACATCTAACCATACCCTTACCCTCCCTCTAACCCTACCCCTACCTCTAACCCTATCTCTAACCCAACTCATACCTCTAACACTACCTCTACCTCTAACCCTACCCCTACCCTACCTCAAACCCTACCCTTACCCTCCCTCTAACCCTACCTCTACCTCTACCTCTAACCCTACCCCTACCTCTAACCCTACCTCTACCTCTAACCCTACCTCTAACCCTAACCCTACCTCTAACCCTACCTCTACCTCTAACCCTACCTCTAACCCTACCTCTACCTCTAACCCTACCTCTAACCCTACCCCTACCTCTAACCCTACCTCTAACCCTACCCTACCTCTAACCCTACCTCTAACCCTACCTCTAACCCTACCCCTACCTCTAACCCTACCTCTAACCCTACCCCTACCTCTAACCCTACCTCTAACCCTACCCAACCTCTAACCCTACCTCTAACCCTACCTCTAACCCTACCCCTACCTCTAACCCTACCTCTAACCCTACCTCTAACCTACCTCTACCTCTAACCCTACCTCTAACCCAACCCCAAACTCTAACCCTACCTCTAACCCTACCTCTACCTCTAACCCTACCTCTACTTCTAACCCTACCCTACCTCTAACCCTACCCCTACATCTAACCCTACCCCTACATCTAACCCTAACCCTACCTCTAACCCTACCCCTACCTCTAACCCTACCCCTAACCCTACCTCTAACCCTACCCCTAACCCTACCTCTAACCCCACCCCTACCTCTAACCCTACCTCTAACCCTACCTCTAACCCTACCCCTACCTCTAACCCTACCTCTAACCCTACCTCTAACCCTACCTCTACCTCTATCCCTACCTCTAACCCTACCCCTACCTCTAACCCTACCCCTACCTCTACCCCTACCTCTAACCCTACCTCTACTTCAAACCCTACCCCTACCTCTAACCCTACCCCTACCTCTAACCCTACCCCTACCTCTAACCCTACCCCTACCTCTAACCCTACCCCTACTTCTAACCCTACCCCTACCTCTAACCCTACCCCTACCTCTAACCCTACCCTACCTCTAACCCTACCCCTACCTCTAACACTACCCCTAGCTCTAACCTTATCCCTACCTCTAACCCTACCCCTACATCTAACCCTACCCCTACCTCTAACCCTACCTCTACTTCTAAACCTACCCCTACCTCTAACCCTATCCCTACCTCTAATCCTACCCCTACCTCTAACCCTACCCCTACCTCTAACCCTACCCCTACCTCTAACCCTACCTATAACCCTACCCTAACTCTAACCCTACCTCTAACTTTACCCCTACCTCTAAACCTACCTCTAACCATATCCCTTTCTCTAACCATACCCCTACCCCTACCCTAAATCTAACCCTATCTATAACCTACCTCTAAACCAACCTCTAACTCAACCTCTAACCATACCCCTACCGCTACCCTACCTCTAACCTTATCTATAACCTACCTCTAAACCTACCTCTAACTCTACCTCTAACCATACCCTACCCCTACCTCTAACCCTACCCCTACCCTACCTCTAACCATACCATTACCCTACCGCTAACCCTAATCGTGCCCATACCTCTAACCCTACCCCTACGGTACCTCTAACCATACCCCTACCACTAACCCTACCCCTTCCTCTAACCCTACCCCTACCACTAACCCTAAGCCTACCTCTAACCCTACCCCTATTTCTAACCCTACCCTTACCTCTAACCTTACCCCTACCCTGCCTCTAGCCCTACCCCTACCTCTAACCCTAACCCCTACACTACCTCTAACCCTATGCCTACCCTACCTCTAACCCTGCCCCTACCCTACCTCTAACCCTACCCCTTCCCTACCTTTAACCCTACCCCTACCCTACCTATAACCTTTCCCTACCCTACCTCAAACCTACCCCTACCCTACCTTTAACCCTACCCTTACCCTACCTCTAATCAAAAACCCTATCCTACCTCTTGCCCTAATCTGCCTCTAACCCTACCCCTACCTCTAACCCTATCCCTACCCCTAACTCTAACCTATAACCTTACCCCTACCCTATCTCAAACCCTACCACTACTTTACCTCTAACCCTACCCCTAACCCTCCCCGTACCCTATCTTTATCCTACACCTACCTAACCTCTAACCATGCCCCTACCTCTAACCTTACCCGTACCCTGCCTCTAAACCTTACCCCTACCCCTACCTCTAACCCTACCCCTACCCTACCTGTAACCCTACCCCTACCCCACCTCTAACCTGCCCCTACCTGTAACCCTACCTCTAAACTTACGCCTACCCTACCTCTACCCTACCTCTAACCCTACCTCCAACCCTACCCCTACCCTACCTCAAACCCTACCCTTACCTCCCTCTAACCCTACCCCTACCTCTAACCCTACCTCTAACCCTACCTCTTACCCTACCTCTACCTCTAACCCTACCCCTACCCTACCTCAAACCTACCCTTACCCTCCCTCTAACCCTACCTCTACCTCTAACCCTACCCCTACCTCTAACCCTACCTCTAACCCTACCTCTACCTCTAACCCTACCTCTAACCCTACCTCTAACCCTACCCCTACCTCTAACCCTACCTCTAACCCTACCTCTACCTCTAACCCTACCTCTAACCCTACCCCTACCTCTAACCCTACCTCTAACCCTACCCCCTACCTCTAACCCTACCTCTAACCCTACCCCTACCTCTAACCCTACCTCTAACCCTACCCCTACCTCTAACCCTACCTCTAACCCTACCCCTAACCCTACCTCTAACCCTACCCCTAACCCTACCTCTAACCCTACCCCTACCTCTAACCCTACCTCTAACCCTACCCCTAACTCTAACCCTACCTCTAACCCTACCCCTAACCCTACCTCTAACCCTACCCCTAACCCTACCTCTAACCCTACCCCTACCTCTAACCCTACCTCTAACCCTACCTCTAACCCTACCCCTACCTCTAACCCTACCTCTAACCCTACCTCTAAACCTACCTCTACCTCTAACCCTACCTCTAACCCTACCCTACCTTTAACCCTACCCCTACCCTACCTATAACCTTTCCCCTACCCTACCTCAAACCTTACCCCTAACCTACCTTTAACCCTACCCTTACCCTACCTCTAACCCAATCAATACCCTACCTCTAATCAAAACCCTATCCTACCTCTTGCCCTAATCTGCCTCTAACCCTACCCCTACCTCTAACCCTATCCCTACCCCTAACTCTAACCTATAACCTTACCCCTACCCTATCTCAAACCCTACCCTACTTTACCTCTAACCCTACCCCTAACCCTCCCCGTACCCTATCTCTATCCTACACCTACCTTACCTCTAACCATGCCCCTACATCTAACCTTACCCGTACCCTGCCTCTAAACCTTACCCCTACCCCTACCTCTAACCCTACCCCTACCCTACCTGTAACCCTACCCCTACCCCACCTCTAACCCTGCCCCTACCTCTAACCCTACCTCTAAACTTAGGCCTACCCTACCTCTACCCTACCTCTAACCCTACCTCCAACCCTACCCCTACCCTACCTCATACCCTACCCTTACACTCCCTCTAACCCTACCTCCCACCCTACCTCTAACCCTACCTCTAACCCTACCTCTAACTCTAACCCTACCCCTACCCTACCTCAAACCATACCCTTACCCTCCCTCTAACCCTACCTCTACCTCTAACCCTACCCCTACCTCTAACCCTACCCCTACCTCTAACCCTACCTCTAACCCTACCTCTACCTCTAACCCTACCTCTAACCCTACCTCTACCTCTAACCCTACCTCTAACCCTACCTCTACCCCTAACCCTACCTCTAACCATACCCCTTCCTCTAACCCTACCTCTAACCCTACCCCTACCTCTAACCCTACCTCTAACCCTACCCCTACCTCTAACCCTACCTCTAACCCTACCCTACCTCTAACCCTACCTCTAACCCTACCCCTAACCCTACCTCTAACCCTACCCCTAACCCTACCTCTAACCCTACCCCTACCTCTAACCCTACCTCTAACCCTACCCCTACCTCTAACCCTACCTCTAACCCTACCTCTAACCCTACCTCTACCTCTAACCCTACCTCTAACCCTACCCCTACCTCTAATCCTACCTCTACCTCCAACCCTACCTCTACTTCTAACCCTACCCCTACCTCTAACCCTACCCCTACCTCTAACCCTACCCCTACATCTAACCCTACCCTACCTCTAACCCTACCCCTACCCCTACCTCTAACCCTACCCCTAACCCTACCTCTAACCCTACCCCTAACCCTACCTCTAACCCTACCCCTACCTCTAACCCTACCTCTAACCCTACCTCTAACCCTACCTCTAACCATACCTCTACCTCTAACCCTACCTCTAACCCTAACCCTACCCTACCTCTAACCCTACCCCTACCTCTACCCCTACCTCTAACCCTACCTCTACTTCTAACCCTACCCCTACCTCTAACCCTACCCCTACCTCTAACCCTACCCCTACCTCTAACCCTACCCCTACCTCTAACCCTACCCCTACCTCTAACCCTACCTCTACTTCTAACCCTACCCCTACCTCTAACCCTACCCCTACCTCTAACCCTACCCCTACCTCTAACCCTACCCCTACCTCTAACCCTACCCCTACCTCTAACCCTACCTCTAACCCTACCTCTAACCCTACCCCTAACTCTAACCCTACCCCTACCTCTACACCTACCCCCAACCTTACCATTCAAATGAGAACTTCTAATTCGCCGTGTTGAGAGTGATTGATGACTTCCACCTCGATATCTGATATATGACATGGCATTATCACACTGACTGATAATGCCTGCTTTTATGTGCAGTTCTAAACTTGTGGAGCACACATTTCTCTACTCGTTGGATCTCATCTACAGCTGCCGACTACGATTGAATCGTCCACACTTCTCTCAAATCTTGGTCCACTCTTCTTTCACCTCACGGTCCCCAGTTCTCTCAATTCTTGCTCCACTCTTCTCTCAATTCACGGTCCCCAGTTCTCTCAATTATTCATCCACTCTTCTCTCAACTCACGATCCACAGTTCTCTCAATTCTTTGTCCACTATTATCTCAACTCACGGTCCACTCCTCTCTCAACTCTTAGTCCTCTCTTCTCTCAACTCACTGTCCACTATTATCTCAACACAAGGTCAACTCTTCTCTCAATTCACGGTCCACTCATCTCTCAACTCTTAGTCCACTCTTCTCTCAAAATCACGGTCCACTCATCTCTCAAAATCACGGTCCACTCTTCTCTCAACTCACAGCCCACTCTTCTCTCAACTCACAGTCCACTTTTCTCTCAACTATTGATCCACTCTTCTCTCAACTCACAGTCCACTCTTCTCTCAACTCACAGTCCACTTTTCTCTCAACTATTGATCCACTCTTCTCTCAACTCACAGTCCACTCTTCTCTCAATTCACGGTCCGTTCTTCTCTCAACTCACAGTCCACTTTTCTCTCAACTATTGATCCACTCTTCTCTCAACTCATAGTCCACTCTTCTCTCAATTCACGGTCCGTTCTTCTTTCAACTCACGGTCCACTCATCTCTCAACTCTTAGTCCACTCTTCTCTCAAAATCACGGTCCACTCTTCTCTCAAAATAACGGTCCACTCTTCTCTCAACTCACAGTCCACTCTTCTCTAAACTCACAGTCCACTTTTCTCTCAACTATTGATCCACTCTTCTCTCATCTCACAGTCCACTTTTCTCTCAACTATTGATCCACTCTTCTCTCAACTCACAGTCCACTCTTCTCTCAATTCACGGTCCGTTCTTCTCTCAACTCACGGTCCACTGTTCTCTCAACACTCGGTCCACTCTTCTCTCAACACTCGGTCCACTCTTCTCTCAACTAACAGTCCACTCTTCTTTCAACTCATGGTCCACTCTTCTCTCAACTAACAGTCCACACTTCTCTCAACACTCGATCCACTCTTCTCTCAACTCACGGTCCACTGTTCTCTCAACACTCGGTCCACTCTTCTCTCAACTAACAGTCCACTCTTCTCTCAACTCATGGTCCACTCTTCTCTCAACTAACAGTCCACACTTCTCTCAACACTCGATCCACTCTTCTCTCAACTAACAGTCCACACTTCTCTCAACACTCGATCCACTCTTCTCTCAACTCACGGTCCACACTTCTCTCAACACTCGGTCCACTCTTCTCTCAACACTCGATCCACTCTTCTCTCAACTCACGGTCCACTCTTCCCTCAACTCACGATACACTCTTCTCTCAAATCACGGTCCACTCTTCTCTCAACACTCGGTCCACTGTTCTCTCAACACTCGATCCACTCTTCTCTCAAATCACGGTCCACTCTTCTCTCAACACTCGGTCCACTCTTCTTTCAACTCATGGTCCACTCTTCTCTCAACTCACGGTCCACTCTTCTCTCAACTCACGGTCCACTTTTCTCTCAACTTACAAGTCACTCTTCTCTCAACTTACAAGTCACTCTTCTCTCAACTCACGGTCCACTGGTCTATCAACTTACAAGTCACTCTTCTCTCAACTCACGGTCCACTCTTCTCTCAACTCACGCTCCACTCTTCTCTCAACTCACGGTCCACTCTTCTCTCAACTCACGGTCCACTGTTCTCTCAACTCACGGTCCACTGTTCTCTCAACTCACGGTCCACTCTTCTCTCAACTCACGGTCCACTCTTCTCTCAACTCACGGTCCACTGTTCTCTCAACACACGGTCCACTCTTCTCTCAACTCACGGTCCACTCTTCTCTCAACTCACGGTCCACTGGTCTCTCAACTCACGGTCCACTTTTCTCTCAACTCACGGTCCACTGTTCTCTCAACACACGGTCCACTCTTCTCTCAACTCACGGTCCACTCTTCTCTCAACTCACGGTCCACTGGTCTCTCAACTCACGGTCCACTTTTCTCTCAACTCACGGTCCACTCTTCTCTCAACTCACGGTCCACTCTTCTCTCAACTCACGGTCCACTCTTCTCTCAACTCACGGTCCACTGTTCTCTCAACTCACGGTCCACTCTTCTCTCAACTCACGGTCCACTCTTCTCTCAACTCACGCTCCACTCTTCTCTCAACTCACGGTCCACTGTTCTCTCAACACACGGTCCACTCTTCTCTCAACTCACGGTCCACTCTTCTCTCAACTCACGATCCACTCTTCTCTCAACTCACGGTCCACTCTTCTCTCAACTCACGATCCACTCTTCTCTCAACTCACGGTCCACTCTTCTCTCAACTCACGATCCACTCTTCTCTCAACTCACGATCCACTCTTCTCTCAACTCACGGTCCACTCTTCTCTCAACTCACGGTCCACTCTTCTCTCAACTCACGATCCACTCTTCTCTCAACTCACGGTCCACTCTTCTCTCAACTCACGATCCACTCTTCTCTCAACTCACGGTCCACTCTTCTCTCAAGGTAAGCATCGATGGCTTTCCTTGCAGCTGCTGTTATTGACCGAGTCAACATGTTTATCTATTCTGTTCTATATATTTATGTACAGATTTATGAGTTGATGTCATTCGGTGACACCTGATGTTTTTTTGACGTTTCTCGGGTAGATGGTATTTCTCCAATCGTGAGTTTCCTATACCACGTGATGCGACACATCTTGTCCTGGTCCTATACCACGTGATGTGACACATCTTGCCCTGGTCCTATACCACGTTATGTGACACATCTTGCCCTGGTCCTATACCACGTTATGTGACACATCTTGTCCTGGTCCTATACCACGTGATGCGACACATCTTGTCCTGGTCCTATACCACGTGATGTGACACATCTTGTCCTGGTCCTATACCACGTTATGTGACACATCTTGTCCTGGTCCTATACCACGTGATGTGACACATCTTGCCCTGGTCCTATACCACGTTATGTGACACATCTTGTCCTGGTCCTATACCACGTAATTTGACACATCTTGTCCTGGTCCTATACCACGTGATGTGACACATCTTGCCCTGGTCCTATACCACGTGATGTGGCACATCTTGCCCTGGTCCTATACCACGTGATGTGACACATCTTGTCCTGGTCCTATACCACGTGATGTGACACATCTTGTCCTGGTCCTATACCACGTGATGTGGCGCATCTTGTCCTGGTCATATATCACGTGATGCGACACATCTTGTCCTGGTCCTATACCACGTTATGTGGCCCATCTTGTCCTGGTCCTATACCACGTTATGTGACACATCTTGTCCTGGTCCTATACCACGTGATGCGACACATCTTGTCCTGGTCCTATACCACGTGATGCGACACATCTTGTCCTGGTCCTATACCATGTTATGTGGCGCATCTTGTCCTGGTCCTATACCACGTGATGTGGCGCATGTGAGCGATAAGAGACAGTTGACCCGTCACGTGACTTCGTCCTACTGGCCTGACACTCTGTGTGCGTGTGTGTGTGTATGTGCTGAGTGTATATGTGTGTATGAGAGTGCTGAGTGTATATGTGTGTGTGCTGAGTGTATATGTATGTGTGCTGAGTGTATATGTGTGTGTGTGCTGAGTGTATATGTGTGTGTGCTAAGTGCATATGTGTGTGTGTGCTGAGTGTATGTGTGTGTGTGTGTGTGCTGAGTGTATATATGTGTGTGTGTGTGTGTGTGTGTGTGTGTGTGTGTGTGTGTGTGTGTGTGTGTGTGCGTTAGTAGTATACAATGTTGTATTTGGATCGAATTGTGGCGTAAATTAACAAAGATATATAGTGTGGTGCGCGGCGCACCACATGTACACGAGAGACAAGGGGAGTTAATCGGTCGTGCGACGGCGTGACCCCTCATGTGGCGGGCGCGTGGTGACCTCGCGGCGGGCGCGTGGTGACCTCGCGGCGGGCGCCGGATCGTGAGGTCGTCGTGTTGACCTCGGAGCGGATCGCGCGGGTGCGTGGTGACCCCTTCAGATTAACTCGAGTGGTTCGGACAGCGTGCTATCGGATCGGGGATAATCTCGGTTCGGTGGGACGCTATCGCACCAGGTAGACGTTAGAAAATATTTATAGCTATGTAGTTGGGTGTCTGCTTAGCGTTGTACCATAAATGAAGCATAAGGGTAAAACAGTTAGAGATTACTGGTTAGTCTAAGCTGGTAGTGTAAATATGTTCCTCGGTGTTAGTGGTTCGCTCTCTCTCTCTCTCGCCCTCTCTCTCTCTCTCTCTCTAGCTCTCGACTATTCCAGCCTCGATTTCCCTCCATTGAAACACTTACTCATTCTCGCCATTTATCCCTATCATCGCGCCTTCCTTCTCTCTCTCTCTCTTTCTCCCCTATCCTCTCTTAGACTTCTAACCTATCAGTCCACCCTCCGCCTCTCCCTTTAGCTGACCCGCCCTCCCTCATATTTTTAGCGTCTCTCCTATTGTAACACTTGATTATTCTCAACATTTATACCTAGCATCTCGCCTTCTTTCTCATAGGCTTCTCTCTCTCGCTCTCTCTCTCTCTCTCTCTTCTAACCCCTACTAGACTTCTCTCCTACCATTCCACCTTTCTTCCTCTCTCTCTCTCTCTCTCTCTCTCTTTACCTCGCCTAGCGTTCCGCCTTCATTCGTATTTTTACCTTACCGCCAGTGTAACACATTAATAACATTGAATATCAATTACAAAAAGACTTGAAATATCTACTTTTTAAAGAACCAATAAGATAAACATATGAAAAACGAAGGAATAATACACTCGACAAGGCTTAACAGACGTACTTTATACACATCACCATTAATACAACTGAAATTCCTTTAATGATAACCTATCACATCGTTATGAGCTAAGAGAAAAACAGAAAAAAATTCAACTTACACCGTAAAATATTCCACTACAACACAGACCGCTAGACTGAACAGTACTATGAAAATAAACGTCCGTGAATCAAGCGCGCTTATATCACGAAGTCTCACATCCGACTAGTTTAAATATAATCTGGTAAATAAAATTTGGACGACACTATTCCACCCTCGACTAACGTCCCACCGAACCGAGATTATCCCCGATCCGATAGCACGCTGTCCGAACCACTCGAGTTAATCTGAAGGGGTCACCACGCACCCGCGCGATCTCGGTTAACCAATCAGAGAAGAAGATTTCTATCGGACACCCATCAACGAAATGACTGACCTCTGGATTAACCAATCAGAGAAGAGGATTACTGTTATCGTGATAACTGACCTCATTTTCAACTTGAAGTGCTGTCGAGTCTGATGCATGGGTTACTTTAAATCGATTCGGCCCCTGATACAATCCACCAAGCGGGTCAATGGTGGGGGAAATAATACAAGTGACGGGTTACTTGAACGCGTTTTGACCCCTGATGCAATACCAGGAGTTCCATGACAGTTATAAATAGATGGATACAACGAGCAGGAAGTTATATTCAAGGTCCAAAATGTTAGACCAAATCACTAAGATTTTACCGCCAGAACACACAAATTTAGGCCCATATTCAAAAAGTCGACCTTAAAACCATACAAATCTACTCCCATACCCATAAAAGTTAGACACATCAAACAGATAATTACTTTCAAACTCCATAAAGTTAGACCAAATCACGCCTCGATCGTTCTCTAACATTGCGGAACTTGTGTCCCTCATATGCTATTTCAAAAGTTGTCGTTGGCAATTCAAAAGTTGTCTTTGTCAATTCAAAAGTCGTCATCTGTACGGCAGAAAACAAGGCGGGAATGTCAGAAAACCAAGGAGGGGAGGTCAGAAACCAAAGAGGGAAGGTCAGAAACCTAGGAGGCAAGGTCAAAAACCTACAAGGCAAGGTCAGAAACCTAGGAGGCAAGGGCAGAAACCAAAGAGGCAAGGGCAGAAACCAAAGAGGCAAGGGCAGAAAACTATGAGTCAAGGGCAGAAACCTAGGAGGTAAGGGCAGAAACCTAGGAGGCAAGGTCAGAAACCTAGGAGGCAAGGGCAGAAACCAAAGAGGCAAGGTCAGAAACCTAGGAGGCAAGGACAGAAAACTAGGAAGCAAAGGCTGAAAACAAGGAGGGAAGGTCAGAAACCAAAGAGGGAAGGTCAGAAACCTAGGAGGCAAGGTCAGAAACCTACAAGGCAAGGTCAGAAACCTAGGAGGCAAGGGCAGAAACCAAAGAGGCAAGGGCAGAAACCTAGGAGGCAAGGGCAGAACCAAAGAGGCAAGGTCAGAAACCTAGGAGGCAAGGGCAGAAACCAAAGAGGCAAGGGCAGAAACCTAGGAGGCAAGGGCAGAAACATAGGAAATAAGGGCAGAAACCTAAGAGGCAAGGGCAGAAACTTAAGAAGCAAAGACAGAAACCTAGGAGGCAAGGTCAGAAACCTAAGATGCAAAGACAGAAACCTAGGAGGCAAGGTCAGAAACCAAAGAGGCAAGGGCAGAAACCTAGGAGGCAAGGGCTGAAACCTAAGAGGCAAGGACAGAAAACTAGGAAGAAAAGGCTGAAAACAAGTAGGGAAGGTCAGAAATCTAGGAAGCTGTGTTAGAAAACAAGGAGGGAAGGTCAGAAATCTAGGAAGCTGTGTTAGAAAACAAGGAGGGAAGGTAAGAACGGGAAGGTCAGAAACCAAGGAGGGAAGGTCAGAAACCAAAGAGGGAAGGTCAGAAACCTAGGAGGCAAGGTCAGAAACATTGGAGGCAAGGTCAGAAACCTAGGAGGCAAGGGCAGAAACCTAGGAGGCAAGGGCAGAAACCTAGAAGGTAAGGGCAGAAACCTAGGAGGCAAGGTCATAAACCTAGGAGGCAAGGTCAGAAACCTAAGATGCAAAGACAGAAACCTAAGAGGCAAGGTCAGAAACCAAAGAGGCAAGGGCAGAAACCTAGGAGGCAAGGGCTGAAACCTAAGAGGCAAGGACAGAAAACTAGGAAGCAAATGCTGAAAACAAGTAGGGAAGGTCAGAAATCTAGGAAGCTGTGTTAGAAAACAAGGAGGGAAGGTCAGAACGGGAAGGTCAGAAACCAAAGAGGCAAGGGCAGAAACCTAGGAGGCAAGGGCAGAAACCTAGAAGGTAAGGGCAGAAACCTAGGAGGCAAGGGCAGAAACCTAGGAGGCAAGGTCAGAAACCTAGGAGGCAAGGGCAGAAACCTAAGAGGCAAGGACAGAAACCTAGGAGGCAAGGACAGAAAACTAGGAAGCAAAGGCTGAAAACAAGGAGGGAAGGTCAGAAATCTAGGAAGGGGAAGGTCAGAAACCTAGGAGGCAAGGTCAGAAACATAGGAGTTTGAAGGATATTAATACCTTGATTTGATGCAATGTAGTGTGGGATATCTAGCAGACGCCCTATAGGATAATCTTGAAGTTTATAAACATAAACACTCGTACTGACTAAGGCTTCCAAAAGACAAACACACTTTTTAGAACCACTGGTGTCCAATAATTCGGAATGTTTAAAATACGGAGCGCGAGCGTGCCCGCTTGAGATAAGCACTTGAGATAAGCCCCACTCAAGACAAGACTAGTAGTGGTAAAGGGAGTTTTGAGCCGAGGTCACCTGAGATTATAGCGTGCAGCACGATACGAGATTGTGTTGCATGCACCATGCTAAAATGTTAAAATCCTAGCTCAAACACCCTTTACCACTACTAGTCTTATCTCGAGTGGGGCTTATCTCAAGTGCTTATCTCAAGCGGGCACGCTCGCGCTCCGTATTTTAAATATTCCGAATTATTGGACACCAGTGGTTCTAAAACGTGTGTGTTTGTCTATTGGAAGCCTTAGTCAGTACGAGTGTTTATGTTTATAAACTTCAAGATTATCCTATATGGCGTCTGCTAGATATCCCACACTACATTGCATCAAATCAAGGTATTAATATCCTTCAAACTCCTATGTTTCTGACCTTGCCTCCTAGGTTTCTGCCCTTACCTCCTAGGTTTCTGACCTTCCCCTTCCTAGATTTCTGACCTTCCCTCCTTGTTTTCAGCCTTTGCTTCCTAGTTTTCTGTCCTTGCCTCTTAGGTTTCTGCCCTTGCCTCCTAGGTTTCTGACCTTGCCTCCTAGGTTTCTGCCCTTGCCTCCTAGGTTTCTGCCCTTACCTTCTAGGTTTCTGCCCTTGCCTCCTAGGATTCTGCCCTTGCCTCTTTGGTTTCTGCCATTGCCTCCTAGGTTTCTGACCTTGCCTCCTATGTTTCTGACCTTGCCTCCTAGGTTTCTGACCTTCCCTCTTTGGTTTCTGACCTTCCCTCCTAGGTTTCTGACCTTCCCGTTCTGACCTTCCCTCCTTGTTTTCTAACACAGCTTCCTAGATTTCTGACCTTCCCTCCTTGTTTTCTAACACAGCTTCCTAGATTTCTGACCTTCCCTACTTGTTTTCAGCCTTTTCTTCCTAGTTTTCTGTCCTTGCCTCTTAGGTTTCAGCCCTTGCCTCCTAGGTTTCTGCCCTTGCCTCTTTGGTTTCTGACCTTGCCTCCTAGGTTTCTGTCTTTGCATCTTAGGTTTCTGACCTTGCCTCCTAGGTTTCTGTCTTTGCTTCTTAAGTTTCTGCCCTTGCCTCTTAGGTTTCTGCCCTTATTTCCTATGTTTCTGCCCTTGCCTCCTAGGTTTCTGCCCTTGCCTCTTAGGTTTCTGCCCTTATTTCCTATGTTTCTGCCCTTGCCTCCTAGGTTTCTGTCCTTGCCTCCTAGGTTTCTGCCCTTACCCTTTAGGTTTCTGACCTTGCCTCCTAGGATTCTGCCCTTGCCTCTTTGGTTTCTGCCATTGCCTCCTAGGTTTCTGACCTTGCCTCCTATGTTTCTGACCTTGCCTCCTAGGTTTCTGCCCTTATTTCCTATGTTTCTGCCCTTGCCTTCTAGGTTTCTGTCCTTGCCTAGGTTTCTGCCCTTACCTTCTAGGTTTCTGACCTTGCCTCCTAGGATTCTGCCCTTGCCTCTTTGGTTTCTGCCATTGCCTCCTAGGTTTCTGACCTTGCCTCCTATGTTTCTGACCTTGCCTCCTAGGTTTCTGACCTTCCCTCTTTGGTTTCTGACCTTCCCTCCTTGGTTTCTGACCTTCCCGTTCTGACCTTCCCTCCTTGTTTTCTAACACAGCTTCCTAGATTTCTGACCTTCCCTCCTTGTTTTCTAACACAGCTTCCTAGATTTCTGACCTTCCCTACTTGTTTTCAGCCTTTTCTTCCTAGTTTTCTGTCCTTGCCTCTTAGGTTTCAGCCCTTGCCTCCTAGGTTTCTGCCCTTGCCTCTTTGGTTTCTGACCTTGCCTCCTAGGTTTCTGTCTTTGCATCTTAGGTTTCTGACCTTGCCTCCTAGGTTTCTGTCTTTGCTTCTTAAGTTTCTGCCCTTGCCTCTTAGGTTTCTGCCCTTATTTCCTATGTTTCTGCCCTTGCCTCCTAGGTTTCTGCCCTTGCCTCTTAGGTTTCTGCCCTTATTTCCTATGTTTCTGCCCTTGCCTCCTAGGTTTCTGTCCTTGCCTCCTAGGTTTCTGCCCTTGCCTCCTAGGTTTCTGACCTTACCTCCTAGGTTTCTGACCTTGCCTCCTAGGTTTCTGACCTTGCCTCCTAGGTTTCTGCCCTTACCTTCTAGGTTTCTGCCCTTGCCTCCTAGGTTTCTGCCCTTGCCTCTTTGGTTTCTGTCCTTGCCTCCTAGGATTCTGACCTTGCCTCCTATGTTTCTGACCTTGCCTCCTAGGTTTCTGACCTTCCCTCTTTGGTTTCTGACCTTCCCTCCTTGGTTTCTGACCTTCCCGTTCTGACCTTCCCTCCTTGTTTTCTAACACAGCTTCCTAGATTTCTGACCTTCCCTCTTTGTTTTCTAACACAGCTTCCTAGGTTTCTGCCCTTACCTCCTAGGTTTCTGACCTTCCCCTTCCTAGATTTCTGACCTTCCCTCCTTGTTTTCAGCCTTTGCTTCCTAGTTTTCTGTCCTTGCCTCTTAGGTTTCTGCCCTTGCCTCCTAGGTTTCTGACCTTGCCTCCTAGGTTTCTGCCCTTGCCTCCTAGGTTTCTGCCCTTACCTTCTAGGTTTCTGCCCTTGCCTCCTAGGATTCTGCCCTTGCCTCTTTGGTTTCTGCCATTGCCTCCTAGGTTTCTGACCTTGCCTCCTATGTTTCTGACCTTGCCTCCTAGGTTTCTGACCTTCCCTCTTTGGTTTCTGACCTTCCCTCCTTGGTTTCTGACCTTCCCGTTCTGACCTTCCCTCCTTGTTTTCTAACACAGCTTCCTAGATTTCTGACCTTCCCTCCTTGTTTTCTAACACAGCTTCCTAGATTTCTGACCTTCCCTACTTGTTTTCAGCCTTATCTTCCTAGTTTTCTGTCCTTGCCTCTTAGGTTTCAGCCCTTGCCTCCTAGGTTTCTGCCCTTGCCTCTTTGGTTTCTGACCTTGCCTCCTAGGTTTCTGTCTTTGCATCTTAGGTTTCTGACCTTGCCTCCTAGGTTTCTGTCTTTGCTTCTTAAGTTTCTGCCCTTGCCTCTTAGGTTTCTGCCCTTATTTCCTATGTTTCTGACCTTGCCTCCTAGGTTTCTGCCCTTGCCTCTTAGGTTTCTGCCCTTATTTCCTATGTTTCTGCCCTTGCCTCCTAGGTTTCTGTCCTTGCCTCCTAGGTTTCTGCCCTTACCTCCTAGGTTTCTGACCTTGCCTCCTAGGATTCTGCCCTTGCCTCTTTGGTTTCTGCCATTGCCTCCTAGGTTTCTGACCTTGCCTCCTATGTTTCTGACCTTGCCTCCTAGGTTTCTGCCCTTATTTCCTATGTTTCTGCCCTTGCCTCCTAGGTTTCTGTCCTTGCCTCCTAGGTTTCTGCCCTTACCTTCTAGGTTTCTGACCTTGCCTCCTAGGATTCTGCCCTTGCCTCTTTGGTTTCTGCCATTGCCTCCTAGGTTTCTGACCTTGCCTCCTATGTTTCTGACCTTGCCTCCTAGGTTTCTGACCTTCCCTCTTTGGTTTCTGACCTTCCCTCCTTGGTTTCTGACCTTCCCGTTCTGACCTTCCCTCCTTGTTTTCTAACACAGCTTCCTAGATTTCTGACCTTCCCTCCTTGTTTTCTAACACAGCTTCCTAGATTTCTGACCTTCCCTACTTGTTTTCAGCCTTTTCTTCCTAGTTTTCTGTCCTTGCCTCTTAGGTTTCAGCCCTTGCCTCCTAGGTTTCTGCCCTTGCCTCTCTGGTTTCTGACCTTGCCTCCTAGGTTTCTGTCTTTGCATCTTAGGTTTCTGACCTTGCCTCCTAGGTTTCTGTCTTTGCTTCTTAAGTTTCTGCCCTTGCCTCTTAGGTTTCTGCCCTTATTTCCTATGTTTCTGCCCTTGCCTCCTAGGTTTCTGCCCTTGCCTCTTAGGTTTCTGCCCTTATTTCCTATGTTTCTGCCCTTGCCTCCTAGGTTTCTGTCCTTGCCTCCTAGGTTTCTGCCCTTGCCTC
Organism: Megaustenia siamemsis; assembly: GCA_032433765.1. Classification (NCBI taxonomy): domain Eukaryota; kingdom Metazoa; phylum Mollusca; class Gastropoda; order Stylommatophora; family Ariophantidae; genus Megaustenia; species Megaustenia siamemsis. The sequence goes on from JAVIAB010000160.1 coordinate 2,076,356, forward strand.
CTAGGTTTCTGACCTTACCTCCTAGGTTTCTGACCTTGCCTCCTAGGTTTCTGACCTTGCCTCCTAGGTTTCTGCCCTTACCTTCTAGGTTTCTGCCCTTGCCTCTTTGGTTTCTGTCCTTGCCTCCTAGGATTCTGACCTTGCCTCCTATGTTTCTGACCTTGCCTCCTAGGTTTCTGACCTTCCCTCTTTGGTTTCTGACCTTCCCTCCTTGGTTTCTGACCTTCCCGTTCTGACCTTCCCTCCTTGTTTTCTAACACAGCTTCCTAGATTTCTGACCTTCCCTCTTTGTTTTCTAACACAGCTTCCTAGGTTTCTGACCTTGCCTCCTAGGTTTCTGTCTTTGCTTCTTAAGTTTCTGCCCTTGCCTCTTAGGTTTCTGCCCTTATTTCCTATGTTTCTGCCCTTGCCTCCTAGGTTTCTGCCCTTGCCTCCTAGGTTTCTGCCCTTGCCTCTTTGGTTTCTGCCCTTCCCTCCTTGGTTTTCTGACATTCCCGCCTAGTTTTCTGCCGTACAGATGACGACTTTTGAATTGACAAAGACAGCTTTTGAATTGACAAAGACAACTTTTGAAATAGCATATGAGGGACACAAGTTCCGCAATGTTAGAGAACGATCGAGGCGTGATTTGGTCTAACTTTTTGGAGTTTGGAAGTAATTATCTGTTTGATGTGTCTAACTTTTATGGGTATGGGAGTAGATTTGTATGGTTTTAAAGTCGACTTTTTGAATATGAGCCTAAATTTGTGTGTTCTGGCGGTAAAATCTTAGTGATTTGGTCTAACATTTTGGACCTTGAATATAACTTCCTGCTCGTTGTATCCATCTATTTATAACTGTCATGGAACTCCTGGTATTGCATCAGGGGTCAAAACGCGTTCAAGTAACCCGCCACTTGTATTATTTCCCTCACCATTGACCCGCTTGGTGGATTGTATCAGGGGCCGAATCGATTTAAAGTAACCCATGCATCAGACTCGACAGCACTTCAAGTTGGAAATGAGGTCAGTTATCACGATAACAGTAATCCTCTTCTCTGATTAGTTAATCCAGAGGTCAGTCATTTCGTTGATGGGTGTCCGATAGAAGTCTTCTTCTCTGATTGGTTAACATAGATGTTAGTCGAGGGTGGAATAGTGTCGTCCAAATTTTATTTACCAGATTATATTTAAACTAGTCGGATGTGAGACTTCGTGATATAAGCGCGCTTGATTCACGGACGTTTATTTTCATAGTACTGTTCAGTCTAGCGGTCTGTGTTGTAGTGGAATATTTTACGGTGTAAGTTGAATTTTTTTCTGTTTTTTTCTTAGCTCATAACGATGTGATAGGTTATCATTAAAGGAATTTCAGTTGTATTAATGGTGATGTGTATAAAGTACGTCTGTTAAGCCTTGTCGAGTGTATTATTCCTTCGTTTTTCATATGTTTATCTTATTGGTTCTTTAAAAAGTAGATATTTCAAGTCTTTTTGTAACTGATATTCAATGTTATTAATGTGTTACACTGGCGGTAAGGTAAAAATACGAATGAAGGCGGAACGCTAGGCGAGGTAAAGAAAGAGAGAGAGAGAGAGAGAGAGAGAGAGAGAGAAGAAAGGTGGAATGGTAGGAGAGAAGTCTAGTAGGGGTTAGAAGAGAGAGAGAGAGAGCGAGAGAGAAAAGCCTATGAGAAAGAAGGCGAGATGCTAGGTATAAATGTTGAGAATAATCAAGTGTTACAATAGGAGGGACGCTAAAAATATGAGGGAGGGCGGGGGAGCTAAAGGGAGAGGCGGAGGGTGGACTGATAGGTTAGAAGTCTAAGAGAGGATAGGGGAGAAAGAGAGAGAGAGAGAAGGAAGGCGCGATGATAGGGATAAATGGCGAGAATGAGTAAGTGTTTCAATGGAGGGAAATCGAGGCTGGAATAGTCGAGAGCTAGAGAGAGAGAGAGAGAGAGGGCGAGAGAGAGAGAGATAGCGAACCACTAACACCGAGGAACATATTTACACTACCAGCTTAGACTAACCAGTAATCTCTAACTGTTTCACCCTTATGCTTCATTTATGGTACAACGCTAAGCAGACACCCAACTACATAGCTATAAATATTTTCTAACGTCTACCTGGTGCGATAGCGTCCCACCGAACCGAGATTATCCCCGATCCGATAGCACGCTGTCCGAACCACTCGAGTTAATCTGAAGGGGTCACCACGCACCCGCGCGATCCGCTCCGAGGTCAACACGACGACCTCACGATCCGGCGCCCGCCGCGAGGTCACCACGCGCCCGCCGCGAGGTCACCACGCGCCCGCCACATGAGGGGTCACGCCGTCGCACGACCGATTAACTCCCCTTGTCTCTCGTGTACATGTGGTGCGCCGCGCACCACACTATATATCTTTGTTAATTTACGCCACAATTCGACCCAAATACAACATTGTATACTACTTGCGTTGAGTATATATATATATATATATGTGTGTGTGTGTGTGTGCTGAGTGTATATGTGTGTGTGAGTGCTGAGTGTATATGTGTGTGTGCTGATTCTATATGTGTGTGTGCTGATTCTATAAGTGTGTGTGCTGAGTGTATATGTGTGTATGCTGAGTGTGTATGTGTGTGTATGTGCTGAGTGTATATGTATGTGTGAGTGCTGAGTGTATATGTATGTGTGAGTGCTGAGTGTATATGTGTGTGTGTGCTGATTCTATATGTGTGTGTGCTGAGTGTATATGTGTGTGTGTGTGCTGAGTGTATTTGTGTGTGTGCTGAGTGTATATGTATGTGTGAGTGCTGAGTGTATATGTGTATATGTGTGTGTGCTGATTCTATATGTGTGTGTGCTGAGTGTATATGTGTGTGTGCTGATTCTATTTGTGTGTGTGCTGAGTGTATATGTGTGTGTGCTGAATCTATATGTGTGTGTGCTGAGTGTATATGTGTGTGTGCTGATTCTATATGTATGTGTGCTGAGTGTATATGTGTGTGTGCTGATTCTATATGTGTGTGTGCTGAGTGTATATGTGTGTGTGCTGATTCTATATGTGTGTGTGCTGATTCTATATGTGTGTGTGCTGAGTGTATATGCGTGTATGCTGAGTGTGTATGTGTGTGTATGTGCTGAGTGTATATGTATGTGTGAGTGCTGAGTGTGTATGCATGTGTGAGTGCTGAGTGTATATGTGTGTGTGCTGAGTGTATATGTGTGTGTGCTGAGTGTATAAGTAGTGCTGAGTGTATATGTGTGTGTGCTGAGTGTATATGTGTGCTGAGTGTATATATGTGTGTGTGCTGAGTGTATATGTGTGTGTGAGTGCTGAGTGTATATGTGTGTGTGAGTGCTGAGTGTATATGTGTGTGTGTGCTGAGTGTATATGTGTGTGTGTGAGTGCTGAGTGTATATGTGTGTGCTGAGTGTATATGTGTGTGTGTGAGTGCTGAGTGTATCTGTGTGTGCTGAGTGTATATGTGTGTGTGTGTGTGTGCTGAGTCTGTATGTGTGTGCTGAGTGTATATGTATGTGTGTGAGTGCTGAGTGTATATGTGTGTGTGCTGAGTGTATATGTGTGTGTGCTGAGTGTATATATGTGTGTGCTGAGTGTATATGTGTGTGTGAGTGCTGAGTATATATGTGTGTGTGCTGAGTGTATATGTGTGTGTGCTGAGTGTATAAGGAGTGCTGAGTGTATATGTGTGTGTGCTGAGTGTATATGTGTGTGTGTGTGCTGAGTGTATATATGTGTGTGTGCTGAGTGTATATGTGTGTGTGAGTGCTGAGTGTATATGTGTGTGTGTGCTGAGTGTATGTGTGTGAGTGCTGAGTGTATATGCGTGTGTGTGCGCTATGTGTATGTGCTGAGTGTATATGTGTGTGTGCTGAGTGTATATGTGTGTGTGTGCTGAGTGTATATGTGTGTTTGTGCTGAGTGTATATGTGTGTGTGTGCTGAGTGTATATGTGTGTGCTGAGTGTATATGTGTGTGTGCTGAGTGTATATGTGTGTGCTGAGTGTATATGTGTGTGTGCTGAGTGTATGTGTGTGTGTGCTGAGTGTATATGTGTGTGTTCTGAGTGTATATGTGTGTGTGTGCTGAGTGTGTATGCGTGTGTGCTGAGTGTATATATGTGTATTTGCTGAGTGTGTATGAGTAATTGTGTGCTGAGTGCGCGTGCGTGTGTGTGCTGAGTGTATATGTGTATGTTTGCTGAGTGTATATGTGTGTATTTGCTGAGTATATATGTGTGTATTTGCTGAGTGTATATGTGTGTATGTGCTGAGTGTATATGTGTGTATGTGCTGAGTGTATATGTGTGTGTGCTGAGTCTATATGTGTGTGTGCTGAGTGTTTATGTGTGTATGTTTGCTGAGTGTACATGTGTGTATTTGCTGAGTGTATATGTGTGTATGTGCTGAGTGTATATGTGTGTATGTGCTGAGTGTATATGTGTGTGTGCTGAGTCTACATGTGTGTGTGCTTAGTGTATATGTGTGTATGTTTGATGAGTGTACATGTTTGTATTTGCTGAGTGTATGTGTGTGTATGTGCTGAATGTATATGTGTGTATTTGCTGAGTGTATATGTGTGTATTTGGTGAGTGTATATGTGTGTGTGCTGAGTTTATATGTGTGTATTTGCTTAGTGTATATGTGTGTGTGTGCTGAGTGTATATGTGTGTGCGTGCTGAGTGTATATGTGTGATTGCTGAGTATATATGTGTGTATGTGCTGAGTGTATATGTGTGTATGTGCTGAGCGTATATGTGTGTATGTGCTGAGTGTATATGTGTATATGTGCTGAGTGTATATGTGTGTGTGTGCTGAGTCTATATTTGTGTGTGCTGAGTGTATATGTGTGTATGTTTGTTGAGTGTATATGTTTGTATTTGCTGAGTGTATATGTATGTGTGAGTGCTGAGTGTATATGTGTATATGTGCTGAGTGTATATGTGTGTATGTGCTGAGTGTATATGTGTATATGTGCTGAGTGTATATGTGTGTGTGTTCTGAGTCTATATGTGTGTGTGCTGAGTGTATATGTGTGTATGTTTGCTGAGTGTATATGTTTGTATTTGCTGAGTGTATATGTGTGCATTTGCTGAGTGTATATGTGTGCATTTGCTGAGTGTATATGTGTGTGTGCTGAGTGTATATGTGTGTATTTGCTTAGTTTATATGTGTGTATGTGCTGAGTGTATATGTGTGTGCGTGCTGAGTGTATATGTGTGTGTGTTGAATGTATATGTGTGTATTTGCTTCGTGTATATGTGTGTGTGTGCTGAGTGTATATGTGTGTGCGTGCTGAGTGTATATGTGTGTGCTGAGTGTATATGTGTGTGCGTGCTGAGTGTATATGTGTGTATTTGCTGAGTGTATATGTGTGTATGTACTGAGTGTATATCTGTATATGTGCTGAGTATATATGTGTGTATGTGCTGAGTGTATATGTGTGTATGTGCTGAGTATATATGTGTGTATGTGCATAGTGTATATGTGTGTATGTGCTGAGTATATATGTGTATGTGCTGAGTGTATATGTGTGTATGTGCTGAGTGTATATGTATGTTTGTGCTGAGTGTATATGTGTGTATGTGCTGAGTGTATATGTATGTTTGGGCTGAGTGTATATGTGTGTATGTGCTGAGTGTATATGTGTGTGTGCAGAGTCTGTATGTGTGTGTGCTGAGTGTATATGTGTGTATTTGCTGAGTATATATATGTGTGTGTGTGCTGAGTGTATATGTATGTGTGTGCTGAGTGTATATGTATATGTGTGTGTTTGTTACAAAAGTACAAGCTGCTCACACAACCCCGCCATGTGTGTGTGTCCTGTGTGTGTGTGTCCTGTGTGGAAGCATGTGTGTGTGTGTGTTCTGTGTAGTAGCCTACGTGTGTGTGTCACCGCTAGTAGACCCACCCACTGATCCAATCAATGACATTTTTCTTTCATCCGGACTTACCACACAGGACTTCACATGAGGGAAGTCAAATGTCAATTCTGTCAAATGTCAAACATCCATGATGTACGACGCTGTATATGTCAATACCTGACTGTTGACAACCGCAAACATCAATACATTACGGTGTACACATCATTGCTGACGATAAAATTGGATCAGCATTCATGGGTCCGTCCAAACAGATCACGTGAATCGCTCACATTAATAGTTCTTGTTAGTTCTTCATGCTCCACAATAATAGTTCTTGTTAGTTCTTCATGCTCCACATTAATAGTTCTTGTCAGTTCTTCATGCTCCACATTAATAGTTCTTGTTAGTTCTTCATGCTCCACATTAATAGTTCTTGTCAGTTCTTCATACTCCACAGTAATAGTTTTGTTTGTTCTTCATACTCCACATTAATAGTTCTTGTCATTTCTTCACTACTCCACATTAACAGTTATTGTCAGTTCTTCATACTCCACATTAATAGTTCTTGTCAGTTTTTCCTACTCCACATTAATAGTTCTTGTCAGTTCTTCATACTCCACATTAATAGTTCTTGTCAGTTCTTCATACTCCACATTAATAGTTCTTGTCAGTTCTTCATACTCCACATTAATAGTTCTTGTCAGTTCTTCATGCTCCACATTAATAGTTCTTGTCAGTTCTTCATACTCCACATTAATAGTTCTTGTCAGTTCTTCATACTCCACATTAATAGTTCTTGTCAGTTCTTCATGCTCCACATTAATAGTTCTTGTCAGTTCTTCATACTCCACATTAATAGTTCTTGTCAGTTCTTCATACTCCACATTAATAGTTCTTGTCAGTTCTTCATGCTCCACATTAATAGTTCTTGTCAGTTCTTCATACTCCACATTAATAGTTCTTGTCAGTTCTTTATAATCCATATTAAGAGTTCTCGCCAGTTTTTTATTTATGAAGACAACAATGACCTATGCCCCATAATTCCACTTCATTAGACGAGAACAGCTAAAGCTCAACTCAGTGCTACTATCGGTGTCTACAAGTACAACATGAGAACCGCTAAAGCTCAAATCAGTGCTACTATCGGTGTCTACAAGTACAACATGAGAACCGCTAAAGCTCAACTCAGTGCTACTATCGGTGTCTACAAGTACAACATGAGAACCGCTTGAGCTCAACTCAGTGCTACTATCGGTGTCTACAAGTACAACATGAGAACCGCTAAAACTCAACTCAGTGCTACCATCGGTGTCTACAAGTACAACATGAGAACCGCTAAAGCTCAACTCAGTGCTACCATCGGTGTCTACAAGTACAACATGAGAACCGCTAAAGCTCAACTCAGTGCTACTATCGGTGTCTACAAGTACAACATGAGAACCGCTAAAGCTCAACTCAGTGCTACTATCGGTGTCTACAAGTACAACATGAGAACCGCTAAAGCTCAACTCAGTGCTACTATCGGTGTCTACAAGTACAACATGAGAAACGCTAAAGCTCAACTCAGTGCTACTATCGGTGTCTACAAGTACAACATGAGAACCGCTTGAGCTCAACTCAGTGCTACTATCGGTGTCTACAAGTACAACATGAGAACCGCTAAAACTCAACTCAGTGCTACCATCGGTGTCTACAAGTACAACATGAGAAACGCTAAAGCTCAACTCAGTGCTACTATCGGTGTCTACAAGTACAACATGAGAAAAGCTAAAGCTCAACTCAGTGCTACTATCGGTGTCTACAAGTACAACATGAGAACCGCTAAAGCTCAACTCAGTGCTACTATCGGTGTCTACAAGTACAACATGAGAACCGCTAAAGCTCAACTCAGTGCTACTATCGGTGTCTACAAGTACAACATGAGAACCTGGCAGCAATTCAAGGTCACGACAACGTCAGCAGATCCCTACCTATTCCTGACTGTCCACGTTGAAAAATTGTGGTCCATCTAGCTCGCTGGTCACACCTAACACAGGCACGCTCCCTCTATGACACATCTAGCTCGCTGGTCACACCTAACACAGGCACGCTCCCTCTATGGGCCAGCTAGCTCGCTGGTCACACCTAACACAGACACGCACCCTCTATGACACAGCTAGCTCGCTGGTCACACCTAACACAGACACGCACCCTCTAATGACACAGCTAGCTCGCTGGTCACACCTAACACAGACACGCACCCACTATGACACAGCTAGCTCGCTGGTCACACCTAACACAGACACGCACCCTCTATGACACAGCTAGCTCGCTGGTCACACCTAACACAGGCACGCTCCCTCTATGGCACAGCTAGCTCGCTGGTCACACCTAACACAGACACGCTCCCTCTATGGCACATCTAGCTCGCTGGTCACACCTAACACAGGCACGCTCCCTCTATGGCACATCTAGCTCGCTGGTCACACCTAACACAGGCACGCTCCCTCTATGGCACAGCTAGCTCGCTGGTCACACCTAACACAGACACGCTCCCTCTATGGCACATCTAGCTCGCTGGTCACACCTAACACAGGCACGCTCCCTCTATGGCACAGCTAGCTCGCTGGTCACACCTAACACAGACACGCTCCCTCTATGGGCCAGCTAGCTCGCTGGTCACACCTAACACAGACACGTTCCCTCTATGGCACATCTAGCTCGCTGGTCACACCTAACACAGGCACGCTCCCTCTATGGCACAGCTAGCTCGCTGGTCACACCTAACACAGACACGCTCCCTCTATGGGCCAGCTAGCTCGCTGGTCACACCTAACACAGACACGTTCCCTCTATGGCACATCTATTTCGCTGGTCACACCTAACACAGACACGTTCCCTCTATGGCACATCTAGCTCGCTGGTCACACCTAACACAGACACGTTCCCTCTATGGCACATCTAGCTCGCTGGTCACACCTAACACAGGCACGCTCCCTCTATGGCACATCTAGCTCGCTGGTCACACCTAACACAGACACGTTCCCTCTATGGCACATCTAGCTCGCTGGTCACACCTAACACAGACACGCTCCCTCTATGGGCCAGCTAGCTCGCTGGTCCCACCTAACACAGACACGTTCCCTCTATGGCACATCTAGCTCGCTGGTCACACCTAACACAGACACGTTCCCTCTATGGCACATCTAGCTCGCTGGTCACACCTAACACAGACACGTTCCCTCTATGGCACATCTAGCTCGCTGGTCACACCTAACACAGACACGCTCCCTTTATGGGCCAGCTAGCTCGCTGGTCACACCTAACACAGACACGCTCCCTCTATGGCACATCTAGCTCGCTGGTCACACCTAACACAGACACGCTCCCTCTATGGCACAGCTAGCTCGCTGGTCACACCTAACACAGGCACGCTCCCTCTATGAGCCAGCTAGCTCGCTGGTCACACCTAACACAGGCACGCTCCCTCTATGGCACAGCTAGCTCGCTGGTCACACCTAACACAGGCACGCTCCCTCTATGGCACAGCTAGCTCGCTGGTCACACCTAACACAGACACGCTCCCTCTATGGCACATCTAGCTCGCTGGTCACACCTAACAAAGGCACGCTCCCTCTATGGCACATCTAGCTCGCTGGTCACACCTAACACAGGCACGCTCCCTCTATGGCACAGCTAGCTCGCTGGTCACACCTAACACAGACACGTTCCCTCTATGGCACAGCTAGCTCGCTGGTCACACCTAACACAGACACGTTCCCTCTATGGCACAGCTAGCTCGCTGGTCATACCTAACACTGACACGTTCCCTCTATGGCACAGCTAGCTCGCTGGTCACACCTAACACTGACAAGTTCCCTCTATGGCACAGCTAGCTCGCTGGTCACACCTAACACTGACACGTTCCCTCTATGGCACAGCTAGCTCGCTGATCATGCCTAACACTGACACGTTCCCTCTATGGCACAGCTAGCTCGCTGATCATACCTAACACTGACACGTTCCCTCTATGGCACAGCTAGCTCGCTGGTCACACCTAACACTGACACGTTCCCTCTATGGCACAGCTAGCTCGCTGATCATACCTAACAGTGACACGTTCCCTCTATGGCACAGCTAGCTCGCTGATCATACCTAACAGTGACACGTTCCCTCTATGGCACAGCTAGCTCGCTGATCATACCTAACACTGACACGTTCCCTCTATGGCACAGCTAGCTCGCTGGTCACACCTAACACTGACACGTTCCCTCTGTGTGCCAGCTTGATCGCTCCCAAGTCATAAACACCCTGGTAACTTTTCAAGTCAATGACGTCACGATATTTGTTTCTGACCTTGAATTCCGCCTCGTGTATGCCCTCACAATCGCCTCGTTACCCACTAGTAGACAGGGCAGAATGTCGAGTCATGACAGAGCCCGGATTCTACTACATTTTCTATTAACATGTTGTGATAGAGCGGGGTATATATGTTTCCTTCTGATCGATGGTTTGATTGGACTACTGCTAGCAATGTTGATAAGGCAGGTTCCACACACATCATAGCACAACGTTTTGACAATGTTGATAAGGCAGGTCCCACACAGATCAAAGCACAACGTTTTGACAATGTTGATAAGGCAGGTCCCACACAGATCAAAGCACAACGTTTTGACAATGTTGATAAGGCAGGTCCCACACAGATCACAGCACAACGTTTTGACAATGTTGATAAGGCAGGTTCCACACAGATCAAAGCACAACGTTTTGACAATGTTGATAAGGCAGGTTCCACACAGATCAAAGCACAACGTTTTGACAATGTTGATAAGGCAGGTCCCACACAGATCAAAGCACAACGTTTTGACAATGTTGATAAGGCAGGTCCCACACAGATCACAGCACAACGTTTTGACAATGTTGATAAGGCAGGTCCCACACAGATCACAGCACAACGTTTTGACAATGTTGATAAGGCAGGTTCCACACAGATCAAAGCACAACGTTTTGACAATGTTGATAAGGCAGGTCCCACACAGATCATAGCACAACGTTTTGACAATGTTGATAAGGCAGGTTCCACACAGATCATAGCACAACGTTTTGACAATGTTGATAAGGCAGGTTCCACACAGATCATAGCACAACGTTTTACCAAATGTCTGGACGTAGTCAACAATCACAGAAGAAACTTATTGACTGGGCAAGAACACACAACATGATGATAGGAAACACCTGGTTTAAGCAACATCCAAGACGTATGTGGACATGGAAAAGCCTAGGAGACAACGCACGTAATCAAATTGATTACATAATGATAAACAACAGATTTAGAAACAGTCTGGTGTGTGTGAAAACTAGACCAGGGGCAGATTGCAATTGTGATCATGAACCAGTTGTGGGAAAACTTAGAGTAAAATTAAAAACAGTAATAGGAGCCTCAGTTTACATCAAATTAACTCTAGATTTACTCAAATCAGACAAAAAGTTACGAGACAAATATTACATAACAATTCAGAACCGGCACAATGCAATAGAGAAGATACAAAGCATTGATGAACAGTGGGAAATGCTAAAAGAATCAATGCAACAAACATCAAAAGAGTTCATTCCACCAGTGAGGACAAATTCAAGAAAGAAATGGATGACAGATGACATTTTGCAGCTAATGGATACAAGAAGAAGAAATAAAGAAAATAAAGATGAGTATAAGAGATTAAATACAGAAATTGTAATAAAATGCAATGAAACAAAAGAAGCAAGGCTAAAAGAGAGATGCAAAGAGATTGAAATGCAACAAAAAGGAGATGCTAAAGCTATATACAAACAAATTGAGGAATTAACAGGAAGAAAAACGCAATCAAAAACTGGATGTTTGAGATCAAAGGAAGGAGAACTGTTGATTGATTAAGAAAACATAAGGGAACAATGGACAGAATACATTAAGGATCTTTATAATGATGAACGAACGAAAGTAAATATTAAGGATAATGGAGAAGGACCAGAAATACTCAAAGAAGAAGTGGAAGACGCCTTACGCAATATGGAAGCAGGAAAAGCTCCCGGACCAGATAATATAACTAAAGAAGAGATTGAAGCCATGGGTGATTTTGGGATAGAAATAATAACAAAAATATTGAATGATATCTACAACAGGGGATATATACCAGACGACATGCTCAAATCAATATTCATAGCCCTACCAAAGAAATCGGGTGCGATTGAATGCGATGATCATCGCACAATAATCCTTATGAGTCACTTGACTAAGATATTATTAAGAATCTTCATGCGAAGAGTGCGAAACAAAATCAGTCCAGAAATTAGCGATGAACAGTGTGGTTTTGTTAGAGATAAAGGAACAAGCAATGCTATTTATATCATAAGATCTTTAGTAGAAAGAGTTATAGATGTGAAAACAGATTTATACCTATGTTTCATAGATTATAACAAAGTATTAGACAAAGTAAAGCACAAAGAAATAATCACAATTTTAGAAAACATAAACGTAGGCAGCAAAGATCTAAAAATAATAAAGAACATGTACTGGCAACAGACAGCGGCCATAAGAACTGGAAACCAATTGGGAATGTTTCAACAAATAAAACAGGGTGTTAGACAAGGTTGTGTGCTGTCACCAGATTTGTTTAATATTTATAGTGAGATTATTTTAAGATCCATAAGGGGCATGCCTGGAATAACAATTGGAGGTCATAATATAAATAATCTAAAGTATTTTGATGATACAGTCTTAATCGCTTAGAGTGAAAATGAGTTACAAGAAATGGTTGACATTATAGTGAAGGAAAGCAAAAATAAAAAAAACTCACGGTCAACTAGGCTACCTAAAGAAGTAACTATCATTTGGCGATGACTTTCACGTGTGTGTACTTATGACTTGTCTCGGAAAGACAAGGAGAACAACAGATGCACAATGTATTCCCCAGTTGTGTTGGTAACCCTCTGCTATAGGTATGAGTACACATGCACAAAGACATCGCTAATGTTAGCAATTTTTGGTGTGGTTGCTTAGTTGAACGTGTGCTCTAGCGTTTTTGGTTTGGTTGCTTAGTTGAACGTGTGCTCTAGCGTTTTTGGTGTGCTTGCTTAGTTGAACGTGTGCTCTAGCGTTTTTGGTGTGCTTGCTTAGTTGAACGTGTGCTCTAGCGTTTTTGGTGTGCTTGCTTAGTTGAACGTGTGCTCTAGCGTTTTTGGTGTGGTTGCTTAGTTGAACGTGTGCTCTAGCGTTTTTGGTGTGCTTGCTTAGTTGAACGTGTGCTCTAGCGTTTTTGGTGTGGTTGCTTAGTTGAACATGTGCTCTAGCGTTTATTTCTCATGACAAGGCGCTGTATCGAGTTCGATCCTGCTTCGGGCTGTGTCTATTGTTGATTATATTTGTTTCTGTTGTTGATGACCTTCACCGTCTAGTGTTGACATGCTGTTTACGTCATTCTGAGTGCTGTTCAATGGCGACGTCGGAATTGTTTGACCCAAGTTATTGACATGCTGAAACGCAATGGATTGCTTCGTCAAGTCGACCGAAGATTTTCCTCTTTGGGGAATTTGCACCGTGTTTCGTTCGTCGTACGCTAACCGCAGGGTCTGTTATTTGATGTGTGACGGGGATAATTCGACGACTGTGTGTTTATATGTTCGGTTGGAGTCAAGAACGATGTCCTAACATCATCAAGCGCTATACATTTTCTGTTCTCAATATGACGATCATCATTTTCGGGAGGACGTGAACTTCCATGGTATATGGTGGATAGGCGGCAGGAACCATTGAAGGCTATGTCTGAAAAGTGTTCCTTCTTGCAGTTTCCTCATATTCCAAGTCCGGCTTGTTGCATGAGCTACTGAGTTAAGTGCTCTGTGCACACCGTGAGCTGTGTGTCTCATCCGTTTTGATCATGTTTCGATATTCCAATTGTTTACGATGAATGATGATATCGTATGACAGGGAACAGTTGGCTGTGTTCACTTTCTGTGTGGTTTCGCCTTATGTCTTTTGGCGTGTGCTGAGACTGCTACGATGGGGACTACAGTTACCTTTCTTTGTTTGAGAGATGAGTTAGTAATTCGGATGATTCCACTGGCACGGGCGGTTGAGCAATTATGGATTTTAATTCGTTAGCAGTGATACCGGGGCCTTCCATAACCAAAAACAATAACCAATAACCAATAACCAATAACCAACCTGTTGTTGATTATTTGTTTGCTTTTTTGTCCGAGTGTTGTAAATATAGCTCTTCCCCTGAAATGATTGGCTGATCGCCTCGACAGTTTGCCTCCATGATGGTGTTCATTTATTATTTGTCTCCTTTAGCTCGCATAGCTCGCGACGTCACAAGTATTGGGCTGTTTTCATGACAACGGGATCAGCGCTCAGATATCGGTGGCGACGTTCTGGTCGACACGGAACAATTATCGAACAGCAAGGTCATGGTCAGCTGAGACCCTAACGGTCAAGGTCTGGGATGTGACGTGTCCAGAGAGTGGACAGCCAGTCGTGTTGTGTCCTGCTACATAACTGACGAGGCTCAAACGTCCTGATTAATCATAGGGAACTCTTGACACAGAGCTTCACAGAAAAAGGGGGGGGGGGGAATCTCATACGTCAAACACGAACTCCCGTCGAGCAAGTGTTTTCAACCCTGTATCTTGGTCGATGCCTGATCGCCTCAACATCAGATTATTTGATTGTTGAGATGCCTGATCGCCTCAACATCAGATAATTTTATTGTTGAGATGCTTGATCACCTCATCATCAGATTATTTGATTGTTGAGATGCTTGATCGCCTCAACATCAGATTATTTGATTGTTGAGATGCCTCAGTTAGGGCCAGGACGATCTTCTGTCGCTTGACTCAGCAATAGCTCTCATTGTTCTTGTTCGCATTTCCTCTTTCATTCCTAGCCTCTTAATAGGATGAGGTCGTGAGTCCTCTGGCACTTATTTCCACAGCGAACACTCTAACCTGGAAGCCCTGCTGTGCCAGCTCAGTGGCGAGATCCTTGTATTTGTTAGTTTAAATACATGCTGTCATTAGTAATAACCAGCGATGACGTCGCACGACGATAGTTATAAATGGCGACGTTGAAGAGATCTCCAATCTGCATTTCGAGTGTCTTCTATACCCACTTAACCCGCCCCACTTCGCGCCGACTGCTTATATCTCATTGGTGCTCTTGGGGGTAAGCAATTGTCTCTACAGGCGACGAGGTGACAACGCCGGTACATGGCTGGCCGGAGCTGTCAACCAAGACATTTCTCTTTCACGAGTCAAGCATTCCACGCGGGGGGAGGGGGGGGGGGAGGAATCTCCTGTTTTGTCAACGAAAACGGTAACTTACTGACTAGATCTACTGTTTTGTCAACGAAAACGGTAACTTACTGACTGGATCTACTGTTTTGTCAACGAAAACGGTAACTTACTGACTGGATCTACTGTTTTGTCAACGAAAACGGTAACTTACTGACTGGATCTACTGTTCTGTCAACGAAAACGGTAACTTACTGACTGGATCTACTGTTCTGTCAACGAAAACGGTAACTTACTGACTGGATCTACTGTTTTATCAACGAAAACGGTAACTTACTGACTAGATCTACTGTTTTATCAACGAAAACGGTAACTTACTGACTGGATCTACTGTTTTATCAACGAAAACGGTAACTTACTGACTGGATCTACTGTTTTATCAACGAAAACGGTAACTTACTGACTAGATCTACTGTTTTGTCAACGAAAACGGTAACTTACTGACTGGATCTACTGTTTTGTCAAATAAAACGGTAACTTACTGACTAGATCTACTGTTCTGTCAACGAAAACGGTAACTTACTGACTGGATCTACTGTTTTGTCAAATAAAACGGTAACTTACTGACTGGATCTACTGTTTTGTCAAATAAAACGGTAACTTACTGACTGGATCTACTGTTTTGTCAACGAAAACGGTAACTTACTGACTAGATCTACTGTTTTATCAACGAAAACGGTAACTTACTGACTGGATCTACTGTTTGTCAACGAAAACGGTAACTTACTGACTGGATCTACTGTTTGTCAACAATTGAATGCACTGAATTCATGGACAAATAGATGGTGTATCAGCATCAATACAGACAAATGCAGTACTACACTTTTCACTCTTTCCCCAAAACAAAAAGCAGGAGCCATCTATATAAACAATGAGCCTGTGAAAGAAGACATACAGGCTACGTATCTCGGAGTTACATTTGATAACAAACTATCTTGGAAACAGCAGATAAATAAGGCAACCCAAAAAGCAAGGAGAAAATTGGCTATTCTAAGAAAGCTGTGTGGAACTACGTGGGGTGCGAGTGGGAAAATACTCAGTAAAGTTTACCAACAGAGTATACGCCCACATTTAGAATATGGATCATCTGCATGGTGTTCAGCATCAAACACCACACTTCAAGAACTGGATAAAGTACAAAACCAGGCACTTAGGGTCATCACAGGAGCAATGAAATCAACACCAATATTAGAGATGGAGAAATTGTGGAGGATACCAGCACTGAGAGAACGGAGGGACACAAAGGTGCTGATACAGGCAGAAAAATTTGCTTGCATGCCGAGACATCCAATGAAGGACCGATTCCAAAATCTTGCATTGGGACGACTTAAGAGAAGCAGTTTTATCCACCAAGCCAAGCGTATTAGTAGACAAACACCAGACATGCCAAGAGCTGTTAACCCCCTACTGCCCATACCAGAACAGACTCCCTGGACAGAGGAATCTGGATTATCAGTTCAAATACAGACAGAAGTGAAAGGAATAGTTGATAAAGAGGAACAGAATAGTCTACAGCGAAAAACAATAACTCTCAGTTTCCTGGATGAAGAATACCCACAAGACCTATGGATTCGTGTGTATACAGATGGATCAGCACAGAATGCAGTAAAAAATGGGGGAGCAGGTGCATATATAGAATACCCAAATAACACTAGGGATATGAATAAAATAGCAACAGGGAAATATTGTCACAATTATGATGCAGAAATACAAGCAATAAAGTTAGCAATAGAAAAACTGCTGAACATTAATCTTAGCCCGCAGCCTGTAGTGTTTTTGACAGATGCAAGATCAGTACTCCAGGCACTACAATCCAGAAAATTACCACATCTGCAGACCTTATTGACTGAACTCTGCAAGCACCACAGGGTTGCCCTGCAGTGGATCCCATCTCACTGTGGAATACCAGGAAATGAGAAAGCAGATCAGTTGGCAAAGGAAGGTTCAACAGGCACACAACTAGATACACCTGTTACATACCATCATAAGAAACAGATAATCAAATCAATCAGAGGACCACAAGCCCCAAATCAGGATGCCTTTTATAATATGAATAGATATGAACAAGTTATCATTATACGTCTCAGAACAGGACACAATCGACTCCATAGTCACATGTATACAAAATTCAAGATCGGCACCTCAACTACTTGTACATGTGGACAGGCGCCCCAGACTGCTGAACACATACTTCAAGACTGCACTGAATATAGTAGACTGAGGAAAATCCATTGGCCCATAGATACAACACTACAGACAAAACTATATGGGCCACTGCAAGAATTACAAAAGACAGTAACATTTATACAGGAAACGACATTGCAGATATAGACAATGCTTCAGGCGAACGAAAGATAGATAGATAGACTGTTTGTCAACGAAAACGGTAACTTACTGACTGGATCTACTGTTTGTCAACGAAAACGGTAACTTACTGACTGGATCTACTGTTTGTCAACGAAAACGGTAACTTACTGACTGGATCTACTGTTTTATCAACGAAAACGGTAACTTACTGACTGGATCTACCGTTTGTCAACGAAAACGGTAACTTACTGACTGGATCTACTGTTTTGTCAACGAAAACGGTAACTTGCTGACTGGATCTACTGTTTTGTCAACGAAAACTTGGGTTACTTGGGGACTCATCTACTAAATACTTTAGAACCCATCTACTAGATACTTGGGGACCCATCTACTAGTTACTTGGGGACTCATCTACTAAATACTTGGTCACCCATCTACTAGATACTTGGGGACCCATCTACTAGTTACTTGGGGACTCATCTACTAGATACTTGGTGATCCATCTACTAGATACTTATGGACCCATCTACTAGTTACTTGGGGACTCATCTACTAGATACTTCGGTACCCATCTACTAGATACTTGTGGACCCATCTATTAGTTACTTGGGGACCCATCTACTAGTTACTTGGGGACCCATCTTCTAGTTACTTCGGTACCCATCTACTAGTTACTTGTGGAACCATCTTCTAGTTACTTCGGTACCCATCTACTAGTTACTTGTGGACCCATCTACTAGTTTCTTGTGGACCCATTTACTATCTACTTCGGGACACATCTACTAATTACTTGGGGACCCACCTACTAGCTACTTCGGTACCCATCTACTAGTTACTTGGGGACCCATCTAATAGCTACTTGGGAACCCATCTACTAGTTAATTGGGGACCCATCTACTAGCTACTTGGGGACCCATCTACTAGCTACTTGGAGACCCATCTACTAGTTACTTGGGGACCCATCTACTAGATACTTAGGGACCCATCTACTAGATACTTGGGGACCCATCTACTAGATACTTGGGGACCCATCTACTAGTTACTTGGGGACCCATCTACTAGCTACTTGGGGACCCATCTACTAGCTACTTGGAGACCCATCTACTAGTTACTTGGGGACCCATCTACTAGATACTTAGGGACCCATCTACTAGATACTTGGGGACCCATCTACTAGATACTTGGGGACCCATCTACTAGTTACTTGGAGACCCATCTACTAGTTACTTCGGTACCCAGCTTCTAGTTACTTCGGTACCCATCTACTAGTTACTTGGGGATCCATCTACTAGTTACTTGGAGACCCATCTTCTAGTTACTTCGGTACCCATCTACCAGTTACTTGGGGACCCATCTATTAGCTACTTGGGGACCCATCTACTAGTTACTTGGGGACCCATCTACTAGTTACTTGGGGACCCATCTACTAGTTACTTGGAGACCCATCTACTAGTTACTTTGGTACCCATCTACTAGTTACTTGGAGACACATCTTCTACTTACTTCGGTACTCATCTACTAGTGACTTGGGGACCCATCTACTAGTAATTGGGGACCCATCTACTAGTTACTTGGGGACCCATCTACTAGTTACTTGGAGACATATCTTCTAGTTACTTCGGTACCCATCTACTAATATCTTGGGGACCCATCTACTAGTTACTTGGTGACCCATCTACTAGTTACTTGGAGACACATCTTCTAGTTACTTCGGTACCCATCTACTAGCTACTTGGGGGCCCATCTACTAGTTACTTGGAGACACATATTCTACTTACTTCGGTGCCCATCTACTAGCTACTTGGGGACCCATCTACTAGTTACTTGGGGACCCATCTAATAGTTACTTGGGGACCCATCTACTAGTTACCTGGGGACCCATCTTCTAGTTACTTGGGGACCCATCTATTAGTTACTTGGGGACCCATGTACTAGTTACTTGGGGACCCATCTACTAGTTACTTGGGGACACATCTACTAGCTAATTGGGGACCCATCTACTAGCTACTTGGGGACCCATCTACTAGTTACTTGGAGACACATCTTCTACTTACTTCGGTACCCATCTACTAGCTACTTGGGGACCCATCTACTAGTTACTTGGGGACCCATCTACTAGTTACTTGGAGACACATCTTCTACCTACTTCGGTACCCATCTACTAGTTACTTGGGGACCCATCTACTAGTTACTTGGAGACACATCTTCTACTTACTTCGGTACCCATCTACTAGTTACTTGGGGACCCATCTACTAGTTACTTGGGGACCCATCTACTAGTTACTTGGGGACCCATCTACTAGTTACTTGGAGACACATCTTCTACTTACTTCGGTACCAATATACTAGTTACTTGGGGACCCATCTACTAGTTACTTGGGACCCATCTACTAGTTACTTCGGTACCCATCTACTAGTTACTTGGGGACCCATCTACTAGTTACTTGGGGACCCATTTACTAGTTACTTGGGGACCCATCTACTAGTTACCTTGAGACACATCTTCTACTTACTGCGGTACCCATCAACTAGTTACTTGGGAACCCATCTACTAGTTACTTGACTTGGGGACCCATCTATTAGTTCCTGTAGGGCCTATTTACTAGTTACTTACAGACCCACGAACGCGTTTATATCTGTTCGTTCAATGTGTGACTTACAGACCCACCTACGTGTTTATATCTGTTCGCCCAATGGGTAACTTACAGACCCACCTACGTGTTCACCAAATGGATCGCCCAGAGACCCACTTTTCAGTGTCTGCTCAATAGATCACCCAGAGACCCATCTACGTCCAACTACTTGCCATAGTTTAGCAGACCTGGAGACAAATAATAATAAATGAATATTATTCTAGAGGGGAAACTTCCAAGGCGATAATCAGCGAATCAATTCAGAGGAAGAGGTATGTTTACAGCACTCGGAAAAAATTACAAATAATCAACAGAAAAAAATTAAAGAACAATATATGGTCCTAAGCAGGATCGAACGTGTACTCCTTGGCACAGCGCCTTGCCACGAGAAGCCAAACGCTAGGGAACACTGTACAACTCGGCTAACTACAAAATTAGCTATCATTAGCGATGTCTTTCACGCAGGTGTTCTCATGATCATAGCACTGCGCTGCGATCACAACTCGGAAATAGATTGTGTATCTGTATTTTTCCTTTTAAGACAAGTATCTCCCGGATAGGGTAGGGCTGAATACTTGAGTTGCAGACAAACATTTAGGACGAAACAGCACGAATAGTAGTTTCCAGTGGGCTAGATTGAAGACAAATAATAATCTATCTATCTATTGTCCTTTCGAGCCGAAGACGGCACATAGAGCAGAACCACAATCTCAAAAACAGAAACCCTGCGTGCCAAAATGGCACATGATGCAGAGATCACTGCCTCTAAAATCTATGGTTCTGTTTCCATAACAATGCTTTTTACAATGATAGCTTGTCAAGCCATCGATCAATCTCCTTAGTCGCCTCTTACGACATGCCTGGAAGGTCACAGTGTCACTATTCTTTACTTCCCACATAATGAGGCCCCGGTAACACACGGGAGAAAATTATAGAAAATTATTACAGAGGAGGACTTCCGAGGCGATAGTTCATTATTTGTCTTTTGTTTCCCGAGTGCTGTAAACATACCTCTTCCTCTGAATTGATTGGTCGAGCAGACCTGGGCAGGTCGTGACGACTGACATAAATGTCCCTGCCAAATGTAAAAGTGACCTCATTGTTGACAAGGAGGTGGCCCCACGACCCGGCTGACGTCACCAGCTCAGCAACACACCTATTGTCTTGATCGGTTCTCTCCCTTCCACTCCAACCAAATTAGAGGCCCGACTTTGGAGTGAAGTCCTGCATAATTCAGTGAGACTTTCTCACGTTGTCCGGGCCATAGCTTGCAAGACTTCCTACCTGGCCTGTCGTCGATCTACACATTCTCGTTGTTGTACACCGCTCTTCCTGTACCTGCCATCTTGACTGCCTGTCTTGCCCGCTTTGACCGACAGCCCTTGTCTTAGTTTGCTGACGTCTACTCTCTTTACGGTCCGTCTTTCTTACATTATTTTTGTATTGAGTCACAGAGTTCTATACCTCTTAGATTGAGTCACAGAGTTCTATACCTCTTAGATTGAGTCACAGAGTTCTATACCTCTTAGATTGAGTCACAAATTTGTGTTTTCATTTCCTTAGATCGAATCACGGAGTTCTGTACCTCTTAGATCGAGTGTTTGATGTCTGTTTTATGTGTGTTTGATGTATGTTTGATGTGTGATTGATATCTGTTTGATGTCTCTTTGATGTGTGTTTGATATCTGTTTGTTGTGTGTTTGATGTGTATGTGTGTTATAGAAGGTTGAATTATTTATCTCGATGTTAATGTTCTCAGCACATCTATAGTCAACAACATTAATCATCACAGACTCTCTCCTATATTCTCAATCATCATCATGTTTATTGATCTCTAACTTGGCACGTGATACATAATAGTGGAAGCACGTCTCTTAGAATTACTGTTCTTTAATAGTGGAAGTACGTCTCTTAGAATTACTGTTCTTTAATAGTGGAAGCACTTCTCTTAGAATTACTGTTCTTTAATAGTGGAAGTACGTCTCTTAGAATTACTGTTCTTTAATAGTGGAAGCACTTCTCTTAGAATTACTGTTCTTTAATAGTGGAAGCACGTCTCTTAGAATTACTGTTCTTTAATAGTGGAAGCACTTCTCTTAGAATTACTGTTCTTTAATAGTGGAAGTACGTCTCTTAGAATTACTGTTCTTTAATAGTGGAAGTACGTCTCTTAGAATTACTGTTCTTTAATAGTGGAAGCACGTCTCTTAGAATTACCGTTCTTTAATAGTGGAAGTACGTCTCTTAGAATTACTGTTCTTTAATAGTGGAAGCACTTCTCTTAGAATTACTGTTCTTTAATAGTGGAAGTACGTCTCTTAGAATTACTGTTCTTTAATAGTGGAAGTACGTCTCTTAGAATTACTGTTCTTTAATAGTGGAAGCCCTTCTCTTAGAATTACTGTTCTTTAATAGTGGAAGCACGTCTCTTAGAATTACTGTTCTTTAATAGTGGAAGCACGTCTCTTAGAATTACTGTTCTTTAATAGTGGAAGCACGTCTCTTAGAATTACTGTTCTTTAATAGTGGAAGCACTTCTCTTAGAATTACTGTTCTTTAATAGTGGAAGTACGTCTCTTAGAATTACCGTTCTTTAATAGTGGAAGCACGTCTCTTAGAATTACCGTTCTTTAATAGTGGAAGTACGTCTCTTAGAATTACTGTTCTTTAATAGTGGAAGTACGTCTCTTAGAATTACTGTTCTTTAATAGTGGAAGTACGTCTCTTAGAATTACTGTTCTTTAATAGTGGAAGTACGTCTCTTAGAATTACTGTTCTTTAATAGTGTAAGTACGTCTCTTAGAATTACTGTTCTTTAATAGTGGAAGTACGTCTCTTAGAATTACCGTTCTTTAATAGTGGAAGCACTTCTCTTAGAATTACCGTTCTTTAATAGTGGAAGCACGTCTCTTAGAATTACCGTTCTTCAATAGTGGAAGCACTTCTCATAGAATTACTGTTCTTTAATAGTGGAAGTACGTCTCTTAGAATTACTGTTCTTTAATAGTGGAAGTACGTCTCTTAGAATTACTGTTCTTTAATAGTGGAAGTACGTCTCTTAGAATTACTGTTCTTTAATAGTGTAAGTACGTCTCTTAGAATTACTGTTCTTTAATAGTGTAAGTACGTCTCTTAGAATTACTGTTCTTTAATAGTGTAAGTACGTCTCTTAGAATTACTGTTCTTTAATAGTGTAAGTACGTCTCTTAGAATTACTGTTCTTTAATAGTGGATGTACGTCTCTTAGAATTACTGTTCTTTAATAGTGGAAGCACTTCTCTTAGAATTACTGTTCTTTAATAGTGTAAGTACGTCTCTTAGAATTACTGTTCTTTAATAGTGGAAGTACGTCTCTTAGAATTACTGTTCTTTAATAGTGTAAGTACGTCTCTTAGAATTACTGTTCTTTAATAGTGGAAGTACGTCTCTTAGAATTACCGTTCTTTAATAGTGGAAGTACGTCTCTTAGAATTACTGTTCTTTAATAGTGGAAGTACGTCTCTTAGAATTACCGTTCTTTAATAGTGGAAGCACTTCTCTTAGAATTACCGTTCTTTAATAGTGGAAGCACTTCTCTTAGAATTACCGTTCTTTAATAGTGGAAGTACGTCTCTTAGAATTACTGTTCTTTAATAGTGGACGCACTTCTCTTAGAATTACTGTTCTTTAATAATCGTGGACATTCAGAGACTATCGTCGATGGATACAAATGAATCTCTCTCACAATTTACTTACAAACTTTCTTCTCTGAACGATGGATATTACAATGTCCATAAGTGCACATTACAAATGAATCTGTCTCACAATTTACTTACAAACTTTCTTCTCTGAACACAGCCTTGGAAACACTTTCACAACTATATGTTCATTTATGTTCTAATTCACTTGTTCTGGTTTTATGTGTATTTGACTGTGTTTGATCTGTGTTTGAAGTGTGTTTGATGTGTGTTTGATATGTTTTTGATGTCTGTTTGATATGTGTTTGATGTCTGTTTGATATATGTTTGATGTCTGTTTGATGTGTGTTTGACATCTGTTTTATATGTGTTTGATATGTTTCTGATGTCTGATGTCTGCTTGATGTCTGTTTTGATAGGGCAATGTGTAGTTATTGAGGAAGTGATGAACGGTCGACTATCACAAGTAAACACCCTTCTACATAGACATGAATAAAGCAGCACATTTGTTATTGATGAGTCGCTTGACCACACACACATACAGCACATTTGTTATTGACGAGTCGCTTGACCACACACACAAGCAGCATATTTGTTATTGATGAGTCACTTGATCACACACAAGCAGCACATTTGTTATTGATGAGTCGCTTTGACCACACACACATACAGCACATTTGTTATTAATGAGTCGCTTGATCACACACATACAGCACATTTGTTATTGATGAGTCGCTTGATCACACACACAAGCAGCACATTTGTTATTGATGAGTCGCTTGACCACACACACAAGCAGCACATTTGTTATTGATGAGTCACTTGATCACACACACAAGCAGCACATTTGTTATTGATGAGTCGCTTGACCACACACGCAAGCAGCACATTTGTTATTGATGAGTCGCTTGATCACACACAAGCAGCACATTTGTTATTGACGAGTCGCTTGACCATACATACAAGCAGCACATTTGTTATTGACGAGTCGCTTGACCACACACACAAGCAGCACATTTGTTATTGACGAGTCGCTTGACCACACACACAAGCAGCACATTTGTTATTGACGAGTCGCTTGATCACACACACATACAGCAGATTTGTTATTGACGATTCGCTTGACCACACACACAAGCAGCATATTTGTTATTGATGAGTCGCTTGATCACACACAAGCAGCACATTTGTTATTGACGAGCCGCTTGACCACACACACAAGCAGCACATTTGTTATTGACGAGTCACATGATCACACACACATACAGCACATTTGTTATTGACGAGTCGCTTGACCACACACACAAGCAGCATATTTGTTATTGATGAGTCACTTGATCACACACAAGCAGCACATTTGTTATTGATGAATCACTTGATCACACATAAGCAGCACATTTGTTATTGACGAGTCGCTTGATCACACACAGATACAGCACATTTGTTATTGACGAGTCGCTTGACCACACACACATACAGCACATTTATTATTGATGAGTCACTTGATCACACACACATACAGCACATTTGTTATTGATGAGTCGCTTGACCACACACGCATACAGCACATTTGTTATTGATGAGTCGCTTGACCACACACACATACAGCACATTTGTTATTGATGAGTCAATTGATCACACACACAAGCAGCACATTTGTTATTGATGAGTCACTTGATCACACACACAAGCAGCACATTTGTTATTGATGAGTCACTTGATCACACACACAAGCAGCACATTTGTTATTGATGAGTCGCTTGATCACACACACAAGCAGCACATTTGTTATTGACGAGTCGCTTGACCACACACACAAGCAGCACATTTGTTATTGACGAGTCGCTTGACCTCACACACAAGCAGCACATTTGTTATTGACGAGTCGCTTGACCACACACACAAGCAGCACATTTGTTATTGACGAGTCGCTTGACCACACACACAAGCAGCACATTTGTTATTGACGAGTCGCTTGACCACACACACAAGCAGCACATTTGTTATTGACGAGTCGCTTGACCACACACGCATACAGCACATTTGTTATTGACGAGTCGCTTGATCACACACAGATACAGCACATTTGTTATTGACGAGTCGCTTGATCACACACACATACAGCAGATTTGTTATTGACGATTCGCTTGACCACACACACAAGCAGCATATTTGTTATTGACGAGTCGCTTGACCACACACACAAGCAGCACATTTGTTATTGATGAGTCAATATTGTTCACTTGATCACACAAACACAAACACAAATACACAAACACACACCCTCCAGCAGAGCCACCTTTTGTCGTTTAACGTTTTCTGCCAAGTTTTGTTTAATTACTACCACAACATTGTTAGTAGTAGTACTGGTAGTAAGATTTGTAGTAGTAGTAGTAGTAGTATTAGTAGTAGTACTGGCAGTTGTAGTAGTAGTATTGTTATGGTGGTAGTAGTAATAGTAGCAGAAGTACTGGTAGCATAAGTCGTAGTAGTTGTAGTAGTATCGGTAGTATTAGTAGTAGTATTATTGTGGTATGCGTAGTAGTAGTATTACTGGTTATATGAGTAGTAGTAGTAGTACTGGTAGTATGAGTAGTAGTAGTAGTATTCTTAGTATGAGTAGTAGTAGTAGTAGTAGTAGTAGTAGTAGTAGTAGTAGTAGTAGTACTGGTAGTATGAGTAGTTGTAGTAGTATTCTTAGTATGTAGTAGTAGTACTGGTAGTATGAGTAGTTGTAGTAGTATTCTTAGTATGTAGTAGTAGTACTGGTAGTATGAGTAATAGCATTAGTAGTATGAGTAGTAATAGTTCTGATAGTATGAGTAGTAGTATTGGTAATATGAGTAATAGTAGTATTGGTAATATGAGTAATAGTAGTATTGGTAATATGAATAGTAGTAATAGTATTATGGTATGAGTAGTAGTAGCAGTAGTAGTAGTAGTAGTAGTAGTACTGGTAGTATGAATAGTAGTAGTATTTTTAGTATGATTGAGTAGTAGTATTACTGGTAGTATCAGTAGTAGTAGTAGTAGTTGTAGTAGTAGTAGTTGCAGTATGAGTAGTGGCAATATTTGTAGTAGTAGTACTGGCAGTATGGTATACATGTGAGTGTGTGGATGTATTTATATGTATATAAGATCTTATTTGAGCAAAACTCTAGCACACTCATTTTTCATAAATGCTCTAGGCTCTGAAAAAGAGTAATGGATAAAAGTGGTATATTGTCTCATTATTCACTGCTTGGAGAGGAATCATACATGAAGATCTTTTATTCTGGCTTTCACCCAATGGCTACTAAAAGAATAGTCCTCTTCAAGATGTTCCCTTAAAAAGACGTTAGCATACACATGTTATGTTGTGGTTTATTTGCACCTTTTGACCCACATTTGTTAGTACCGGGTTGCATTCGCTCTTCAATCCGTACTTGCTGGGCCAGACTTGGTTTCCAAGATCATCGCTGGGAAGTGAAGCAAGGCTTTGATCTGCTCACCGGTCCTGACACATGCAGTCAGCTGTGGATCACTGACCACACTCAGCAATTCTCATTTGCTAGATGTGATTAATTCTTGTTCTTGTTTTTTCTTGTCAATAAACTAGGACTTTACTGTTTGTTTTTTTTATAGATGCCATCAATAAATAAATCATCCTTAACAAACATTTACATGGACAGATATAGAAGAACAATATATAGACCTTCAAACTTGCCTTTTGGTGTCCTCTTTCTTCCATCTGCTTACAATGTGTTCTAACATTGACGTTGTCAGAACGTGCCCAGTGATATTCTATGTCTTTCCTTTTATGTTTATAATGATCCATGTTTACATGTTATCCCATTTCACCATAGCTGTTTGTTTTCATCTATGAAAATACCTTTTTTACAGCTTGTACAATATTCACTTTCAGTGGCTAGTGATATGTCTATTTTCAGAAACTCACATTGATTTCTATCTTGATCCTTCCAGCACTGCTAGGTGTCACATAGGGCTCGTTGTATTGTTCGCCACTCGATCTCTGTCCTTGGCAAGATGTTCAATAATATCTCATGATAACTTTGCTTCTCCTATAATTGTTCTTGTTATGGTCTCTATAGGTTTTCCTCTTTTCCTGTATCCTGATGTTTCTCATAGAAGAACCTTTTTGAAATTCTTGTGTTATCTCTTTTCAACGCATGTTTGACATGTCCACCTTCACTTCCTAATTGTAGATGACTTCATTGGTCTCATGACCATTTCTCTTATCTCTATATTAGTTTTGAATTCATTCCATTGTAGATGACTTCATTGGTCTCATGACCATTTCTCTTATCTCTATATTAGTTTTGAATTCATTCCATTGTAGATGACTTCATTGGTCTCATGGCCATTTCTCTTATCTCTATATTAGTTTTGAATTCATTCCATTGTAGATGACTTCATTGGTCTCATGACCATTTCTCTTATCTCTATATTAGTTTTGAATTCATTCCATTGTAGATGACTTCATTGGTCTCATGACCATTTCTCTTATCTCTATATTAGTTTTGAATTCATTCCATTGTAGATGACTTCATTGGTCTCATGGCCATTTCTCTTATCTCTATATTAGTTTTGAATTCATTCCATTGTAGATGACTTCATTGGTCTCATGACCATTTCTCTTATCTCTATATTAGTTTTGAATTCACTCCATTGTAGATGACTTCATTGGTCTCATGACCATTTCTCTTATCTCTATATTAGTTTTGAATTCACTCCATTGCACACAGAATATTCTTCTTAGGCATGTGTCTTTAAAAGTGTTTAGTTTTCTCTCAATCTCTTTTGTTGTTTTCCAGCTTCAACATAGGTAGGGCTTGATAACACATTTGAGTTGAATATTCTCAATTTAATTTTGTTGTTTTCCAGCTTCAACATAGGTAGGGCTTGATAACACATTTGAGTTGAATATTCTTAATTTAATTTTGTTGTTTTGTATCTTTGATTTTCATATTTTCTCCAGGTTTTTACAATTTGCTGCTGCTTTTGCTATCCTGCTCTGATCTCTTTCTTTGTTTCACCTTCTTGATCTATATTACTACCAAGATAGATAGAGGTTTACCTTTTCTAATTTATGTTGATTTATTGCACTCTGGTGCATTTTTATTTTTGGTTTTATTTGATTTTATTATTGATTTCTTTGGCTGTGATTTATTGTCTAAATGTTTGTATAATCAATTTGTTTGTTCCTCGTTGTGTTCAGATCTGACTTCCCTTTGTTATTAAATTGTAGCTGACCATTAGAGTGCGGCAATAAGAAAGTAAAGGAAAGAGAACTGATTGTGTACAATGAACACAAATATAAAGGAAAGAGAACTGATTGTGTACAATGAACACAAATATAAAGGAAAGAGAACTGATTGTGTACAATGAACACAAATATAAAGGAAAGAGAACTGATTGTGTACAATGAACACAAATATAAAGGAAAGAGAACTGATTGTGTACAATGAACACAAATATAAAGGAAAGAGAACTGATTGTGTACAATGAACACAAATATAAAGGAAAGAGAACTGATTGTGTACAATGAACACAAATATAAAGGAAAGAGAACTGATTGTGTACAATGAACACAAATATAAAGGAAAGAGAACTGATTGTGTACAATGAACACAAATATAAAGGAAAGAGAACTGATTGTGTACAATGAACACAAATACAAAGGAAAGAGAACTGATTGTGTACAATGAACACAAATATAAAGGAAAGAGAACTGATTGTGTACAATGAACACAAATATAAAGGAAAGAGAACTGATTGTGTACAATGAACACAAATATGAAGGAAAGAGAACTGATTGTGTACAATGAACACAAATATGAAGTGAACCGTTTTTTGCATGGGGCAACACTGTTAGAACAAGAACGATAAGCATGTATGACTATCCATCTATTGTCCTCTCCAGCCGAAGACGGCACACAGGGCAGAACCACAATCTCAACAACAGAAACCTAGCGTGCCTGCAGAGAATTATGACTACCCGCATAATTAGCAATTGAAACATGCATGGATACAGTTGACTACCCGCACAATTAGCAATTGAAACATGCAACTAATGTTGCATGGATACAGTTGACTACCAGCACAATTAGCAATTGAAACATGCAACTAATGTTGCATGGATACAGTTGACTACCCGCACAATTAGCAATTGAAACATGCAACTAATGTTGCTTGGATACAGTTGACTACCCGCACAATTAGCAATTGAAACATGCAACTAATGCATGGATACAGTTGACTACTAGCACAATTAGCAATTGAAACATGCAACTAATGTTGCATGGGTAGAGTTGAAATGGCAGGTTAGACGACTAACTGTGTGTCTATATGTTCGGAATTGGAGTCAAAAACGATGGCCTAACATCATCACGTGCTATACATTTTTAAAAAAATATGACGATTATAATTTTCAGGAGGACGTGAACATCCAGTATATGGTGGATAGGCGGCAGGAACCATTGAAGGCTATGTATGAAAAGTGTTCCTTGTTGCAGTTTCCTCATATTCCAAGTCCGGCTTGTTGCAGGAGCTACTGAGTTAAGTGCTCTTTGCACACCGTGAGCTGTATGTCTCATCCGTTTTGATCGTGTTTCGATATTTCAATAATATTCGATGAATGATTATATAGTATGACAGGGAACAGTTGGCTGTGTTCACTTTCTGGGCGGTTTCGCCTTATGTCTTGTGGCGTGTGCTGAGACTGCTCCGATGGGGACTACAGTTACCTTTCTTTGTTTGTGAGATGAGATATTAATTCGGATGATTACGCTGGCACTGGCGGTTGAGCAATTATGGATTTTAATTCGTTTGCAGTGATACCGGGGCCTTCCATAACCAAAAGAACCAAAGTAGTAGTACTGGTAGTATGAGTTGTAGTATTGGTAGTTTTAAGTAGTAGTAGTACTGGTAATATGAATAGTAGCAGCAGTATTATGGTATGAGTAGTAGCAGTACTTGTAGTATGAATAGTATTAGTATTTTTAGTATGAGTAGTAGTAATACTGGCAGTATCAGTAGTAGTAGTAGTAGTAGTTGCAGTATGAGTAGTAGCAATAGCTGTAGTGGTAGTACAGTAAAGTCTCGATTATCCGGAATGCTCGGGGAAGAACCCATTCTGGATAATTGAATTTTTCTGGATAATCGAGAGTAAGAAAACCAAACTCAAAATTTATGAAAAAACATGATTGAAAAATTGCAATGCTCAGAAATATTTAAATTCGTGTGACATTCACTAGCTTTCTCTATCAACATGGGTCCTGATATTGGCATTCCTTTTCTTCTTCTTTCTAAAAACCACACATAAAGGACGTCGTCGAGTTTTTCAAATTTTGGCCGTTTCATACTTCGTCTCTGGTGTATATTGTTGCTGCTTTCAGACTCCGACGCAAACTTAAACAACTCATCTTTTTGATTTCGTATGTCATATAATGTTGAAGAGGCTATGCCAAATTCAGTCATCAAAACGTTGCGATTAACGCCTTTTTCAAGTCTACTAGCGATTTCAATCTTCTGGTTCAGTGTCAATACAGTTCGCTTGCGTTTACCTTTGCGGGAAATTGAGGTGTGGTTTGCACTCGCAGAGGCCATTATTTAACACAAAAATGTATTCCGTTAAAAAGTATGCACACATGCGTTTATAGCATATCATGTATAATTTATACTGATGGAACGAATTTCAGCTTGCACAAATGTCTGAGACAAACTAACGTCAAACTCTGTATCTTACTCTTTTTGAATTTCCAGTCGGTAATTTTTGAACCCCTCCCCCTTTCTTCTCACCATCTCTATGTCACTGCACGCCGGCTGCTCAACCTTTGATTTATAATCATCAAAGTTATGGGCTCTTCAATTTTCACAAACAATACGTCTGCTTCTAATGTTCGGTCAGACTGTCAAACGCCATATTTTTGACAAATTCATGACCAACTTTAGATCTAAAGCAGGCTATGAGAAAATTAAGCAAATTTGTAAAATCATGTAGATAAGTGTTTTTGGCACGACTAAGATTTCCCGACAAAAACATTTAGTCGGGGGAAAAAGTGAAGATATAGACTGTCTGTCGCTTTTACTTGGAATATTTGGAGACACAATGTCTGGATTGAATAAAATATGTTCGCTCCTATTTGAAGTATATTACTGTAAATACACTATTGTAAACGCAATATTGTGTAATGATAGAGCCTGTAGAAGTAAGCGCAGCGCACAAACCGTGTTGTAGCGTTTTCGATTTCCGGATAAAGGCATTTAATTTAACTGAACAAAACATGATTCAAGCTTTCTCCCTATAATAATTAAAAAAAAAAAAAAGTCCGTTAAATTGAGAATTCCGGATTATTGAGTACCGCATAATCGAGACTTTACTGTAGTGGTATTGGTAGTATGAATAGTAGTGGTACTGGTAGCATGAGTAGTAGTAGTACTGGTCCAGTGGTAGTATGAGTAATAGTAGTACTAGTAGTATGAGTAGTAGTAGTACTGGTAGTATGAGTAATAGTAGTACTGGTAGTATGAGTAATAGTAGTAGTAATTGTAGGTTGAGTAGTAGTAGTATTGAGAGAGCTGTTGCTTGTAAATTGTTCCATATGCAAGCCCCTCTGTATAGTCTTTGTTTGAGTTCAATGTGGGACAAGAGAAGGGAGACAATCTTGAGTTAGGTTACAGATGTGGGACAAGAGAAGGGAGACAATCTTGAGTTAGGTTACAGATGTGGGACAAGAGAAGGGAGACAATCTTGAGTTAGGTTACAGATGTGGGACAAGAGAAGGGAGACAATCTTGAGTTAGGTTACAGATGTGGGACAAGAGAAGGGAGACAATCTTGAGTTAGGTTGCAGATGTGGGACAAGAGAAGGGAGACAATCTTGAGTTAGGTTGCAGATGTGGGACAAGAGAAGGGAGACAATCTTGAGTTAGGTTGCAGATGTGGGACAAGAGAAGGGAGACAATCTTGAGTTAGGTTGCAGATGTGGGACAAGAGAAGGGAGACAATCTTGAGTTAGGTTGCAGATGTGGGACAAGAGAAGGGAGACAATCTTGAGTTAGGTTGCAGATGTGGGACAAGAGAAGGGAGACAATCTTGAGTTAGGTTGCAGATGTGGGACAAGAGAAGGGAGACAATCTTGAGTTAGGTTGCAGATGTGGGACAAGAGAAGGGAGACAATCTTGAGTTAGGTTGCAGATGTGGGACAAGAGAAGGGAGACAATCTTGAGTTAGGTTGCAGATGTGGGACAAGAGAAGGGAGACAATCTTGAGTTAGGTTGCAGATGTGGGACAAGAGAAGGGAGACAATCTTGAGTTAGGTTGCAGATGTGGGACAAGAGAAGGGAGACAATCTTGAGTTAGGTTGCAGATGTGGGACAAGAGAAGGGAGACAATCTTGAGTTAGGTTGCAGATGTGGGACAAGAGAAGGGAGACAATCTTGAGTTAGGTTACAGATGTGGGACAAGAGAAGGGAGACAATCTTGAGTTAGGTTACAGATGTGGGACAAGAGAAGGGAGACAATCTTGAGTTAGGTTACAGATGTGGGACAAGAGAAGGGAGACAATCTTGAGTTAGGTTACAGATGTGGGACAAGAGAAGGGAGACAATCTTGAGTTAGGTTACAGATGTGGGACAAGAGAAGGGAGACAATCTTGAGTTAGGTTACAGATGTGGGACAAGAGAAGGGAGACAATCTTGAGTTAGGTTACAGATGTGGGACAAGAGAAGGGAGACAATCTTGAGTTAGGTTACAGATGTGTTGTAATAATATTACTTGATGGAAGGCTGGCTTTGTAACCCTCCCTTGCTTGCTCCGCCCTTTAAAGCGAATAACTGTTACAACCGTGACAGGGCGGAAGCCACACAACTGTAGAACTTTGTGTTACACACTTTACGGTTCAGATACACAAGGCCATTATCTACTTCTCTGCCGATGGCTGGAAATGTTTTGAAAGTACTTCGCTCGATTCCTTATGCCTCCATTGCTGTGTGTTCTGCTTGTCCGTCTCACTGTCCCGTTGAATTCGGCCGCCTGATGTACTCACTGTCAGCACTGACAGACTTTGCTTGACCGGATACTGTCAGCACTGACAGACTTTGCTTGACCGGATACTGTCAGCACTGACAGACTTTGCTTGACCGGATTCTGGACTTGCTTATTGACTACTGCTTTCGACCGGACTGAGCCAGCAACCCGTGAATTACCAGGAACTTGCTCCGCTTCCCTTCCTGATCTGTTTAAGTGGCGTACTTGGCGCTGATTGTCTGATGTAACGTCCCCACAGCAATGTGAGGACTCAGTCTTCTCCACGACATGAATGTTCGTTCTTCACCACGCCGTTTACCAGACACAAACACTGACACAAACACTGACACAAACACTGACACAAACACTGACACAAACACTGACACAAACACTGACACAAACACTGACACAAACACTGACACAAACACTGACACAAACACTGACACAAACACTGACACAAACACTGACACAAACACTGACACAAACACTGACACAAACACTGACACAAACACTGACACAAACACTGACACAAACACTGACACAAACACTGACACAAACACTGACACAAACACTGACACAAACACTGACACAAACACTGACACAAACACTGACACAAACACTGACACAAACACTGACACAAACACTGACACAAACACTGACACAAACACTGACACAAACACTGACACAAACACTGACACAAACACTGACACAAACACTGACACAAACACTGACACAAACACTGACACAAATGTTCTCTTCTAAATGTCCACTCGTAAAATATGACTGGAGTTTCATCATCATCACTGGGTGTCGTCTCCGCAACGAAGGTTGGCTACCATGGATCGCCATTCCACTCTGTTTCTTGCTTTGATGGTGTAGGTTGTCATAGATTGACATGTCCATCTTTTGATGTTACTCG
Source organism: Megaustenia siamemsis (assembly GCA_032433765.1). Taxonomy (NCBI): domain Eukaryota; kingdom Metazoa; phylum Mollusca; class Gastropoda; order Stylommatophora; family Ariophantidae; genus Megaustenia; species Megaustenia siamemsis. The sequence goes on from JAVIAB010000160.1 coordinate 2,111,077, forward strand.
TCCATGTTAGTCTTGGTCTGCCTCTGCCTCTTTTGCCTTGTATTTTCCCGTTCCAATATTACATTTAGTAGGCTGTTGTGTCTTTTAACATGACCCAAAAATGTCATTTGTCTTGTTCTAATTGTGTTTAGTAGTTCTCTTTTTATTTTTAGTTGTTTTAAAACTTCATCGTTTGTTTTCTTTTCTTTCCATCCAATTCTACCTATTCTTCTATATATCCACATTTCAAAGGCTTCAATTTTCTATTCTGCTTTCTTGTCTAATGTCCATGTTTCTGCACCATACAGGAATATCGAGAAGATGTAACATTCTGCTGTTGTTAGTTTCAGCCCTGTTGTTAGTTTCAGCCCTTTTGTTAGTTTCAGCCCTGTTGTTAGTTTCAGCCCTGTTGTTAGTTTCAGCCCGGTTGTTAGTTTCAGCCCTGTTGTTAGTTTCAGCCCTGTTGTTAGTTTCAGCCGTGGTGTTAGTTTCAGCCCTGTTGTTAGTTTCAGCCTTGTTGTTAGTTTCAGCCCTGTTGTTAGTTTCAGCCCTGGTGTTAGTTTCAGCCCTGTTGTTAGTTTCAGCCCTGTTGTTAGTTTCAGCCCTGGTGTTAGTTTCAGCCCTGTTGTTAGTTTCAGCCCTGTTGTTAGTTTCAGCCCTGTTGTTAGTTTCAGCCCTGGTGTTAGTTTCAGCCCTGTTGTTAGTTTCAGCCCTGTTGTTAGTTTCAGCCCTGTTGTTAGTTTCAGCCCTGTTGTTAGTTTCAGCCCTGGTGTTAGTTTCAGCCCTGTTGTTAGTTTCAGCCCTGGTGTTAGTTTCAGCCCTGTTGTTAGTTTCAGCCCTGTTGTTAGTTTCAGCCCTGGTGTTAGTTTCAGCCCTGTTGTTAGTTTCAGCCCTGGTGTTAGTTTCAGCCCTGTTGTTAGTTTCAGCCCTGATGTTAGTTTCAGCCCTGTTGTTAGTTTCAGCCCTGTTGTTAGTTTCAGCCCTGGTGTTAGTTTCAGCCCTGTTGTTAGTTTCAGCCCTGGTGTTATTTATTTTGATGTTTGTATATTTTTCATATCGAACATATCGAAAGTTGTGGAGAGACATGATCACCTACGCCAGTGGGCCCGGTACTTGATGATGATGATATTTTTCATGGCATTAAAATTACTTTTGCCATACCTATTCTTTTGTTTATTTCAGTTTTACATTTTCCATCACTGGTTATAGTATGTCCCAGGTAGTTGTAGCTCTGGACTGTCTCCAGATGTATTCCCTCAACTGTGATATTTAATTGTAGGTCTTGAGAATTTTCTTTGTTTATGATCATAGTTTTAGTCTTTTTGATATTCATATCTAGTCCATATTTTTTGCTTGTTATGTTTATCACATTAAGCAATTGTAGGTCTTCAGTATTTTCTGCTTGTAGAACAGTATCATTCATCAGCATATCTTAGGTTATTGATTATCTTTCCATTAATGTTTAGGCCTGGTATCTCTGAGATGTTTTTAAAGATTTGCTCAGTGTATAGATTGAACAAGCTTGGTGATAGGATGCATCCTTGTCTTACTCCTCTTTTTATGTCCATGGGTGTAGAGTTCTCCTTGTTATATCTTATTATTGCTGTTTGCTCCCAGTACAAATTACATATTAGTCGTATGTCTGTGTCGTCTAGATTTATATCCTTTAGGCAGTCTATAAGTTGGTTATGGTGTATTCTATCGAAAGCTTTGGTGTAGTCTATGAAGCAGGCATATATTGGTTTGTTTACTTCTATGTACTTTTCAATCAATGTTCTCATGCTAAATATGGATTCTTTTGTGCCACTGTTTTTCCTGAATCCAAATTGTTGCTCATCTAATTCAGTATTGATTTTATTCTGAATCCTTCCTTGTATAACTTTTAGCAAGATTTTTGTTACCTGGCTCATTAGGCTTATTGTTCTAAAGTCACTGCATTCAACTGCACCATTCTTTTTAGGCAATGCAATGAAAGTTGATGTTTTTAGTTCGTTTGGTATGTATCCTGTATGGTATATGTCATTGCATATGTCTGTGATCACTTCAGTGTCAAAATCTTCTAGAGCCTGTATCATCTATATCTGTATATTGTCAGGTCCTGCTGCCTTTCCCTTTTTCATTGTTTTTATAGCTTTTTCTACTTCAGATTTCAGGATTTTATTGTTGTATGTACATTTTATAAAGGCTTTTTGTCCCTTTCGTCATGAAATAATTCTGTTATATATTCCTGCCATCTATCTATTATAATTTTGTTGACTTGAGTTTATTACCAGATAATATTTCAAGTAACACAACAGTTAAAAGCCAGCGACTTACTTTGCGCTCGGCTGCTCACACACGCAATGTACTGCAGGCACTGTTCATTACAATCGTGCCTACCTCACTAAAGAAAAAAGAAAAAATAAAGTATCCCCGTCACGCCAAGTGGCGTATAGGGAATATGGTGTTAGTGACCATACATTTTACAGACCTTCGGCACATGATTTTTGGGGTAATGGGGTCGGTATTACGCCCGTGTCGCTTTACTTTCCCAGAAAAAAAATGCGGTACCCATTAACGGCTGGGTGAACCGGAAGCCGTCGGTTAGGATCGAACCCTACCTCTTGTCCTTTGTAGTCCAGTTCACTAACCACTGAGCTATTGCGGCTCCCGCCTCCCTCACTCTCACACTCTAATTGTCCACAACGAAAAATCCTCTTAATATGTCACTGAAATCTAATCTCTAGTCTAAACACAAGAACTGCCTCGACTTTAAACGCGAGACTTACTTCTGCACTATTATCACTCTAGCTACTCTTGGACTAACTCTTAGCCCTTGTTGCTTTCATGAGCCATTGGCCTACCGCCAAATCTAGTTAGGATTTCTATAAAATGGGCCGCTCTGGCCGTCACTTGTGTAAATCTCCTACAGTCTCCCGGACTATCTCTATGTCTAAAAGCTTCGGACAAACTCTGAACTAAAACTGAATTCATTGTCGAACTCTTTGCTCGAACAAACCTAACATGAACATTTAACATTAACACTATGGAGGTTGGTAAGACATAATGGCTACCGCCCCCGGCGACACTGCTCTCAGGCCCTTCGCATGAGTAAAATCCTTTCTAGCTAACCTTGTACTTTGACTATATCTTTCCCCTCAAGCCAGTCACAAATCCTTTTACATTATCTGCCCCTTTCTAACTGAACTCTCTCACTCTTCACGGGAAACCCGTTTTTCTGTCTGAATTTGCTCACTCACCTCATTATTACCCATTTTCACCTCCACTGTTACACTTGTACAAGAGAAGGGAGGCAATCTTGACTTAGTGTACAGGTGTGGGACAAGAGAAGGGAGGCAATCTTGACTTAGTGTACAGGTGTGGGACAAGAGAAGGGAGGCAAGCTTGACTTAGTGTACAGGTGTGGGACCAGAGAAGGGAGGCAATCTTGACTTAGTGTACAGGTGTGGGACAAGAGAAGGGAGGCAATCTTGACTTAGTGTACAGGTGTGGGACAAGAGAAGGGAGGCAATCTTGACTTAGTGTACAGGTGTGGGACAAGAGAAGGGAGGCAATCTTGACTTAGTGTACAGGTGTGGGACAAGAGAAGGGAGGCAAACTTGACTTAGTGTACAGGTGTGGGACAAGAGAAGGGAGGCAATCTTGACTTAGTGTACAGGTGTGGGACAAGAGAAGGGGGGCAATCTTGACTTAGTGTACAGGTGTGGGACATGAGAAGGGAGGCAATCTTGACTTAGTGTACAGGTGTGGGACAAGAGAAGAGAGGCAATCTTGACTTAGTGTACAGGTGTGGGACATGCGAAGGTAGGCAATCTTGACTTAGTGTACAGGTGTGGGACATGCGAAGGTAGGCAATCTTGACTTAGTGTACAGGTGTGGGACAAGAGAAAAGAGAATGAAAGAGCATGTAATAAGAGAAGAGAGAGAGAGAGAGGGGGGGGGGAACACGCGTGTAGTAAGAGAAAGTGTATACTCGTGTAACAAGAGAAGAGAGGGTGTACAAGTGTGTTATAAGAGAAAGAGGATGTACAGATGTAAAATTTGAGGCGAGAGTTGTACAAGTATATAATAGGAGAAGGAAAACAGCAATGTAAAAGTGTGCGATAAGAGACACACACAGAGCCTCCTTGACAGTAGCCACACAGGCGCCTTGACAGTAGCCACACAGGCGAATTGACAGTAGCCACACAGGCGCCTTGACAGTAGCCACACAGGCACGTTTACAGTAGCCACACAGGCGCCTTTACAGTAGCCACACAGGCGCCTTGACAGTACCCACACAGGCGCCTTGACAGTAGCCACACAGGCGCCTTGACAGTAGCCACACAGGCGCCTTGCCAGTAGCCACACATGCGCCTTGACAGTAGCCATACAGGCACCTTGACAGTAGCCACACAGGCGCCCTGACAGTAGCCACACAGGCGCCTTGACAGTAGCCACACAGGCGCTTTGGCAGTAGCCACACAGGCGCCTTGACAGTAGCAACACAGCCGCCTTGACAGTAGCCACACAACCGCCTTCACAGTAGCCACACAGGCGCCTTGACAGTAGCCACACAGAAGCCTTGGCAGTAGCCACACAGTGCCTTGACAGTAGCCACACAGGCGCCTTGATAGTAGCCACACAGGCCAATTGACAGTAGCCACACAGACTCCTTGACAGTAGCCACACAAGCGCCTTGACAGTAGCCACACAGGCGCCTTGACAGTATCCACACAGGTGCCTTGACAGTAGCCACACAGGCGCCTTGGCAGTAGCCACACAGGCGCCTTGACAGTAGCCACACAACCTCCTTCACAGTAGCCACACAGCCTCCTTCACAGTAGCCACACAGCCTCCTTGACAGTAGCCACACAGCCCCCTTAATAGTATCCACACAGCCTCCTTGACAGTAGCAACGCAACATCCTTTTGACAGTATCCACACAACCGCCTTGACAGTAGCCACACAGTCATAACCACATTGACAGTAGCAACACAGACATATTCTCCTTGACAGTAGCCACACAGTCATAACCTCCTTGACAGTAGCCACACAGTCATAACCTCATTGACAGTAGCCACACAGACATATCCTCCTTGACAGTAGCCACACAGTCATAACCTCCTTGACAGTAGCCACACAGCCATAACCTCCTTGACAGTAGTCACACAGTCACATCCACCCTGACAGTAGTCACATAGATACAGCCACTTTGACAGTAGCCACACAGACATAACCTAATTGACTGTAGCCACACAGACATAACCTAATTGACAGTAGCCACACAGTCATAACCTTCTTGAAAGTAGTCACACAGTCACAACCTCTCTGACAGTAGCCACATAGATACAGCCACCTTGACAGTAGCCACACAGACATAACCTAATTGACTGTAGCCACACAGACATAACCTAATTGACAGTTGCCACACAGTCATAACCTTCTTGAAAGTAGTCACACAGTCACAGCCTCTCTGACAGTAGCCACCTAGATACATCCAGCTTGACAGTAGCCACACAGACATAACCTAATTGACTGTAGCCACACAGACATAACCTAATTGACAGTAGCCACACAGTCATAACCTTCTTGAAAGTATTCACGCAGTCACATCCTCCCTGACAGTAGCCACATAGATACAGCCACCTTGACAGTAGCCACATAGGTACAGTCACCTTGACAGTAGCCACATAGATGCAGCCACCTTGACAGTAGCCACATAGATGCAGACACCTTGACAGTAGCCATATAGATACAGCCACCATGACAGTAGCCACATAGATACAGCCACCTTGACAGTAGCCACATAGATGAAGCCACCTTGACAGTAGCCATATAGATACAGCCACCTTGACAGTAGCCACACAGACACAACTCAACTCTTTAAAATCTAACGACAGCGTAGCCATTTTGTTAAAAAACCTTGGTGTGACGGAATATGGATTTCGCTAGAACATTAGGTGAGAGAGAGAGAGAGAGAGAGAGTGAGTGAGAGAGAGAGAGTGAAAGATGGGATCTTTGAGTGAACCTAAGTAGTCAGTATAAAGGACCTTTGTACGACTCGACCCAACACAAAGCCCTCGGTATTTATGCCTCGTTTATTGCTTTCATTCCAGGGGGTTGACTGCCTACACTCGCGTTAATTTGCAGCTCTCATTAATGGCGCTGGCGATAATAGCATGAAGCGAGGCGGCATGAGGGCGGGGCGGCCTGAGGGCAGTGAACCTGATGTTTAGAAATGTCTAAAGAGAGTATCGTAGGTAGAAGGTCGCTGAGGTTGTAGGTAGGAAGTGGGGTGGGTAGGGAGAAGAAATGCAACCATAAAGTAGGTATGGAAGCCTGTACTGACGTAGAGATAGATAACTTAGAACGTGGCACCAAAATGTGGTAAGCTGTGATTACTGTTGTTGTGAACTAAAGAGCCCTGTCACGACGGCTGGTTTGTTAGCCGGAATGTAAGACGTCTGGTTAGGGAAACTCACTGGTTTGTTGGCCGGAATGTAAGACGTCTGTTTCTGGAAACTCACTGACTTGCCGGCCGGAATGTAAGACGTCTGGTTAGGGAAACTGACTGGTTTGTTGGCCGGAATGTAAGACATCTGGTTAGGGAAACTCACTGACTTGTTGGCCGGAATGTAAGACGTCTGGTTAGGGAAACTCACTGACTTGTTGGCCGGAATGTAAGACATCTGGTTAGGGAAACTCACTGACTTGTTGGCCGGAATGTAAGAAGCCTGGTTAGGGAAACTCACTGACTTGTTGGCCGGAATGTAAGACATCTGGTTAGGGAAACTCACTGACTTGTTGGCCGGAATGTAAGACATCTGGTTAGGGAAACTCACTGACTTGTTGGCCGGAATGTAAGACGTCTGGTTAGGGAAACTCACTGACTTGCCGGCCGGAATGTAAGACGTCTGGTTAGGGAAACTCACTGACTTGCCGGCCGGAATGTAAGACGTCTGGTTAGGGAAACTCACTGGTTTGTTGGCCGGAATGTAAGACGTCTGGTTAGGGAAACTCACTGACTTGTTGGCCGGAATGTAAGACGTCTGGTTAGGGAAACTCACTGACTTGTTGGCCGGAATGTAAGACGTCTGGTTAGGGAAACTCACTGGTTTGTTGGCCGAAATGTAAGACATCTGGTTAGGGAAACTCACTGACTTGTTGGCCGGAATGTAAGACGTCTGGTTAGGGAAACTCACTGGTTTGTTGGCCGGAATGTAAGACGTCTGGTTAGGGAAACTCACTGACTTGTTGGCCGGAATGTAAGACGTCTGGTTAGGGAAACTCACTGGCTTGTTGGCCGGAATGTAAGACATCTGGTTAGGGAAACTCACTGGCTTGTTGGCCGGAATGTAAGACGTCTGTTTCTGGAAACTCACTGACTTGCCGGCCGGAATGTAAGACATCTGGTTAGGGATTGTCTTGTTAGCCGGAATGAAAGACGTCTGGTTAGGTAAACGCACTGACTTGTTGGCCGGAATGTAAGACGTCTGGTTAGGGAAACTCACTGGTTTGTTGGCCGGAATGTAAGACGTCTGGTTAGGGAAACTCACTGGCTTGTTGGCCGAAATGTAAAACGTCTGGTTAGGGAAACTCACTGGCTTGTTGGCCGGAATGTAAGACGTCTGGTTAGGGAAATTCACTGGCTTGTTGGCCGGAATGTAAAACGTCGGGTTAGGGAAACTCACTGGCTTGTTAGTCAGAATATAAGAATGTCTGGTTAGGGAAACTTACTGGCTTGTTGGCTGGAATGTAAGATGTCTGGTTAGTGAAACTCACTGACTTGTTAGTCAGAATATAAGAATGTCTGGTTAGGGAAACTTACTGGCTTGTTGGCTGGAATGTAAGATGTCTGGTTAGGGACTGGCTTATTGGCTGGAATGTAAGACGTCTGGTTAGGTAAACTCACTGGCTTGTTGGCCGGAATGTAAGACGTCTGGTTAGGGAAACTTACTGGCTTGTTGGTTGGAATGTAAGATGTCTGGTTAGGGACTGGCTTATTGGCTGGAATGTAAGACGTCTGGTTAGGTAAACTCACTGGCTTGTTGTCTGGAATGTGACACGTCTGGTTAGGTAAACTCAATGGCTTGTTAGTCGGAATGTAAGAATGTTTGGTTAGAGAAACTCACTGGCTTGTTGGCCGGAATGTAAGACGTCGGGTTAGGGATACTCACTGGCTTGTTTGCCGGAATGTAAGACGTCTGGTTATGGAAACTCACTGACTTGTTGGCCGGAAAGTAAGACGTCTGGTTATGGACTTACTTGTTGGCTGGAATGTAGTACGTCTGTTAAGGGAAAATCACTGACTTGTTGACCGGAATGTAAGAATATCTTGCTAGTGAAACTCACTGGCTTGTTGGTTGGAATTTAAGACGTCTGGTTAGGGAAACTCACTTATTGGCCGGATTGTAAGACGTCTGTTTAGGGACTGGCTTGTTGCCCGGAATGTAAGACGTCTGTTTAGGGACTGGCTTGTTGGCGGGAATGTAAGACGTCTGTTTAGGGACTGGCTTGTTGGCGGGAATGTAAGACGTCTGTTTAGGGACTGGCTTGTTGGCGGGAATGTAAGACATCTGTTTAGGGACTGGCTTCTTGGCCGGAATGTAAGACATCTGTTTAGGGACTGGTTAGTTGGCCGGAATGTAAGACGTCTGTTTAGGGACTGGCTTGTTGGCCGGAATGTAAGACATCTGTTTAGGGACTGGCTTGTTGGCCGGAATGTAAGACATCTGTTTAGGGACTGGCTTGTTGGCGGGAATGTAAGACATCTGTTTAGGGACTGGCTTGTTGCCCGGAATGTAAGTTTTTGCTTTTGTCTTTCTAATGGTTGTTGTCAATGTTGTGATGTTGTCAATGTTGTGATGTTGTCAATGTTGTGATGTTGTCAATGTTGTGATGTTGTCAATGTTGTGATGTTGCTGTAAACTGCTCTTTTCCTGAAATATTCGTCTATCCGACAGTTACGTCGAACCAGGGGCACTAACCCACCTCGTTCAGTTACCCCTGGGAGGGGGGGGGGGGTGGTGTAGTTCCAGAGAAGAATACATTGAGCACGACCCAGCGCTGTGTGGAGTCTGCAGTGTTTCTTCTTTGTTACTTTATGTGACAAGTTGTGTGACGTGTTTGTGCGTGTGACGGTAGAGTTAGGTTAAGTAGATTACCAGTAGGTACAGGTAGGTGTAGAAGTGCAGGTGTGTGTGTGTGTGATACAATGAAAGGTAAAGTAAGGGTGTGCCATGACAGATATCATTGTTGCCGTCAATGTGACGTTGTGTAGCCAGGCTGCAGCAAATCAGACCACTGTTCGGCCCTCGCCTTGTCCTCGTGCCTTATCTCTGACAGTTCGACGAGCATGCCCGAAGCGAGAGCGGCCGGATACAGATACCTGACTTGTGTCGCAGGCCGCCACGGTGTGTGACTTGCTCCTGTGTTGTCAGGACATTGGTGGAGCACAGTTATCGGGCTCGTGTTTGTGTGTAACTTTGTCGGCTAAAAAGTGTGTTCATAGCGGGAGTGTATCACTGAGGTCTCGATCCACTTGGTGTCTGACGAAAGGTAATGTAAATAATTATAATTTGATTGGATGCCGAATGTTCAACAGGGGTTGATGTTGATCGCTGTAACTGATGATTGTGGCTGAAATTGTTTGATTTATAGTCAAGTCAGTTTATAGTCAAGTCAGCTTATAGTCAAGTCAGTTCATAGTCAAGTCAGTTTATAGTCTAGTCAAGTCAGTTCATAGTCTAGTCAGTTTATAGTCAAGTCAGTTCATAGTCAAGTCAGTTCATAGTCAAGTCAGTTTATAGTCAAGTCAGTTTATAGTCAAGTCAGTTCATAATCAAGTCAGTTCATAGTCTAGTCAAGTCAGTTCATAGTCTAGTCAGTTTATAGTCAAGTCACTTCATAGTCTAGTCAAGTCAGTTTATAGTCAAATCAGTTTATAGTCAAGTCAGTTCATAGTCTAGTCAAGTCAGTTTATAGTCAAGTCAGTTTATAGTCAAGTCAGTTCATAGTCAAGTCAGTTCATAGTCAAGTCAGTTCATAGTCTAGTCAGTTCATAGTCTAGTCAAGTAAGTTCATAGTCAAGTCAGTTTATAGTCAAATCAGTTCATAGTCAAGTCAGTTCATAGTCAAGTCAGTTTATAGTCAAGTCAGTTCATAGTCAAGTCAGTTCATAGTCAAGTCAGTTCATAGTCTAGTCAAGTCAGTTCATAGTCAAGTCAGTTAATAGTCTAGTCAGTTCATAGTCTAGTCAAGTCAGTTCATAGTCAAGTCAGTTCATAGTCAAGTCAGTTCATAGTCAAGTCAGTTCATAGTCAAGTCAGTTTATAGTCAAGTCAGTTCATAGTCAAGTCAGTTCATAGTCTAGTCAAGTCAGTTCATAGTCAAGTCAGTTTATAGTCAAGTCAGTTTATAGTCAAGTCAGTTCATAGTCAAGTCAGTTCATAGTCAAGTCAGTTCATAGTCTAGTCAGTTCATAGTCTAGTCAAGTCAGTTCATAGTCAAGTCAGTTTATAGTCAAGTCAGTTTATAGTCAAGTCAGTACATAGTCTAGTCAAGTCAGTTCATAGTCTAGTCAAGTCAATTCATAGTCAAGTCAGTTCATTGTCTAGTCAAGTAAGTTCATAGTCAAGTCGGTTCATAGTCTAGTCAAGTCAGTTCATAGTCTAGTCAAGTCAGTTCATAGTCTAGTCAAGTCAGTTCATAGTCAAGTCAGTACATAGTCTAGTCAAGTCAGTTCATAGTCAAGTCAGTTCATAGTCAAGTCAGTTCATAGTCAAGTCAGTTCATATTCTAGTCAAGTCAGTTCATAGTCAAGTCAGTTTATAGTCAAGTCAGTTTATAATCAAGTCAGTTCATAGTCTAGTCAGTTTATAGTCAAGTCAGTTTATAGTCAAGTCAGTTCATAGTCAAGTCAATTTATAGTCAAGTCAGTTCATAGTCAAGTCAGTTTATAGTCAAGTCAGTTTATAGTAAGTCAGTTCATAGTCAAGTCAGTTCATAGTCAAGTCAGTTTATAGTCAAGTCAGTTTATAGTCAAGTCAGTTTATAGTCAAGTCAGTTCATAGTCTAGTCAGTTCAAAGTCAAGTCAGTCCATAGTCTAGTCAGTTCATAGTCTAGTCAGTTCATAGTCAAGTCAGTTCATAGTCAAGTCAGTTTATAGTCAAGTTAGTTTATAGTCAAGTCAGTTCATAGTCAAGTCAGTTTATAATCAAGTCAGTTTATAGTCAAGGCAGTTCATAGTGAAGTCAGTTTATAGTCAAGTCAGTTCATAGTCAAGTCAGTTCATAATCAGTTCATAGTCAAGTCAGTTCATAGTCAAGTCAGTCCATAGTCAAGTCAGTTCATAGTCAAGTCAGTTCATAATCAAGTCAGTTTATAGTCAAGTCAGTTCATAGTAGGGTCAGTTCATAGTCTAGTCAAGTCAGTTCATAGTCTAGTCAGTTCATAGTCTAGTCAAGTCAGTTCATAGTCTAGTCAGTTCATAGTCTAGTCAAGTCATTTCATAGTCAAGTTCGTTTATAGTCTAGTCTGTTCATAGTCTAGTCAGTTCATAGTCTAGTCAAGTCAATTCATAGTCAAGTCAGTTCATAGTCAAGTCAGTTCATAGTCAAGTCAGTTCATAGTCTAGTCAGTTCAAAGTCTAGTCAGTTCAAAGTCAAGTCAGTTCATAGTCAAGTCAGATCATAGTCTTGTCAGTTCATAGTCTAGTCAGTTCATAGTCTAGTCAGTTTATAGTCAAGTCAGTTCATAGTCAAGTCAGTTCATAGTCTAGTCAAGTCAGTTCATAGTCAAGTCAGTTCATAGTTTAGCCAAGTCAGTTCATAGTCTAGTCAAGTTAGTTCATAGTCTAGTCAGTTCATAGTCTAGTCAAGTCAGTTCATAGTCTAGTCAGTTCATAGTCTAGTCAAGTCTGTTCATCGTCTAGTCATGTCAGTCATTTGTGTGTGTGTAGATAGTTTAGTCATGTGTGTAGATAGTATAGTCATGTATGTGGATAGTATAGTCATGTGTGTAGATAGTATAGTCATGTGTGTGTAGATTGTATAATCTTGTGTGTGTGTAGATAGTATAGTGATGTGTGTAGATAGTATAGTGATGTGTGTGTTGGTAGTATAGTGATGTGTGTGTATAGTATAGTCATGTGTGTGTAGATAGTATAGTCATGTGTGTGTGTAGAAAGTATAGTGATGTGTGTGTAGATAGTATAGTCACGTGTGTGTAGGTAGTATAGTGATGTGTGTAGGTAGTATAGTGATGTGTGTGTAGGTAGTATAGTGATGTGTGTGTAGATAGTATAATCATGTGTGTGTAGATAGTATATTGATGTGTGTAGATAGTATAGTCATGTGTGTGTAGATAGTATAGTGATGTGTGTAGATAGTATAGTCATGTGTGTGTAGGTAGTATAGTCATGTGTGTGTGTAGATAGTATAGTCTTGTGTGTAGATAGTATAGTGATGTGTGTGTAGGTAGTATAGTCATGTGTGTGTAGGTAGTATAGTCATGTGTGTGTGTAGATAGTATAGTCTTGTGTGTAGATAGTATAGTCATGTGTGTAGATAGTATATTTATGTGTGTAGATAGTATAGTGATGTGTGTGTAGATAGTATAGTCATGTGTGTATAGATAGTATAGTCATGTGTGTGTAGATAGTATAGTCATGTGTGTGTAGATAGTATAGTCATGTGTGTGTAGATAGTATAGTCATCTGTGTGTAGATAGTATAGTCATGTGTGTGTAGATAGTATAGTCATGTGTGTGTAGACAGTATAGTCATGTGTGTATAGATAGTATAGTCATGTGTGTGTAGATAGTATAGTAATGCTGACACGGTGTATGTGTGTTTAGTGTACTGCCAACATCTGATGATAATGTAGACTTGTATAGATAGTGTCAGTGTAGCACTTTTGTGAGTCAGGTGTAGCTCCTTCATGATGGTAGCATTAATGTCAATCATAGTTAATGTCAGTTGTTATTATTAGTGGTAGTGGATGTCAATCCTAGTTAATGTCAGTGGTAGTTAATGTCAGTGGTAGTTGATGTCAATGGTCGTTGATGTCAGTGGTTGTTAATATCAGTGGTAGTGGATGTCAATCCTAGTTAATGCCAGTGGTAGTGGATGTCAATCCTAGTTAATGTCAGTGGTAGTTGATGTCAGTGGTCATTGATGTCATTGGTTGTTAATGTCAGTGGTAGTGGATATCAATCATAGTTAATGTCAGTGGTAGCTAATGTCAGTGGTAGTTAATGTCAGTGGTAGTTGATGTCAGTGGTCGTTGATGTCAGTGGTTGTTAATGTCAGTGGTAGTGGGTGTGAATCATAGTTAATGTCAGTAGTAGTGGATGTCAGTGGTAGTTAATGTCAGTGGTAGCTAATGTCAGTGGTAGCTAATGTCAGTGGTAGTTAATGTCAGTAGTAGTGGATGTCAGTGGTAGCTAATGTCAGTGGTAGCTAATGTCAGTGGTAGTTGTTGATGTCAGTGGTCGTTGATGTCAGTGGTTGTTAATGTCAGTGGTAGTGGGTGTGAATCATAGTTAATGTCAGTAGTAGTGGATGTCAGTGGTAGTTAATGTCAGTGGTAGCTAATGTCAGTGGTAGCTAATGTCAGTGGTGGTTAATGTTAGTGGTAGTGCATATCAATGGTAGTGAATGTCAGTGGTTGTGGTTGTTAGTATTTATTGTCAGTGGTAGTGGATGTCAGTGGTGTTGGATGTCATTTGCAGTTAATGTCAATGGTAGTGGATGTCAGTCGAAGCTAATGTCAGTGGTAGTGAATGTCAGATGCAGTTAATGTCAGTGGTTGGGGATGTCAGTTCTATTTTTTTCAGTGGCGGTGGTAGTGGATGTCAGTGGTAGTTATTGTCTGTATTAGTGGATGCCAGTGGTAGTTATTGTCTGTGTTAGTGGATGCCAGTGGTAGTTATTGTCTGTGTTAGTATATGTCAGTGGTAGTGGATGGCAATGGTAGTGGATGTCAATGGTAGTGGATGCCAGTGGTAGTTATTGTCAGTGGCAGTGGATGTCAATGGTAGTGGATGCCAGTGGTAGTTATTGTCTGTATTAGTGGATGTCAGTGGTAGTTATTGTCTGTATTAGTGGATGTCAGTGGTAGTTATTGTCTGTGTTAGTGGATGTCAGTGGTAGTTATTGTCTGTATTAGTGGATGCCAGTGGTAGTTATTGTCTGTGTTAGTGGATGCCAGTGGTAGTTATTGTCTGTGTTAGTGGATGCCAGTGGTAGTTATTGTCTGTGTTAGTGGATGTCAGTGGTAGTTATTGTCTGTATTAGTGGATGCCAGTGGTAGTTATTGTCTGTGTTAGTAGATGCCAGTGGTAGTTATTGTCTGTGTTAGTATATGTCAGTGGTAGTGGATGGCAATGGTAGTGGATGTCAATGGTAGTGGATGCCAGTGGTAGTTATTGTCAGTGGCAGTGGATGTCAATGGTAGTGGATGTCAGTGGTAGTTATTGTCAGTGGCAGTGGATGTCAGTGGCAGTGGATGTCAATGGTAGTGGATGTCAATGGTAGTGGATGTCAATGGTAGTGGATGTCAATGGTAGTGGATGTCAGTGGTAGTGGATGTCAATGGTAGTGGATGTCAGTCAGTGGTAGTTATTGTCAGTGGTAGTGGATGTCAATGGTGCCTATCTGTGCTCCTCTAACTTTCTCTCGTTTCAGTTTGTGTCATCTGTCAATCACGCAATGCTTTTACCACACCAATGTGTTTTCTCCTTCTCTCTGTCTTCTCTTTGTCCCCTCTCCTTGTCCCCTCTCTTTGTCCCCTCTCTATCACAAACTTCAGAACAAAGGCCTGGAATTCTGAGAGTTGGGTTGGTCATGTTAACCTATGTTACTTTCTGAGCTGCACACAACATTCCTAAACAAGGACTTTTGCCTGTTTTGGTAATCAAGTAACCTGATATCTGTGCCTTCCTCTCCTTGGAATTGACTGCTCCCAGTTTAGCTATTCTTGTTAAACTACCTCCCAGCTAACTAGTCTTTCTTCAGATAAACCACATCTAATACTACTCTATTCTCCTCTAATCTCTAAGGTGACTATTTTTGGAGTAACCACAACCGTGTGACTTGCCTTTTGTTTCTGAGTTCAACATTCTTTAAAAGCAGCTCAAGTCATTGGCAGTTTGCTACCGTGTAACCAGTTCTACACTAAGCTATTTCTAACTTGTATCCTGGAGTCAACGTTGGGTCATTCACGGTGGTTTATCATCTTACTGGCTCCTTTAGTTGTCACTGATACATTTGTCTGGTCGTTATTTGGTTCTATGTCTTTGCTTAATTATGGTGTAAATATGTCATGTCATTCTGTTACATTATGGTGTAAATATGTCATGTCATTCTGTTACATTATGATGTAAATATGTCATGTCATTCTGTTACATTATGGTGTAAATATGTCATGTCATTCTGTTACATTATGATGTAAATATGTCATGTCATTCTGTTACATTATGATGTAAATATGTCATGTCATTCTGTTACATTATAATGTAAATATGTCATGTCATTCTGTTACATTATGATGTAAATATGTCATGTCATACTGTTACATTATGATGTAAATATGTCATGTCATTCTGTTACATTATAATGTAAATATGTCATGTCATTCTGTTACATTATGATGTAAATATGTCATGTCATTATGTTACATTATGATGTAAATATGTCATGTCATTCTGTTACATTATGATGTAAATATGTCATGTCATTCTGTTACATTATGATGTAAATATGTCATGTCATTCTGTTACATTATGATGTAAATATGTCATGTCATTCTGTTACAGTGAGTGTCAGTGGTAGTGGGTGTCAGTGGTTGTGGGTGTCAGTGGTGGTGGGTGTCAGTGGTGGTGAGTGTCAGTGGTTGTGGGTGTCAGTGGTAGTGGGTGTCAGTGGTAGTGGGTGTCAGTGGTAGTGAGTGTCAGTGGTGGTGGGTGTCAGTGGTGGTGGGTGTCAGTGGTGGTGGGTGTCAGTGGTGGTGGGTGTCAGTGGTGGTGGGTGTCAGTGGTGGTGGGTGTCAGTGGTGGTGGGTGTCAGTGGTGGTGGGTGTCAGTGTTGGTGGGTGTCAGTGGTGGTGGGTGTCAGTGATTGTGGGTGTCAGTGGTAGTGGGTGTCAGTGGTAGTGGGTGTTAGTGGTAGTGGGTGTCAATGGTAGTGGGTGTCAGTGGTAGTGAGTGTCAGTGGTGGTGGGTGTCAGTGGTGTGGGTGTCAGTGGTAGTGGGTGTCAGTGGTAGTGGGTGTCAGTGGTAGTGAGTGTCAGTGGTAGTGGGTGTCAGTGGTAGTGGGTGTCAGTGGTAGTGAGTGTCAGTGGTAGTGGGTGTCAGTGGTAGTGAGTGTCAGTGGTAGTGGGTGCTAGTTTCCCATAGCTCAGTGAACACCTCGTGTGAGTGTCAGTGGTAGTGGGTGCTAGTTTCCCATAGCTCAGTGAACACCTCGTGTGAGTGTCAGTGGTAGTGGGTGTCAGTTTCCCATAGCTCAGTGAACACCTCGTGTGAGTGTCAGTGGTAGTGGGTGTCAGTGGTGGTGGGTGTCAGTGGTGGTGGGTGTCAGTGGTGGTGGGTGTCAGTGGTGGTGGGTGTCAGTGGTGGTGGGTGTCAGTGGTAGTGAGTGTCAGTGGTAGTGGGTGCTAGTTTCCCATAGCTCAGTGAAATCCTCGTGTGAGTGTCAGTGGTAGTGGGTGTCAGTGGTGGTGGGTGTCAGTGGTGGTGGGTGTCAGTGGTGGTGGGTGTCAGTGGTGGTGGGTGTCAGTGGTGGTGGGTGTCAGTGGTGGTGAGTGTCAGTGGTAGTGGGTGCTAGTTTCCCATAGCTCAGTGAACACCTCGTGTGAGTGTCAGTGGTAGTGGGTGCTAGTTTCCCATAGCTCAGTGAACACCTCGTGTGCTAGTTTCCCATAGCTCAGTGAACACCTCGTGTGCTAGTTTCCCATAGCTCAGTGAACACCTCGTGTGCTAGTTTCCCATAGCTCAGTGAACACCTCGTGTGCTAGTTTCCCATAGCTCAGTGAACACCTCGTATGCTAGTTTCCCATAGCTCAGTGAACACCTCGTGTGCTAGTTTCCAATAGCGCAGTGAACACCTCGTGTGCTAGTTTCCCATAGCTCAGTGAACACCTCGTGTGCTAGTTTCCCATAGCTCAGTGAACACCTCGGGTGCTAGTTTCCCATAGCTCAGTGAACACCTCGTGTGCTAGTTTCCCATAGCTCAGTGAACACCTCGTGTGCTAGTTTCCCATAGCTCAGTGAACACCTCGTGTGCTAGTTTCCCATAGCTCAGTGAACACCTTGTGTGAACCTTATCTTGAAGAATGTCAAGAGTGTACAGGAAGTTGGTTTCTAACCAGCCTGATTTGTGTGACATATGTACCAGGTGTGTGTCTTACATGTGTATCATGTTTCTGTGACATTAGTATGTCATGGGTGTAATATGAGTGTGACATATGAGGTGTATGCCAAGTGTATGCCAGATGTGGGACATTTGTATGCCAGGTGCACAACATTTGTATGCCAGGTGTACAACATTTGTTTGCCAGGTGTGGGACATTTGTATGACATTTATTTGGCAGGTGTATGACATTTGTATGCCAGGTGTATGACATTCGTATGCCAGGTTTAAAACATTTGTATGCCAGGTGTCAAATACTTGGGCACAGTGATAACATCAGATGGAAGATGCACCACGGAAATAAAAAGCAGAATAGCTCAGGCCAAAATAGCATTTCAGAAAATGAAAATATCTTATGCAACAAGTTTATGTAAATAGAAGTGAGAAAGAGGGTTAATCGGTGCTATATAGAGGTAATTCTGACCTATGGAAGCGAATCAAGGACAGAAAACAAACAAATGAAAAGACGATTAGTGGCCACAGAGATGGGATTTCTCAGAAGAATGTTGAAAGTTCCCTGGACAGCAAAAAAGACCAAAGAGGCCAACACAAAAAGGGAACTTCTAAAAAAAACATCAGAAATAAAAAATCAACATTTTCCGGGCACATCACGAGAAAAGGAAAGTTGGAATACTTGGTTACAACTGGCAAAATAAAAGGAAAGAGAGATCGTGGACGACAAAGAGAGAAAATACTGGATAACTTGGTGTCATGGCATGGAAAACAGTCAACAGAACTGATGCAATGTACTGTAGATATAAGATTGTGGAAGGACATGATCGCCTACGCCAACATGTATGGCACATGATGATGATGATAGAAAGTTGTGTAGTAGGATACAGACCTATTGCAATAGAAAGTGTTGTATGATACAGACCTATTGCAATAGAAAGTGTTGTAGGATACAGACCTATTGCAATAGAAAGTTGTACCATAACAAGTAGATAAATGTCCCCCCCACCCCCCCCCCCCCCCCCCCCCCGCTTTGTCCGGTCTATGCCGTCACTAACCTGATGATATTCAATTGAACAATGTCACCTGGTGTTGTGTGATAGCAGTGACACGCTACAAGTCGTCAGTCTCTACTCTGATATAATAGACACTTTGTTTGACATAAAAGACACTTTGTTCAAATTTAAGTAACACGCTACAAATCGTCAGCCCTTACTCTGATATAAAAGACACTTTGTTAGTTCAATTTTTAGTGATACGTTACAAGTCGTCAGTCCCTACTCTGATATAATAGACACTTTGTTTGACATAAAAGACACTTTGTTCAAATTTAAGTAACACGCTACAAATCGTCAGCCCTTACTCTGATATAAAAGACACTTTGTTAGTTCAATTTTTAGTGATACGTTACAAGTCGTCAGTCCCTACTCTGATATAATAGACACTTTGTTTGACATAAAAGACACTTTGTTCAAATTTAAGTAACACGCTACAAATCGTCAGCCCTTACTCTGATATAAAAGACACTTTGTTAGTTCAATTTTTAGTGATACGTTACAAGTCGTCAGTCTCTACTCTGATATAAAAGACACTTTGTTTGCTCAAGTTTTAGTGACACGCTACAAATCGCCAGTCTCTACTCTGATATAAAAGACACTTTGTTTGACATAAAAGACACTTTGTTCAAATTTAAGTAACACGCTACAAATCGTCAGCCCTTACTCTGATATAAAAGACACTTTGTTAGTTCAATTTTTAGTGATACGTTACAAGTCGTCAGTCTCTACTCTGATATAAAAGACACTTTGTTTGCTCAAGTTTTAGTGACACGCTACAAATCGCCAGTCTCTACTCTGATATAAAAGACACTTTGTTTGACATAAAAGACACTTTGTTCAAATTTAAGTAACACGCTACAAATCGTCAGCCCTTACTCTGATATAAAAGACTCTTTGTTAGTTCAATTTTTAGTGATACGTTACAAGTCGTCAGTCTCTACTCTGATATAAAAGAAACTTTGTTAGTTCAATTTTTAGTGATACGTTACAATTCGTCAGTCTCTACTCTTATAAAAAAAAACATTTTGATATAAAAGACACTTTGTTTGCTCAAGTTTTAGTGACACGCTACAAATCGCCAGTCTCTACTCTGATATAAAAGACACTTTGTTAGTTCAAGCTAAAATGACACGTTACAAATCGTCTGCCCTTACTCTGATAAAAAAGACACTTTATTTAAGTTTTTGTGACACATTACAGATCGTCAGCCATTACTTTGATATAAAAGACACTTTGTTCAAATTTTAGTGATACGTTACAAATCGTAAGTCCTTACTCTGATAAAAAAGACACTTTGTTAGTTCAAGTTTCAGTGGCAACATCAATGTAATGAGAAGCGGTGGCATTGCTAATTATTTCATGCATTATTGTTGATCATGAGTCGTCGACTCCATATCAATGCATGACTCCTTGGATTGCCTTCTATTTCTCCCTGTTCCTTGCCTTGATGTTGCACAACGTCATAGGTTCTTCTGTCGAACTCTTGATATTGTCAGCCCATTCTAATCTTTGTTTGCCCCGTCTAACTTGTATGTTTACCTCCAAAATGACAATCAGCAGGTTACTGTGTCTCTTCCCATGCCATAAACAGTCCCATTTCTCTCTATCTAATTACCTTCAATATTGAGACCTTTATTCCAGCTTTTTCAAAACTTTCTGATTTGTTTTCTACAATTGTAGACATTTCCAGAATTTCCGTGTTCCTGCATCAAACATTGACAGTTGAGTAGACACACTTGTAGTGGTCCATCAAACATTGACAGTTGAGTAGACACTCTTGTAGTGGTCCATCAAACATTGACAGTTGAGTAGACACTCTTGTAGTGGTCCATCAAACATTGACAGTTGAGTAGACACACTTGTAGTGGTCCATCAAACATTGACAGTTGAGTAGACACTCTTGTAGTGGTCCATCAAACATTGACAGTTGAGTAGACACTCTTGTAGTGGTCCATCAAACATTGACATTTGAGTAGACACTCTTGTAGTGGTCCATCAAACATTGACAGTTGAGTAGACACTCTTGTAGTGGTCCACCAGTCATTGACAGTTGAGTAGACACACTTGTAGTGATCCATCAGACATTGACAGTTGAGTAGACACTCTTGTAGTGGTCCATCAAACATTGACAGTTGAGTAGACACTCTTGTAGTGGTCCATCAAACATTGACAGTTGAGTAGACACTCTTGTAGTGGTCCATCAAACATTGACAGTTGAGTAGACACTCTTGTAGTGGTCCATCAAACATTGACAGTTGAGTAGACACTCTTGTAGTGGTCCACCAGTCATTGACAGTTGAGTAGACACACTTGTAGTGATCCATCAGACATTGGCAGTTGAGTAGACACACTTGTAGTGGTCCATCAGACATTGACAGTTGAGTAGACACATTTGTAGGGGTCCATCAGACACTGACAGTTGAGTAGACACACCAGTAGTGGTCCACCAGACATTGACAGTTGAGTAGACATACTTGTAGTGGTCCATCAGATATTGACAGTTGAGTAGACACACTTGTTGTGGTCCACCAGACATTGACAGTTGAGTAGACACACTTGTAGTGGTCCACCGGACATTGACAGTTGAGTAGACACACTCGTAGTGGTCCACCAGTCATTGACAGTTGAGTAGACACACTTGTAGTGGTCCACCAGACATTGACAGTTGAGTAGACACACTTGTAGTGGTCCTCCAGGCATTAACAGTTGAATAGACACACTTGTAGTCTCATCAGACATTGACAGTTGAGTAGACACACTTGTAGTGGTCCACCAGACATTGACAGTTGAGTAGACACACTTGTAGTGGTCCACCGGACATTGACAGTTGAGTAGACACACTCGTAGTGGTCCACCAGTCATTGACAGTTGAGTAGACACACTTGTAGTGGTCCACCAGTTATTGACAGTTGAGTAGACACACTTGTAGTGATCCATCAGACATTGGCAGTTGAGTAGACACACTTGTAGTGGTCCATCAGACATTGACAGTTGAGTAGACACATTTGTAGGGGTCCATCAGACACTGACAGTTGAGTAGACACACTTGTAGTGGTCCACCAGACATTGACAGTTGAGTAGACACACTTGTAGTGGTCCTCCAGGCATTAACAGTTGAATAGACACACTTGTAGTCTCATCAGACATTGACAGTTGAGTAGATACACGTGTAGTGGTCCTCCAGACATTGACAGTTGAGTAGACATACTTGTAGTGTTCCAACATTATTGACAGTTGAGTAGACATACTTGTAGTGTTCCACCGGACATTGACAGTTGAGTAGACACACTTGTAGTGGTCCACCCGACATTGACAGTTGAGTAGACATACTTTTAGTGGTCCATCAGACATTGACAGTTGAGTAGACATACTTGTAGTGGTCCACCGGACATTGACAGTTGAGTAGACATACTTGTAGTGGTCCACCGGACATTGACAGTTGAGTAGACATACTTGTAGTGGTCCACCGGACATTGACAGTTGAGTAGATATACTTGTAGTGGTCCAACATTATTGACAGTTGAGTAGATATACTTGTAGTGGTCCAACATTATTGACAGTTGAGTAGACACACTTGTGGTGGTCCACAGACATTGACAGTTGAGTAGACACACTTGTAGTGGTCCACCGGACATTGACAGTTGAGTAGACATACTTGTAGTGGTCCTCCATGCATTAACAGTTGAATAGACACACTTGTAGTCTCATCAGCCATTGACAGTTGAGTAGACACACTTGTAGTGGTACACCAACCATTGACACTTGAGTAGACACACTTGTAGTGGTCCACCAGACATTGACAGTTCAGTTGAGTAGACACACTTGTAGTGTCACCAGACATTGACAGTTGAGTAGACACACTTGTAGTGGTCCACCATGCATTGACAGTTGAGTAGACACACTTGTAGTGGTCCACCAGACATTGACAGTTGAGTAGATACACTTGTAGTGGTCCACCAGACATTGACAGTTGAGTAGACACACTTGTAGTGGTCCACCAGACATTGACAGTTGAGTAGATACACTTGTAGTGGTCTACCAGACATTGACACTTGAGTAGATACACTTGTAGTGGTCTACCAGACATTGACAGTTGAGTAGACACACCTGTAGAAGAGACAGAGGGAAGCAAAGAGATAGGATACCAAACCGCTTAAGAGAATGGCTTGGCAGAAGGTCAATAACAGAAATGATAAATAACTGTCGAGATCGAGAGTTGTGGAGAGACATGATCACCTACGCCAGCAGGCCCGGTACTTAATGATGGTGACATTCTTGTGTTTATTTCTGTCTTACATTTCCCATCACTAGTTATAACATGTCCAAGATAGCTGTTTTCTGTAACTGTCTCTTTCTATCGCTCTCTCGTAGCTGTTTCTTTTCATTTAGGTATTGACTTGCAAGTCGTGTGTGTTGTCTGTTGATTATCATAGCTCTAGTCATGTCAATATTGATATCCATTCCATGTTCTCTTTTTGTCTTCTCTATTGCATTACCTAGCTTCTGTAGTCCGGCTGGTCTTTCAGCCAATCTTGTCGGAACATCTCAGGTCATCAATTATGCATTCGTTTCATGTTTACATCTGGCATTGGCACAATAATTCTTTTGGAATGGCACCTGACAAGTCCTTCGCTTTATGGCACAACAGAACTGTCAACATGAAGTCGAACATTCACAAGTGGTTCACCTTTAACAACACTAACAGAAGATGTGTAAACTGTTGATGAACTTCTCACGAAATAAAACATTGAACAATGTTACACATTAACACAGGAGTCATTCTAAGATACACAATAACACAGAAGTCATTCTAAGATACACAATAACACAGTAGTCATTCTATGTTACATAATAACACAGGAGTCATTCTATGTTACACAATAACACAGGAGTCATTCTATGTTACATAATAACACAGGAGTCATTCTATGTTACACAATAACACAGGAGTCATTCTATGTTACACGCACAGAGACCGTATTTTCTCCTGAGATAGCACCTCAACACCAACTAACCTGTAGCTCCCCCTAATGTTACAGTTTGTCTGCTGCCAGATTTTGCTCGATTTGTTTGTAGCTTAGAATTGTTCTACTAGATTTTTCTCATCTTAGCACCTTAGAGATGTCATCTCATCAACTTGGACTTATGTCATCTCATCAACTTGGACTTATGTAATCTCATCAACTTGGACTTATGTCATCTCAACAACTTGGACTTATGTCATCTCAACAACTTGGACTTATGTCATCTCATCAACTTGGACTTATGTCATCTCAACAACTTGGACTTATGTCATCTCAACAACTTGGACTTATGTCATCTCAACAACTTGGACTTATGTCATCTCATCAACTTGGACTTATGTCATCTCATCAACTTGGACTTATGTCATCTCAACAACTTGGACTTATGTCATCTCAACAACTTGGACTTATGTCATCTCAACAACTTGGACTTATGTCATCTCAACAACTTGGACTTATGTCATCTCAACAACTTGGACTTATGTCATCTCAACAACTTGGACTTATGTCATCTCAACAACTTAGATTTATATCATCTCAACAACTTAGATTTATATCATCTCAACAACTTAGATTTATGTCATCTCATCAACTTGGACTTATGTCATCTCAACAACTTGGACTTATGTCATCTCAACAACTTAGATTTATGTCATCTCAACAACTTAGATTTATATCATCTCAACAACTTAGATTTATATCATCTCAACAACTTAGATTTATATCATCTCAACAACTTAGATTTATATCATCTCAACAACTTAGATTTATATCATCTCAACAACTTAGATTTATATCATCTCAACAACTTAGATTTATGTCATCTCAACAAATTAGATTTATGTCATCTCAACAACATAGATTTATGTCATCTCAACAACTTGGACTTATGTCATCTCAACAACTTAGATTTATGTTATCTCAACAACTTAGATTGATATCATCTCAACAACTTAGATTTATGTCATCTCAACAACTTAGATTTATATCATCTCAACAACTTAGATTTATGTCATCTAAACAACTTAGATTTATATCATCTCAACAACTTAGATTTATATCGTCTCAACAACATAGATTTATGTCATCTAAACAACTTAGATTTATGTCATCTCAACAACTTAGATTTATGTCATCCTAACAACTTAGATTTATGTCATCTCAACAACTTAGATTTATGTCATCTCAACAACTTAGATTTATGTCATCTCAACAACTTAGATTTATGTTATCTCAACAACTTAGATTTATGTCATCTCAACAACTTAGATTTATGTCATCTCAACAACATAGATTTATGTCATCTCAACAACTTAGATTTATGTCATCTAAATAACTTAGATTTATGTAATCTCAACAACTTAGATTTATGTCATCTCAACAACTTAGATTTATGTTATCTCAACAACTTAGATTTATGTCATCTAAACAACTTAGATTTATGTTATCTCAACAACATAGATTTATGTCATCTCAACAACTTAGATTTATATCATCTCAACAACTTAGATTTATGTCATCTCAACAATTTAGATTTATATCATCTCAACAACTTAGATTTATATCATCTCAACAACTTAGATTTATATCATCTCAACAACTTAGATTTATGTCATCTCAACAACTTAGATTTATATCATCTCAACAACTTAGATTTATATCATCTCAACAACTTAGATTTATGTCATCTCAACAACTTAGATTTATGTCATCTCAACAACTTAGATTTATATCATCTCAACAACTTAGATTTATATCATCTCAACAACTTAGATTTATGTCATCTCAACAACTTAGATTTATGTCATCTCAACAACTTAGATGTATGTCATCTCAACAACTTAGATTTATATCATCTCAACAACGTAGATTTATGTCATATCAACAACTTAGATTTATGTCATCTCTACAACTTAGATTTATATCATCTCAACAACATTGATTTATGTCATCTCAACAACTTAGATTTATGTCATCTCAACAACTTAGATTTATGTCATCTCAACAACTTAGATTTATATCATCTCAACAACTTAGATTTATATCATCTCAACAACTTAGATTTATATCATCTCAACAACGTAGATTTATATCATCTCAACAACTTAGATTTATATCATCTCAACAACGTTGATTTATATCATCTCAACAACGTAGATTTATGTCATCTCAACAACGTAGATTTATATCATCTCAACAACTTAGATTTATATCATCTCAACAACGTAGATTTATATCTTCTCAACAACGTAGATTTATATCATCTCAACAACGTAGATTTATGTCATCTCAACAACTTAGATTTATATCATCTCAACAACTTAGATTTATGTCATATCAACAACTTAGATTTATGTCATCTCTACAACTTAGATTTATATCATCTCAACAACATTGATTTATGTCATCTCAACAACTTAGATTTATGTCATCTCAACAACTTGGACTTATGTCATCTCAACAACTTGGACTTATGTCATCTCATCAACTTGGACTTATGTCATCTCATCAACTTGGACTTATGTCATCTCAACAACTTGGACTTATGTCATCTCAACAACTTGGACTTATGTCATCTCAACAACTTGGACTTATGTCATCTCAACAACTTGGACTTATGTCATCTCAACAACTTGGACTTATGTCATCTCAACAACTTGGACTTATGTCATCTCAACAACTTGGACTTATGTCATCTCAACAACTTAGATTTATATCATCTCAACAACTTAGATTTATATCATCTCAACAACTTAGATTTATGTCATCTCATCAACTTGGACTTATGTCATCTCAACAACTTGGACTTATGTCATCTCAACAACTTAGATTTATGTCATCTCAACAACTTAGATTTATATCATCTCAACAACTTAGATTTATATCATCTCAACAACTTAGATTTATATCATCTCAACAACTTAGATTTATATCATCTCAACAACTTAGATTTATATCATCTCAACAACTTAGATTTATATCATCTCAACAACTTAGATTTATGTCATCTCAACAAATTAGATTTATGTCATCTCAACAACATAGATTTATGTCATCTCAACAACTTGGACTTATGTCATCTCAACAACTTAGATTTATGTTATCTCAACAACTTAGATTGATATCATCTCAACAACTTAGATTTATGTCATCTCAACAACTTAGATTTATATCATCTCAACAACTTAGATTTATGTCATCTAAACAACTTAGATTTATATCATCTCAACAACTTAGATTTATATCGTCTCAACAACATAGATTTATGTCATCTAAACAACTTAGATTTATGTCATCTCAACAACTTAGATTTATGTCATCCTAACAACTTAGATTTATGTCATCTCAACAACTTAGATTTATGTCATCTCAACAACTTAGATTTATGTCATCTCAACAACTTAGATTTATGTTATCTCAACAACTTAGATTTATGTCATCTCAACAACTTAGATTTATGTCATCTCAACAACATAGATTTATGTCATCTCAACAACTTAGATTTATGTCATCTAAATAACTTAGATTTATGTAATCTCAACAACTTAGATTTATGTCATCTCAACAACTTAGATTTATGTTATCTCAACAACTTAGATTTATGTCATCTAAACAACTTAGATTTATGTTATCTCAACAACATAGATTTATGTCATCTCAACAACTTAGATTTATATCATCTCAACAACTTAGATTTATGTCATCTCAACAATTTAGATTTATATCATCTCAACAACTTAGATTTATATCATCTCAACAACTTAGATTTATATCATCTCAACAACTTAGATTTATGTCATCTCAACAACTTAGATTTATATCATCTCAACAACTTAGATTTATATCATCTCAACAACTTAGATTTATGTCATCTCAACAACTTAGATTTATGTCATCTCAACAACTTAGATTTATATCATCTCAACAACTTAGATTTATATCATCTCAACAACTTAGATTTATGTCATCTCAACAACTTAGATTTATGTCATCTCAACAACTTAGATGTATGTCATCTCAACAACTTAGATTTATATCATCTCAACAACGTAGATTTATGTCATATCAACAACTTAGATTTATGTCATCTCTACAACTTAGATTTATATCATCTCAACAACATTGATTTATGTCATCTCAACAACTTAGATTTATGTCATCTCAACAACTTAGATTTATGTCATCTCAACAACTTAGATTTATATCATCTCAACAACTTAGATTTATATCATCTCAACAACTTAGATTTATATCATCTCAACAACGTAGATTTATATCATCTCAACAACTTAGATTTATATCATCTCAACAACGTTGATTTATATCATCTCAACAACGTAGATTTATGTCATCTCAACAACGTAGATTTATGTCATCTCAACAACTTAGATTTATATCATCTCAACAACGTAGATTTATATCTTCTCAACAACGTAGATTTATATCATCTCAACAACGTAGATTTATGTCATCTCAACAACTTAGATTTATATCATCTCAACAACTTAGATTTATGTCATATCAACAACTTAGATTTATGTCATCTCTACAACTTAGATTTATATCATCTCAACAACATTGATTTATGTCATCTCAACAACTTAGATTTATGTCATCTCAACAACTTAGATTTATGTCATCTCAACAACTTAGATTTATATCATCTCAACAACTTAGATTTATATCATCTCAACAACTTAGATTTATATCATCTCAACAACGTAGATTTATATCATCTCAACAACTTAGATTTATATCATCTCAACAACGTAGATTTATATCATCTCAACAATGTAGATTTATGTCATCTCAACAACGTAGATTTATATCATCTCAACAACGTAGATTTATATCATCTCAACAACGTAGATTTATATCTTCTCAACAACGTAGATTTATATCATCTCAACAACGTAGATTTATGTCATCTCAACAACTTAGATTTATATCATCTCAACAACTTAGATTTATGTCATCTCAACAACTTAGATTTATATCATCTCAACAACTTAGGTTTATATCATCTCAACAACTTAGATTTATGTCATCTCAACAACTTAGATTTATATCATCTCAACAACGTAGATTTATATCATCTCAACAACTTAGATTTATATCATCTCAACAACTTAGATTTATGTCATCTCAACAACTTAGATTTATGTCATCTCAACAACTTAGATTTATGTTATCTCAACAACTTAGATGTATGTCATCTCAACAACTTAGATGTATGTTATCTCAACAACGTAGATTTATATCATCTCAACAACATAGATTTATGTCATCTCAACAACTTAGATTTATGTCATCTCAACAACTTAGATTTATGTCATCTCAACAACTTAGATTTATGTCATCTCAACAACTTAGATTTATGTCATCTCAACAACTTAGATTTATGTTATCTCAACAACTTAGATTTATGTCATCTCAACAACTTAGATTTATGTTATCTCAACAACTTAGATGTATGTTATCTCAACAACTTAGATTTATGTCATCTCAACAACTTAGATTTATGTCATCTCAACAACTTAGATTTATGTCATCTCAAAGAGTTAGACTTATATCACTGCATGAGATGGTATGCTATTCCTAGACGGTGTGCTATTCCTAGACGGTGTGCTATTCCTGAACGGTGTGCTATTCCTGAACGGTTTGCTATTACTGAAAGGTGTGCTATTCCTAGACGGTGTGCTATTCCTAAACGGTTTGTTGTCTGTCGCGTGCTTGTTGTCACTGGCATATCGATTGTCACGAGCTGACCTATATACACAAATATAGGTCATGGGCGCTCTAGCCATACATGGCTGGATCTGTCTCTTCCCTGTCTGCTCACATGATAGTAGTGGAGTTATTTATGACACGACTCTCGGGCACCAGAGATAGACTGAGGGGATGATTGGCGTGGCCATTTTTTTTTTTTTTTTTTTTACTATGTGCTATGATCTGCAGCCAGATTTTCCCAGTTTCTTTCACTGATAGAGAATTTCCCCAAGGAAGCCCTGCAAACATCTTTATATTTCAACACTGGTCTACCCTTTGGTCTATTTCCGTCCTTAAGTTCGCCATACAATTTTTGATTGGGAATACGATTGTTTGCCATTCTTCTTACATGACCCAGCCACCTTAGTTTACGACTCCAAAGTGTTGCCATGATCGATGGGAGTTTGGTTCGTTGTAAGACATTAGAGTTAGTTACTTTGTCCTGCCATTTGGTGTTCATTATCTTTCGAATGAGGACTTCCGTTTCCAAAGATGGTGGAACTAGTTCACGTTCTCTCGATCGCTGCAGAAAGTGCATTTGGGGTCTGATTAATTTCGGTTCTCCATTTCACTTTTCTGTGTTAAAGTCAAAATGATGTTCTACTTAATAAATCTACGCCGATAGAGCGGGGTAGTACACCGGCGTATATTCCTTTTTGACAAAGCAAGTGTTGTGAATGCGACCTTCAACCGTCTAGACTGCGCTTTAAGTCACATTGGTGCTGTTCGTGACCGTTGTTGGAGTTGCTTGAAGCAAGTTATCTACACGTCGCTCATTAATGTGAACTGATTTGTCAGGTCAGCCGCAGTTTTGTCTCTTTAGGGAATTTGCACTGTGTTTTGTTCGTCGTAGGCTGCATTCACTAGAGTAATCAGGAATCTAAAGGGCGCAGACATTGTGGTGTGTGCTACGTCATCGTAATGGCTCATCGTATGTCCCTAGACCGGCCATACGCTAATCGTACGGTCTGTTGTTTGATGTGCGACGGCGATAATCTGACGACTAACTGTGTGTTTAAATGTTCTGAAATGGAGCCAGAAACGTTGGCCTAACATCATCAAGCGTTATACATGAAAAAAACAAATGACGATCATCCTTTTGAAGAGGACGTGAACTTCGGGTATATGGTGGATAGGCGGCAGGATCCATTGAGGGCTATGCATGAAAAGTGTTCCTTGTTGCAGTTTCCTCGTATTTCAAGTCCGGCTTGTTGCAGGAGCTACTGAGTTAAGTGGGTTAAGACAAAGAAATGCAAGTGAAGGCATACAAATAGAAGCTGCAGTAAAGCTGAATGTGAGGGAAAATTGAAAAAAAAATAGAAAAAAATGGTATGTTAAAAGCTTTACGTGATTAGTAGACGACACAGATTTGAACGACGTTTCGGCTCAATAGACCTTCAGCAGGAACAAACAAACAACACGCACACACAGATATGTAAGTAAATAAAACTGATCCTACATAGCTAACTAGTAACGAAACATCCAAAACAAAAATAATAGAAATTGGTTAAAGAAAATAAAAATGACTTCCCTGTGTCGTGGACCGTGGTCAGAATGGAAAAGGAATGGTCACACGAGTGTAGCTGTAATTATACCCTCAGGTCAGGTGAAGGGTTCTAATTCCGTTCTCACAGTTATTTGCGTCTCAGTCGCATCTGCCAGGATGACCAAGATTTCCTCCTACAGGCTCACCTCATGTTAGGTTTCCTCAGCCGCCGGCTTTATCCAGACTCGATCCTCCAGTCTGCCCTCCAGCGGGTCATCCTTATCTCCCGTCCCGAGGCACTCACTCCTTCCGACCGTCCCCCCCCCCTCTGAGAGAACTATACTCACCCTCACATATCATCCTCACAACTTAGCTGCTGTGAAGATACTCAACCGCTACCGTTCCATTCTCCTCTCTGATCCCACAACCCGTCTATTTTTTAGTGATCCCCCGATGATCGCCTTCAAGAGCGACAGGAATTTGGAAGATATTCTGGTTAGGAACCATCTCCCTCGCTCCTACCCTCAACACTTCGGTACGGCCCCTTGTGGTCGGAACTGTATCACCTGTGCCTATGTGCTCCCTACTGACTCGGTCTTATTCCCTAATGGACGGTTCGAGATCAAGCATGGCTTCACATGTGTGTCCCGCAACATCATTTATGCCATCATATGCCAACGATGCCACATGATCTATATTGGCGAGTCTGGGAGACGATTAGCGCATAGAGTTTGTAAACATCTACGAGATGTTCAACAGAATACTGGCACTCCAGTGTCTTCCCATTTCAACTCCCCAGACCACAAGGGCAAAGACGACATCCGTGTCACTGGTATTGTCCTTTGTCACTCTGGCGACCGCAGCCGATTTGCTTTGGAGAATCGCCTCATAGTCCAGTATAGTTCGCTGACCCCACGAGGCATGAATGTATCACACTCGTACACATAGTTTCCTTTCGGTTACTCCTTCCCTTTTGCATAGCCTTCTCTACTGCCCATGTTTGAGCTCTTTAGTCTATCTACTATGCCATGTCATTCATAGCTCACCTCCGCTAGTCCCCATTGAGACACCTCGGTGGTCTCCTATATACCTTTTTTGTGTGCTACTTACCCTTCATATGTTTTTATTGTATCCCACTCTCAGACATCTCACTCTTTCCGCCTATTTGAGCACCTGCTGGTCTACTGTTCTATTCTTTCTCCTTTGTGTTTGCACACTGACCACGGTGTGATCTCCTCTGGTTATGTGTGCGTTATGCGCACATTTCTGCACATATATGATTGTACCCGTATGGATGTGCACATGCATGTATGTGTTCATATGTATGGGCATTGGTATATATATATATATATATATATATATATATATATGATATATGCATGTATGTGTGTGCTTGTTGGTATGCATATATATGTATGTGTATGTATGTATATGTGTGTGTTAATATGTATAGGTATGTGCATGTCTGTTTGTACGTGTATATATGTATACACGCATCTGTGTGTGTGTATACATGTATTTATTGGCCCTTAGATACTTTCAGACATTGTCAGTGTCTTTGCTGTCGAGGTAACCTAGACAGCGTTCCCCTCACTCGTGTATTTTTAGAACCCTTCACCTGACCTGAGGGTATAATTACAGCTACACTCGTGGGACCATTCCTTTCAATTCTGACCACGGTCCACGACACAGGGAAGTCATTTTTATTTTCTTTAACCAATTTCAATTATTTTTGTTTTGGATGTTTCGTTACTAGTTAGCTATGCTGAGTTAATTAAACCTCTACATTCATCAACATTAAACCTCTACATTCATCAGCATTAAACCTCTACATTCATCAACATTAAACCTCTACATTCACCAACATTAAACCTCTACATTCACCAACATTAAACCTCTACATTCATCAACATTAAACCTCTACATTCATCAACATTAAACCTCTACATTCATCAACATTAAACCTTTACATTCATCAACATTGAAACCTCTACATTCATCAACATTGAAACCTCTACATTCATAAACATTAAACCTCTACATTCATCAACATTAAACCTCTACATTCATCAACATTAAACATCTACATTCATCAATATTAAACCTCTACATTCATCAACATTGAAACCTCTACATTCATCAACATTAAACCTCTACATTCATCAACATTAAACCTCTACATTCATCAACATTAAACCTCTACATTCATCGACATTAAACCTCTACATTCATCAACATAAAACCTCTACATTCACCAACATTAAACCTCTACATTCATAAACATTAAACTTCTACATTCATCAACATTAAACCTCTACATTCATCAACATTAAACCTCTACATTCATCAATATTAAACATCTACATTCATCAACATTAAACCTCTACATTCATCGACATTAAACCTCTACATTCATCAACATTAAACCTCTACATTCATCAACATTAAACCTCTACATTCATCAATATTAAACCTCTACATTCATCAATATTAAACCTCTACATTCATCGACATTAAACCTCTACATTCATCAACATTAAACCTCTACATTCATCAACATTAAACCTCTACATTTATCAACATTAAACCTCTACATTCATGAACATTAAACCTCTACATTCAACATTAAACCTCTACATTCATGAACATTAAACCTCTACATTCACCAACATTAAACCTCTACATTCATCAACATTAAACCTCTACATTCATCAACATTAAACCTCTACATTCAATATTAAACCTCTACATTCATGAACATTAAACCTCTACATTCATCAACATTAAACCTCTAAATTCATCAACATTAAACCTCTACATTCATCAACATTAAACCTCTACATTCATAAACATTAAACCTCTACATTCATCAACATAAAACCTCTACATTCACCAACATTAAACCTCTACATTCACCAACATTAAACTTCTACATTGATCAACATTAAACCTCTACATTCATCAACATTAAACCTCTACATTCATCGACATTAAACCTCTACATTCATCAACATTAAACCTCTACATTCATCAACATTAAACCTCTACATTCATCAATATTAAACCTCTACATTCATCAATATTAAACCTCTACATCCATCGACATTAAACCTCTACATTCATCAACATTAAACCTCTACATTCATCAACATTAAACCTCTACATTCATCAACATTAAACCTCTACATTCATCGACATTAACCCTCTACATTCATCAACATTAACCCTCTACATTCATCAACATTAAACCTCTAAATTCATCAACATTAAACCTCTACATTCATCAACATTAAACCTCTACATTCATAAACATTAAACCTCTACATTCATCAACATAAAACCTCTACATTCACCAACATTAAACCTCTACATTCACCAACATTAAACTTCTACATTCATCAACATTAAACCTATACATTCATCAACATTAAACCTCTACATTCATCAATATTAAACCTCTACATTCATCAATATTAAACCTCTACATCCATCGACATTAAACCTCTACATTCATCAACATTAAACCTCTACATTCATCAACATTAAACCTCTACATTCATCAACATTAAACCTCTACATTCATCGACATCAACCCTCTACATTCATCAACATTAACCCTCTACATTCATCAACATTAACCCTCTACATTCATCAACATTAACCCTCTACATTCATCAACATTAACCCTCTACATTCATCAACATTAACCCTCTACATTCATCAACATTAACCCTCTACATTCATCAACATTAACCCTCTACATTCATCAACATTAACCCTCTACATTCATCAACATTAACCCTCTACATTCATTAACATTAACCCTCTACATTCATCAACATTAACCCTCTACATTCATCAACATTAACCCTCTACATTCATCAACATTAAACCTCTACATTCATCAACATTAACCCTCTACATTCATCAACATTAACCCTCTACATTCATTAACATTAACCCTCTACATTCATCAACATTAACCCTCTACATTCATCAACATTAACCCTCTACATTCATCAACATTAACCCTCTACATTCATCAACATTAACCCTCTACATTCATCAACATTAACCCTCTACATTCATCAACATTAACCCTCTACATTCATCAACATTAACCCTCTACATTCATCAACATTAACCCTCTACATTCATCAACATTAAACCTCTACATTCATCAACATTAACCCTCTACATTCATCAACATTAACCCTCTACATTCATCAACATTAAACCTCTATATTCATCAACATTAACCCTCTACATTCATCAACATTAACCCTCTACATTCATTAACACTCTTTATCTCCTGCCTTCCACAAACATCCCTGTATTTCACAGCAATCTCCCATATTTTCTCCTTTCTTATTTTCCCCTCTCTTTTAATCCTCTCACCTGTATCTTCTCTCCTGTATTCCCCTCACCTGTATTCCTCTCTCCTGTTTTCATCTCTCCTGTATTCCACTCTTCTGTATTCCTCTCAATTCTATTACCGTCGTATGTATTTCCCTCTTCCGTATTCGCATCTCCTGTATTCCCATCCCCTGTATTCCTTTCTCTTGTATTCCTCTTTCCTGTATTCCTGTCTCCTGTATACCACTCTCCTGTATTCCTCTCTCCTGTATTCCTCTCTCCTGTATTCCACTCTCCTGTATTCCTCTCTCCTGTATTCCTATCTCCTGTATTCATCTCTCCTGTATTCCTCTTTCCTGTATTCATCTCTCCTGTATTCCACTCTCCTGTATTCCACTCTCCTGTATTCCACTCTCCTGTATTCCTCTCTCCTGTATTCCTATCTCCTGTATTCCTCTCTCCTGTATTCCACTCTCCTGTATTCATCTCTCCTGTATTCCCATCTCCTGTATTCCACTCTCCTGTATTCATCTCTCCTGTATTCCCATCTCCTGTATTCCACTCTCCTGTATTCATCTCTCCTGTATTCATCTCTCCTGTATTCCCCTTTCCTCTATTCCCCAGAACCAGTGTTCTTGTTATCTTCACGAGAGATTTTCTCAACAGCAACATCACGAGTAGTGCACAAGCTAACAACGCCGAGTGTTGCAGACAAGATTCAAGATGGGGAAGGGAATGTCACATCTCTCCAAGGAGGACTTGAAGTTCCTGCAGGAAAACACAAAGTTCAGCAAGGACGAGATCAAGCAGTGGTACAAGGGATTCATGGTCAGTCTCCTTGAAGCTTTCTCTTGGTGTGTGCTCTCTAAGCTGCTTTCTTCATGCCAGAGCTTTTTTAGCCCTTCCTTCCTTCTCACTATTCCTTCCTTCCCACAATTCCTTCCTTACCATGCTTCCTTCCTTTCCACGCTTCCTTCCTTCATTCCTTCATTCCTTCCTTTCTTTCCATGCTTCCTTTCTTTATTCCTTTGCACACTTCCTTCTTACCTTCTCAGGCTTCCTTCCTTTATTTTTTTCCCATGCTTACTTCCTTCCTTCATTCCTTCCCAAGCTTATGTCCTTCCTTCCCTCACTTTCTTCTTTTTTTAACCTCTCCTTCCTTCCTTCCTTTCTTTCTTCCTTCCTTCCTTCCTCCCTCCCTCCCTCACTCCCTGACCCTCCCTCCCTGACCCTCCCTCCTTTCCTTCCTTCCTCCCTTCCTTCCTTCCTTCCCTTGCTTACTTCCTTCGCTTACTTCTTCCTTCACTTCATCATCATCATTGAGTGCCGTCTCTGCATCAATGGTTGGCTACCATGGAGAGCCATCCCTCACTGCCTCTTGTTTTGATGGTACGGGTTGTCATAGGCTGACTTGTCCGTCTTTTGATGTTACTCATCCAAGTTAGTCTTGGTCTGCCTCTGTCTCTTTTACCTTGTATTTTCTCCTCCAAGATTACTTTTAGCAGGCTTTTGTGTCTTTTAACATGGCCAAAAAAATCACATTTGTCTTGTTCTAATTGTGTTTAGTAGTTCTCTTTTAATTTTTAGTTGTTTTAAAACTTCATCTTTTGTTATCTTTCCTTTCCATCCAATTCTACCTATTCTTCTATATATCCACATTTCAAAGGCTTCAATTTTCTGTTTTCTTGTCTAATGTCCATGTTTCTTCATCATACAGGAATTTTGAGAAGATGTAACATTTTGCTATTCTTAGTTTCAGCCCTGCTGTTATTTGTTTTGTTGTTAGTATATTTTTCATGGCATTAAAATTACTTTTTGCCATTCCTATTCTTTTGTTTATTTCAGTTGTACAATTTCCATCACTGGTTATAGTATGTCCAAGGTAGTTGTAGCTCTGGACTGTCTCCAGGTCTATTCCTTTAATTTTTATATCCATTTATGGGTTTTGAGTATTTTCTTTGTTTATGATCACAGTTTTAGTCTTTTTGATATTCATATCTAGTTCATTTTTTTTGCTTGTTATGTTTATTTCATTAAGTAATTGTTGTAGGTCTTTAGGATTTTCAGCTAGTAGAACAGTATCATCAGCATCTTCTTCAACTTTTTTAAGCTCCCTGTGGAGCATAGGTCTTCAAAAAACACTTTCCAAGTCGTTCTGTTTTTTACCATTCTTTTAAGATCATTTCCATGTCTTTCCCATCATCTTCATCTCTGCTTCTATCTGTCTTCTCCAAGAATTCCTTGGTCTTCCTCTTTGTCTTTTCCCCTAGGGATTCCAAAAAAGGGTCTGTTGTGTAATACTCTCAGTTGGCTTCCGTAGTGTGTGTCCTATCCAGCGTCATCGTCTTCGCTGTATCTCTTTATCCACTGGTGTTTGACTGGTACATTTCCATAATTCTATGTTAGTGATTTTGTCCTGCCATTTCCATCCTTTTATTCTGCGTAAGCATCCATTAATGAAAGTCTGTATCTTCGTGATTGTCAGTTTTGTTGTTCTCCATGTTTCACAGCCATATAATAGGACCGACTTAACATTTGAGTTGAAAATTTTTATTTTTGTATTTAACCTAATTTCTTTGGATTTCCATATGTTTCCCAGTGCAATGAAAGCTCCTCTTGCTTTTGATATCCTTATTTTGGTATCATTTTCTGTTCCTCCCTCTTTATCTATATTACTGCCCAGATATATGTAAGATTGTACATCTAGTAGAGGTATTTCTCCTAGTTTTATTTGGTTATTGCCAACTGTATAAATTCCCATAATGTTGGTCTTATCTCTATTAATCTTCAGTCCTAGCTGTTGTGATCTCTCATCAAGTATGCTCATTTTATCCTGCATCTGTTGATGGCTGTGTGATAGGAGAGCTATGTCATCAGCAAAGTCTAAATCATCAAGTTGCTTGGTCAGTGACCACTGGATTCCATTTCTGTTGTTTTGAGTTATTTTCATAATCCAATCTATGGCCAGTAGAAAGAGAAATGGGGACAGAAGGCATCCTTGCCTTACTCCTGATCTTATTTCAAATGCTTCTGTAAGCTGTCCTTCATGCACCACACTACATTTCGTTCCTTCATACATTGTTTTTTATCAGGTTAATAAACTTTATGGGGATTCCGTAATGACTCAGCAACTTCCAAAGCATTCTTCTGTCTAAACTATCAAATGCCTTTTCGTAATCTATGAATCCAATATAAAGTGGGGATTTTAGTTCTAAACTTTGTTCAACTATTATACTTAGAGTAGTTATTTGATCAGCACATGATCTGTTCTTCCTAAAACCTGCTTGTTCATCTCTCAAATGTTTCTCTATGGCCTCTTTTAGTCTCTCCAAAATGATTCTGCTTAATATTTTTCCTGGCACTGATAGTAGCATAATTCCCCTATAATTTGTGCACTCCTGTAAACTTCCTTTCTTTGGTAGTTTGATCATATAACCTTCTTTCCAGTCTTTAGGTATTTCTTCCCTCTCCCAAATTGTATCTAATAAATATGTAACATCTTGGTAGAGGTGTTAATATCTGCTTTGATGGCTTCTGAAGGAATTTCATCTGGTCCTGTGGCTTTACCTTTTTTTAATAGTTTGATGGCTTTCATTATTTCTTCTTTGCTTGGTTTTCCACTGTTAACGTGTAACTCATCTTCTGCTGGCAGTATATCTGGAGGATTATTTGAGTCGGGTCTGTTCAAAAGTTCTTCAAAGTGCTCTTTCCATCTCTCCATTTGTTCCCTTAAATTACTAAGCAGATTTCCTTTCTTATCTTTGATAAAGGCATTGATCTGTTTGTATTTTCCACTTAATTTCTTTGTGC
This sequence comes from Megaustenia siamemsis, assembly GCA_032433765.1. Lineage (NCBI taxonomy): Eukaryota > Metazoa > Mollusca > Gastropoda > Stylommatophora > Ariophantidae > Megaustenia > Megaustenia siamemsis. The sequence continues at coordinate 2,149,904 of JAVIAB010000160.1, forward strand.
TGTTGTACAGTTCTTTCATATTCCCTTTATTCGCTGCTTCTTCTGCCTCTTTAGCTAGTTCATCTATATATTTCCTCTTATCCCTTTTAATGCATCTTCTCACTTCTTGGTTCACCTCTGTGTAAGCTTCTTGTGTCTTGGCTTTATTATTTCTCGTTTTGCTTGATCATCAGCATATCTTAGGTTACTGATTATCTTTCCATTAATGTTTAGACCTGGCATCTCCTTCATTTCATTCCTGCCAAATATAATGGTCTGCCCTTATTTCACTTCTTTCCTTTACTTCCTTCCTTTACTTCCTTCCTTCACTTCCTTACATTAACTCCTTCCTTTTTTTCCTTCCTTCATTTACTTCCTTCCTTCATTTACTTCCTTCCTTTACTTTCCTTTCTTTGCTTCCTTTCTTTCCTTCCTTTCTTTCCTTCCTTTCTTTCCTTCCTTTCTTTCTTTCCTTTCTTTCCTTCCTTTCTTTCCTTCCTTTCTTTACTTCCTTCCTTTACTTCCTTTACTTCCTTCTTTACTTCCTTCCTTTACTTCATTCCTTTCCTTTCTTTACTTTCTTCCATTACTTCCTTCCATTACTTCCTTCCTTCATTTACTTCCTTCCTTCGTTTACTTCCTTCCTTCTTTTACTCCCTTCCTTTACTTTTTTTCTTTACTTACTTCCTTCCTGTACTTCCTTCCTGCACTTCCTTACTTTACATCCTTCCTTTAATCCCTTCCTTTACTTCCTTTCTTCACTTCCTTACTTTACTTCCTTCCTTTACTTCCTTCCTTCACTTCCTTACATTACTTCCTTCCTTTACTTCCTTCCTTCACTGTCTTACTTTACTTCCTTCCTTCATTTACTTCCTTCCTTCATTTACTTCCTTTCCTTCCTTTACTTCCTTCCTTTACTTTCCTTTCTTTGCTTTCTTTCTTTACTTCCTTTCTTTACTTCTTTCCTTTATTTCCTTCCTTTCCTTTCCTTCATTTTCTTCCTTCCTTTACTTCATTCCTTTCCTTTCCTTCCTTTACTTCTTTCCTTTACTTCCTTCCTTTCCTTTCCTTCCTTTACTTCCTTCCTTTACTTCCTTCCTTTACTTCCTTTCTTTACTTCCTTTACTTCCTTCCTTTACTTCCTTTACTTCATTCCTTTCCTTTCCTTCCTTTACTTCCTTTCTTTACTTTTTTTTACTTCCTTCCTTTACTTCATTTCTTTACTTCCTTTCTTTATTTCCTTTCTTTATTTCCTTCCTGTACTTCCTTTATTTACTTCCTTCCTTTACTTCCTTTCTTTACTTCCTTCCTTTACTTCCCTTCTTTACTTCCTATGTTTACTTTCTTCCTTTACTTCCTTCCTTTACCTCCTTCTTTCACTTCCTTCCTTCACTACCTGCTTGAACTTCCTTCATTTACTTCTTCCTTCCTTCATTTACTTCTTCCTTCCTTTACCTCCTTCCTTTACTTCCTTCCTTTACTTCCTTTTTGTTTACTTCCTTTCATTACTTCCTTCCCATCCTTCCTTCACTACCTGCCTTCACTTCCTGCTTTACTTCCTTCCTTCACTTCCTTCCTTCACCTCCTTTCTTTGTACTTCCTTCCTTTACTTCCTTCCTTCCATTACTTCCTTCCTTCCATTACTTCCTTCCATTACTTCCTTTCTTAACTTCCTTTCTTTACTTCCTTCCTTTACTTCCTTCCATTCCTTCCTTTACTTCCTTTCTATATCCTTCCTTTATTTAATTTCTTTACTTCCATTCTTTACCTCCTTCCTTTACTTCCTTTGTTTACTTTCTTCCTTTATTTAATTTCTTTACTTCCTTCCTTTACTTCCTTTCTTTACTTCATTCCTTTAGTTCCTTTCTTTACTTCCTTTCTTTACTTTCTTCCTTTATTTAATTTCTTTTCTTCCATTCTTTACCTCCTTCCTTTACTTCCTTCCTTTACTTCCTTTCTTTACTTCCTTCCTTTACTTCCTTTCTTTGCTTCCTTCCTTTATTTAATTTCTTTACTTCCATTCTTTACCTCCTTCCTTTACTTCCTTTGTTTACTTTCTTCCTTTATTTAATTTCTTTACTTCATTCCTTTACTTCCTTTCTTACTTCCTTCTTTTACTTCCTTTACTTCCTTCCTTTCTTTGCTTCCTTCCTTTACCTCCTTCATTCACTTCCTTCCTTTACTTCCTAACTTCACTTCATGCCTTAACTTCCTTTCTTTACTTCCTTCCTTTCCCTCCTTCTTTCAGTTCCCTCACTTCATTTCTTTATTTCCTTCCTTTACTTCCTGCCTTCACTTCCTGCCTTTAATTCCTTCCTTTACTTCCTTTCTTTACTTCATTCCTTCACATCCTTCCTTCACAATCTTCCTTTACTTCGTGCCTTTACTTCCTTCCTTCACTTCATTCCTTCACTTACTTCATTCACTTCCTGCCTTCACTTCCTTCCTTTACTTCCTTTCTTTACTTCTTTCTTTTACTTCCTGCCTTTACTTCCTTCCTTTACTTCCTTCCTTCACTTCCTCCCTTCACTCCCTTCCTTCAATTCCTTCCTTCACTCCCTTCACTCCCTTCCTTCCTTCCTTCCTTCACTCCCTTCCTTCACTCCCTTCCTTTACTTCCTTCCTTCACTTCCTTCCTTTACTTCCTTCCTTTATTCCCTTCCTTTACTCCCTTCCTTTACTCCCTTCCTTTACTTCCTTCCTTTACTTCCTTCCTTCACTTCCTTCCTTCACTTCCTTCCTTCACTCCATTCCTTTACTCCCTTCCTTTACTTCCTTCCTTTACTTCCTTCCTTTACTTCCTTCCTTCACTTCCTTCCTTTACTCCCTTCTTTTACTCCCTTCCTTTACTTCCTTCCTTTACTCCCTTCCTTTACTTACTTCCTTTACTTCCTTCCTTCACTTCCTTCCTTCCTTCCTTCCTTCCTTCACTTCCTTCCTTCACTCCATTCCTTTACTCCCTTCCTTTACTTCCTTCCTTCACTTCCTTCCTTCACTCCATTCCTTTACTTCCTTCCTTTACTTCCTTCCTTCACTTCCTTCCTTCCTTCCTTCCTTCACTTCCTTCCTTCACTTCCTTCCTTTACTTCCTTCCTTTACTTCCGTCCTTTACTTCCTTCCTTCACTTCCTTCCTTTACTTCCTTCCTTTACTTCCTGCCTTCACTTCCTTCCTTCACTTCCTTCCTTTACTTCCTGCCTTCACTTCCTTCCTTCACTTCCTTCCTTTACTTCCTTCCTTCACTTCCTTCATTCACTCCATTCCTTTACTTCCTTCCTTCACTTCCTTCCTTCACTTCCTTCCTTTACTTCCTTCCTTCACTTCCTTCCTTCACTCCATTCCTTTACTTCCTGCCTTCACTTCCTTCCTTCACTTCCTTCCTTTACTTCCTGCCTTCACTTCCTTCCTTCACTTCCTTCCTTTACTTCCTGCCTTCACTTCCTTCCTTCACTTCCTTCCTTTACTTCCTTCCTTTACTTCCTGCCTTCACTTCCTTCCTTCACCTCCTGCCTACTGATACTATAGTCTCTCGTGTTCTCCTCTCACTTCCCTCATGCCACAGTCTCTTTTCTTCTCTCCCTTACTTACTCATTTCATCCCTCAACATACCAGCACTCCTGCACTTGTTACTGAAGCCACCCTCTGTCTAACCGGCCCTCTGCTTGTCCTCAGCGAGACTGTCCTGATGGAACTCTCTCCAAGGGAAAGTTCATGGAAGTCTACTCTCAGTTTTTCCCTAGCGGCGACCCAGTAGGGTTCTGTGACCATGTGTTCCGCTCGTTTGACAAAGATGGAAGCGGATCGATTGAGTTTAAGGAGTTCTTGCTGGCCATCAACATCACGTCCAACAAGGGAGACCCCAGGGAGAAGCTCAACTGGGCATTCACGATGTACGACATCGATGGCAATGGTACCATAGACAAGGCTGAGATGGAAAACATCATTGGGGTGAGGCTGGGTCTGTGTGTGTGTGCGGTCATGTGGTGCTCGGATTGTGTGTGTGGTCATGTTAGGTTCAGATTGGGTATGTGTGGTCACATGGTGTTTGGATAGTTTGTGTGTGGTCACATGGGCTTGGATTGTGTGTCTGGTCATGTGAGCCTGAGGAAATTTGTGTGTGGTCATGTGGAGCTGAGATTTATATGTGTGTGGTTACGTGGGGGCTGAGATTTGTGTGTTTGTATGTGCGCATGTACGAGTGCATGCATGCGGGTGTGTGCGTGTGAAAGAGAGAGATGACAAGGGTCTTGGATTGTTTGTAATCACATGTGTCTATGAATTGTGTGTGCTGTCCCAACAATTTGTGTGTGGTGGTCACATGAGGCTGAGATTTCCTCTGGTTTTGTGAGGCTGGGACTCTGGTTGTGTGTTATTATTGAATTTGTTTTGTGAACTTAAATGTCAGAATAGCCCCAGCATAGCGCTGACTGTGACACAGACCACATACTTATCTATACTTATGTCATCCATGACCTCTCAGTGCTGACTGAACTGGACAATGAACCTACTGAGAAAGAACTTCATGATGTCATCCGCGACCTCTCGAGTGGAAAAGCTTCGGTAATGACAACATCCCAGCTGAAGTACTCAAGGAAAACCTTGAAACACTCCTGCCCCACCTCTACAAACTCCTTGTCCAATGCTGGAGAAGTGGGGGATATACCCCAAGACATGAAAGATGCCAAGATTGTAACGTTATATACAAATAAGGGGGGACAAGCCGCGATTGCAACAATTATAGGGTTATATCCCTCCTGAGTATAACTGGATGGGCATTCGCAAGAATTGTTTTAAAGCACCTACATCAACTGGCGGAACATATCCTTTATGAGTCCCAATGTGGGTTTAGAGCTGGACGGTCAACTACCGACATGATTTTTACTCTCCACCAACTGCGGGATAAGTGCAAGGAACAGAGAAGACCTCTATTTATAGCCTTTGTTGATCTCACAAAGGCTTCTGACACCGTGAGCAGAGCAGGTCTATACAGGGTGCTGTTCGGCATCCCTCCTACATTGATCTCACAAAGGCTTCTGACACCGTGAGCAGAGCAGGTCTATACAGGGTGCTGTTCGGCATCCCTCCTACATGACTCAAGCTGATCAAGTCGTCTCATAACAATATGTCTGCCACCATCCTGTTCGACGGTAGATCTTCCAAACCCTTTGAGATGAACTGTGGAGTCAAACAAGGATATGTCCTTGCCACTACTCTATTTGGCATATGTTTCGCTGCCCTTCTACACATTGCGTTTGAAACCGTCTCTGGAGACATCTACATCCGTACAAGATCTGACGGCTCCTTATTCAATCTTACATGTCTGAGGTCAACATTTAAAATAACTGAGACTCTAATCAAGAAGATTATATTCGCTGATGATGCAGCACTGGTTGCTCATGATGAATCTGTTTAATCTACTTACTATTGTCCCTGGAGCACACACTTCTGAATCTCACATGAAAATACTTCACAACTAAATTATATTAGCCCTGACTGACTTATCTACATCGGACTTGTTCTCTATGTTTCTAATTCTACTAGTACTGTACTTGTTCTCTATGTTTCTAATTCTACTAGTACTGTACTTGTTCTATCTACTTCTCAACTAATTGATCCTAAGTAACTGCTATTCTCTCTACTAACTGCTCTTAACTAACTACTCAGATCTTGCCTCCAACTGCACCTCTCCTCCTAAGTTAACAAACTTATCTGATCTTGCCTCCAACTGCACATCTCCTCCAAAGTTAACAAACTACTCTGATCTTGCCTCCAGCTGCACCTCTCCTCCAAAGTTAACTAACTTCTCTGATCTTGCCTCCAACTGCACCTCACCTCCAAAGTTAACAAACTTCTCTGATCTTGCCTCCAACTGCACCTCACTCCAAAGTTAACAAACTTCTCTGATCTTGCCTCCAACTGCACCTCACCTCCAAAGTTAACAAACTTCTCTGATCTTGCCTCCAACTGCACCTCACCTCCAAAGTTAACAAACTTCTCTGATCTTGCCTCCAACTGCACCTCTCCTCCTAAGTTAACAAACTTCTCTGATCTTGCCTTCAACTGCACCTCTCCTCCTAAGTTAACAAACTTCTCTGATCTTGCCTCCAACTGCACCTCTCCTCCTAAGTTAACAAACTTCTCTGATCTTGCCTCCAACTGCACCTCTCCTAAGTTAACAAACTTCTCTGATCTTGCCTTCAACTGCACCTCTCCTCCTAAGTTAACTAACTTGTAGAAGACCACACTATTATCAAAACTGCCTTTAGCAGTTTCAGCTGAAGCCGAACTGAGCTCGTCTAGTTGACATTTCTGATTCGGATTCTCATCTAAGTTCTAACTGTAAAATTGTTGTGTACATCAAGCTAAATACCTGTCTAATTTGCATAATTTATTGACACAGGCTTCACGCAGTTATCTCACACCCAATAAAAAATCCATGATGTTAAATTTTATATGAACTTTGTGTCAAAATTGCTAAAACAAGGAGACCATCTTGATACCTAGTTGACCTTACTAATTTGTTCCAAAACATCTCTACCATGACTCTTACGAGTAACACCTCTTTGATCAACTTGACCTGCCCCAAGTTTGTTTGTCAACCTAATTCCTGTACATGTTGATGGGTCACGTCATGTTACCATCCCCACACCTTTCCAATAGCTGCTAGAAAATGTACATTGCCTCCAATTCCTTCACTAACTACTGGCCACTGTTATTCTTATGTTACTGTTATAATATGTTGAGAAATGGGTACCGACTAAGCTCTCCGACCCATGCTATAGCTTTATTTCCCCTTGTGTGATGTCGCCCACTCCCTGTTACAATGTGAGCAGTTTAGGTTTTCTCTTGCGGCAGGTGTCTTTTGGCAACAGGTGTGTTTAGTATATGTGACATAGTCGTTGATTAGACCAAAATTAACATCACTCTCAAACGAAAATCATCAACATTCACTCACAGTCTGGAGTAATCAATAGTCATTCAATGCTGAAAATCATCAACATTCACTTACGAGCACTCTACAATACAATCTTCATCCCAACGTTGTGCTACCAATGCCAGTCCTGGGCCCTAGATGCTAGAAAAATAAGAAAAATAACCTCTACAGAGATGAAATGTGTTAGACGAATGACAGGAAACAGTCTGAGAGATAAGATCAGAAATGAAGAGCTGAGAAAAAAGCTAGGAATAGCCCCCGCCATAGAATATACAAGGAAACAACAGATAAAATAGTTTGGCCACGTGACAAGGCAGAAAGATCAAAACTCAACACAACGAGCATTCAACAAACGTTGTGAGAACACCAGACCCAAGGGTCGACCACGAAAAAGATGGATCGATGGAATATTAGAAACACCAGGAAACATAACAGCAGCAGAGGCAAACAGAAGAGCAAAAGACCGCAAATTATATCTCCCCTCGACGCTGAAAGGCAGATGAGGAGAGAAAGAAGAAGAAGAAGTCTCACAATCTGGAGTATTCAACATTCACTCATAGCTGAAAATTATCAACATTCACTCATAGCTTAAAATTATCAACATTCACTCATAGCTGAAAATTATCAACATTCACTCATAGCTGAAAATTATCAACATTCACTCATAGCTGAAAATTATCAACATTCACTCATAGCTGAAAATTATCAACATTCACTCATAGCTGAAAATTATCAACATTCACTCATAGCTGAAAATACTCAACAATCACTCACGGCTGAGAGCCACCAACAATCACTCACGGCTGAGACAGTTTGTGTGCATGAGCCCATGGCACTTTTGTTCCGGGCTCACGTCGCGTCCTCGGTTAGATCTCATAGCAGCTACAGTTAATTGTCACAGGACACGTGATTTTTTTGGTTTGTACATGCTGATCACGTGACTTTCTGTTTGTCATTTTGACCTCCTGTCATTCTTTGTACACCCCACTTTCCCGGCTAAACCATCAATATGCATTTAACATCCTCAGGCGATCTACAACATGCTTGGAAGTGCTATCAAGGAGCAATCGGTAGAGAGCCCATCGGAGCGGACGCTGAAAATCTTCAACAAGATGGACACCAACAAAGATGGCGTGCTGACCAAGGAAGAGTTTGTCCAGGGCTGCATGAATGACCGCTGTCTCTACCAGATGTTGACAGCTGATAGTGAAGGCCCGAAATAATGACCTGAACGAGAGATTCTTTGTGTGTGTGTTTGTGTGTGAAACTGATCAAAATATTGGCAGTATATCCCAGCTGGTCACGTGACGATGTGACGTCCTTGTTCAAAGTATAGTGTTGTGCTTGTTGTGTATGCAAGATAGTGTTGTGATGTTTACAAGATTGTGTTGTGATGTTTACAAGATTGTGTTGTGATGTTTACAAGATTGTGTTGTGATGTTTACAAGATTGTGTTGTGATGGAGGTCCTCATGTACTTGCATATTGATTCACAATCATGTGTGGGTAAATCTTCACAATTATGTGTGGGTAAATCTTAACAATCATGTGTGGGTAAATTTTCACAATCATGTGTGGGTAAATTTTCACAATCATGTGTGGGTAAATTTTCACAATCATGTGTGGGTAAATTTTCACAATCATGTGTGGGTAAATCTTCACAATCATGTGTGGGTAAATCTTCACAATCATGTGTGGGTAAATCTTCTCATTCAAGTGTGGGTAAATCTTCACATTCAAGTGTGGGTAAATCTTCACATTCATGTGTGTGTAAATCTTCACAATAATGTGTGCAAATCTTCACAATAATGTTTGTGTAAATCTTCACAATTATGTGTGGGTAAATCTTCACAATTATGTTTGGGTAAATCTTCACAATCATGTGTGGCTAAATCTTCACAATAATGTGTGGGTAAATCTTCACAATAATGTGTGGCTAAATCTTCACAATTATGTGTGGGTAAATCTTCACAGTCATGTGTGGCTAAATCTTCACAATTATGTGTGGGTAAATCTTCACAGTCATGTGTGGCTAAATCTTCACAATAATGCGTGGGTAAATCTTCACAATCATGTGTGGCTAAATCTTCACAATTATGTGTGGGTAAATCTTCACAGTCATGTGTGGCTAAATCTTCACAATTATGTGTGGGTAAATCTTCACAATTATGTGTGGGTAAATCTTCACAGTCATGTGTGGCTAAATCTTCACAATTATGTGTGGGTAAATCTTCACAGTCATGTGTGGCTAAATCTTCACAATTATGTGTGGGTTAATCTTCACAATCATGTGTGGGTAAATCTTCACAATCATGTGTGGGTAAATCTTCACAATCATGTGTGGCTAAATCTTCACAATTATGTGTGGCTAAATCTTCACAATTATGTGTGGGTAAATCTTCACAGTCATGTGTGGCTAAATCTTCACAATTATGTGTGGGTTAATCTTCACAATCATGTGTGGGTAAATCTTCACAATTATGTGTGGGTAAATCTTCACAGTCATGTGTGGCTAAATCTTCACAATCATGTGTGGGTTAATCTTCACAATCATGTGTGGGTAAATCTTCACAGTCATGTGTGGGTAAATCTTCACAATCATGTGTGGGTAAATCTTCACAATTCAAAATTGTGACTCTACTCCTGTGAGAACCATTCGATGAACGTTCTGATGTCATTGCTTGTCTTGATATAAACATCCACTCCCACAGGCCTTCCACAAATCATCCATTTTATTTTCATGATTGTGTTTTTATTATTGTGTTTTCATGTTTGTGTTTTCATGATTGTTTTCAAGTTTGTTCAGCGAGTCGCTAACTATCACAGCAGACAAGCAAGTCACTGGGTAGCATTTCTCTGTGTGTGTTCGCAACTGAGGCATATCAATCTCTTATTTATACACCTCATGTTTGTGAGGATTTGAGGATTTTGTGATGTGATTGTTTGTTGGAGGCATTAATGTCTGCTATGATTGTTTGTTGGAGACATTAATGTCTGCTATGATTGTTTGTTGGAGACATTAATGTCTGCTATGATTGTTTGTTGGAGACATTAATGTCTGCTATGATTGTTTGTTGGAGACATTAATGTCTGCTATGATTGTTTGTTGGAGACATTAATGTCTGCTATGATTGTTTGTTGGAGACATTAATGTCTGCTATGATTGTTTGTTGGAGACATTAATGTCTGCTATGATTGTTTGTTGGAGACATTAATGTCTGCTGTTAAAAGGGAGACATAATTTAATATGTGACTAACCCTGGTGATGTTATGTGCTGCACCACAACCTTCACCTTGGCAAGTCTATTGTCAGTCTAGTTGCTGTTGGTCTTCTTGTTGTTGATCTTGTTGCTGTCTTCAGATGTTGTTGGTCTAGTTGCTGTTGGTCTTCTTGTTGTTGATCTTGTTGCTGTCTTCAGATGTTGTTGGTCTAGTTGCTGTTGGTCTTCTTGTTGTTGATCTTGTTGCTGTCTTCAGATGTTGTTGGTCTAGTTGCTGTTGGTCTTCTTGTTGTTGATCTTGTTGCTGTCTTCAGATGTTGTTGGTCTAGTTGCTGTTGGTCTTCTTGTTGTTGATCTTGTTGCTGTCTTCAGATGTTGTTGGTCTAGTTGCTGTTGGTCTTCTTGTTGTTGATCTTGTTGCTGTCTTCAGATGTTGTTGGTCTAGTTGCTGTTGGTCTTCTTGTTGTTGATCTTGTTGCTGTCTTCAGATGTTGTTGGTCTAGTTGCTGTTGGTCTTCTTGTTGTTGATCTTGTTGCTGTCTTCAGATGTTGTTGGTCTAGTTGCTGTTGGTCTAGTTGTTGTTGGTCTAGTTGCTGTTAGTATTACTGTTCATCTAGTTACTGTTGGTCTAGTTGCTGTTGGTCTAGTTACTGTTGGTCTAGTTACTGTTGGTCTAGTTACTGTTGGTCTAGTTACTGTTGGTCTAGTTACTGTTGGTCTAGTTGCTGTTGGTCTAGTTGCTGTTGGTCTAGTTACTGTTGGTCTAGTTACTGTTGGTCTAGTTGCTGTTGGTCTAGTTACTGTTGGTCTAGTTACTGTTGGTCTAGTTACTGTTAGTATTGCTGTTCATCTAGTTACTGTTGGTATAGTTGCTATTGGTCTAGTTGCTGTTGGTCTAGTTGCTGTTGGTCTAGTTACTGTTGGTCTAGTTACTGTTGGTCTAGTTACTGTTGGTCTAGTTACTGTTGGTCTAGTTACTGTTGGTCTAGTTACTGTTGGTCTAGTTACTGTTGGTCTAGTTACTGTTGGTCTAGTTACTGTTAGTATTGCTGTTCATCTAGTTACTGTTGGTATAGTTGCTATTGGTCTAGTTGCTGTTGGTCTAGTTGCTGTTGGTCTAGTTGCTGTTAGTATTGCTGTTCATCTAGTTACTGTTGGTATAGTTGCTATTGGTCTAGTTGCTGTTGGTCTTGTTGTTGTTGGTCTTGTTGCTGTCTTCAGATGTTGTTTGTCTAGCTGCTGTTGGTCTTGTTGTTGTTGGTCTTGTTGCTGTCTTCAGATGTTGTTGGTCTAGTTGCTGTTGGTCTAGCTGCTGTTTTTTCTAGTTGCTGTTGGTCTAGTTGCTGTTGGTCTAGCTGTTGTTGGTCTAGTTGCTGTTGGTCTAGCTGCTGTTGGTCTACTTGCTGTTGGTCTAGTTATTGTTGGTCTAGTTGCTGTTGGTCTAGTTGATGTTGGTCTATCTGCTGTTAGTCTACTTGCTGTTGTTGGTCTAGCTGCTGTTGGTCTAGCTGCTGTCTTCAGATGTTGTTGATCTAGTTGCTGTTGGTCTAGCTGCTGTTGGTCTTGTGGTTGTTGGTCTTGTTGCTGTCTTCAGATGTTGTTGATCTAGTTGCTGTTGGTCTAGCTGCTGTTGGTCTAGCTGCTGTTGGTCTAGCTGCTGTTGGTCTAGCTGCTGTTGGTCTAGGTGCTGTTGGTCTAGCTGCTGTTGGTCTACTTGCTGTTGGTCTAGTTACTGTTGGTCTAGTTGCTGTTGGTCTAGTCACTGTTGGTATATTTGCTGTTGGTATAGTTGCTGTTGGTATAGTTGCTGCTGGTCTAGTTACTGTTGGTCTAGTTGCTGTTGGTCTATTTACTGTTGGTCTAGTTGTTGTTGGTCTATTTACTGTTGGTCTAGCTGCTGTTGGTCTAGCTGCTGTTGGTATAGTTGCTGTATATCTAGTTACTGTTGGTATAGTTGCTGTTGGTATAGTTGCTGCTGGTCTAGTTACTGTTGGTCTAGTTGCTGTTGGTCTATTTACTGTTGGTCTAGTTGTTGTTGGTCTATTTACTGTTGGTCTAGCTGCTGTTGGTCTAGCTGCTGTTGGTCTACTTGCTGTATATCTAGTTACTGTTGGTATAGTTGCTGTTGGTATAGTTGCTGCTGGTCTAGTTACTGTTGGTCTAGTTGCTGTTGGTCTATTTACTGTTGGTCTAGTTGTTGTTGGTCTATTTACTGTTGGTCTAGCTGCTGTTGGTCTAGCTGCTGTTGGTCTACTTGCTGTATATCTAGTTACTGTTGGTCTAGTTGCTGTTGGTATAGTTGCTGCTGGTCTAGTTACTGTTGGTCTAGTTGCTGTTGGTCTATTTACTGTTGGTCTAGTTGCTGTTGGTCTAGTCACTGTTGGTCAATTTGCTGTTGGTCTAGTTGCTGTTGGTCTAGTTACTGTTGGTCTAGTTGCAGTTGGTCTATTTACTGTTGGTCTAGTTGCTGTTGGTCTAGTTGTTGTTGGAGCCTAATCTCCAGCCTGTATGTGATGTGATGTCCCTGTTTGATATTGACTCACCAATGTTTATGAGTCACTTGGCTCACAGACACAATATTTGGGGAGTCACTTGGCTCACAGATACAATATTTGGGGAGTCACTTGGCTCACAGATGCAATATTTGAGGAGTCACTTGGCTCACAAATACAATATTTGGGAAGTCACTTGGCTCACAGATACAATATTTGGGGAGTCACTTGGCTCACAGATACAATATTTGAGGAGTCACTTGTCTCACAGATACAATATTTGGGTAGTCACTTGCCTCACAAATGTGATATCTGGGGAATCACTTGGCTCACAGACACAATATTTGGGGAGTCACTTGGCTCACAGATACAATATTTGGGGAGTCACTTGGCTCACAGATGCAATATTTGAGGAGTCACTTGGCTCACAAATACAATATTTGGGAAGTCACTTGGCTCACAGATACAATATTTGGGGAGTCACTTGGCTCACAGATACAATATTTGGGGAGTCACTTGGCTCACAGATACAATATTTGGGGAGTCACTTGCCTCACAAATGTGATATCTGGGGAGTCACTTGGCTCACAGATGCAATATATGGGGAGTCACTTGGCTCACAGATACAATATTTGGGAAGTCCCTTGGCTCACAGATACAATATTTGGTGAATCACTTGGTTCACAGATACAATATGTGGGGAGTCACTTGGCTCACAGATACAATATTTAGGGAGTCACATGCCTCACAGATACAATATCTGGGGAGTCACTTGGCTCACAGATACAATATTTAGGGAGTCACTTGCCTCACAGATACAATATTTGGGGAGTCACTTGGCTCACAGATACAATATTTGGGGAGTCACTTGCCTCACAGATACAATATTTGGGGAGTCACTTGCCTCACAGATACAATATTTGGGGAGTCACTTGGCTCACAGATACAATATTTGGGAAGTCACGTGGCTTACAGATAAAATTTTTGGGGAGTAACATGCCTCACAGATACAATATTTGGGGGAGTCACTTGCCTCACAGATGTGATATTTGGGGAGTCACTTGCCTCACAGATGTGATATTTGGGGAGTCACTTGCCTCACAGATGTGATATTTGGGGAGTCACTTGCGTCACAGATGTGATATTTGGGTAGTCTGCACTGGCGTGTGCTTTAGTCTCCATTGTGCTTTAGTCTCCATTGTGGCACTTTTAACAGGTGACATTTATGTCAAAACATTCCTTGACATTTGACATGAAAGAATTGTCATCAGCCTTCTCATGTACTTGATGTATGTGCCTTGTAAGTGTTAGGGAGTGTATGTGGTTGTGTTCGATACTCATCACATATGTATGTCATGTGTGTGTGTGTGTTATATATGTGTGTATGTTTGTGTATGGTGTTGGTGTGCTGTTTCCCTGACCTTGTTAGCTCTATTGTTTATACCTGACTGTGAACCCTGCCTGACTGTGAACCCTGCCTGACTGTGAACCCTGTATGACTGTGAACACCACCTGACTGTGAACCCTGTATGACAGTGAACCCTGTATGACTGTGAACCCTGCCTGACTGTGTACCCCACCTGACTGTGAACCCTGCGTGACAGTAAACCCTGCCTGACTGAACCAACTTGCCTGTGAACCCTAGCTGACTGTGAACCCTACCTGAATGTGAAACTTCCTGACTTTTAATCCTACCTGGCTGTTAAGCTGCTTGACTGTAAACCCTGCATGACTGTGAACTTGCCTGTCTGTGAACCGTGCCTGATTGTTAACCTGTCAGACTGTGAACAGGTCTGACTTTGAACCCTGTCTGACTGTCAGCCCTATGTGACTGTGAACCTGTCTGACTGAAACTTATCTGACTGTCAACCTGTTTAACTTTTTACCCTACCTGACTGTGAACCTCATCTGACTGTCAACTCTTGTAACTGAACCATAACTGACTGTGAACCTTCCTGACTGTGAACCCTGTCTGACAGTGAACTCTGTCTGATTGTAAACTCTGCCTGACTGTGAACACTGTCTGACTGTGAACCCTGCCTGTTTGCATATGTTAAGGCTCTGTTGTGTCCACTTTCAGTCATGTACTTGTCCATGAGCTTTGTGTGTACAACAAAGTACAAGCTGGGCATGTGGGCTTGACTGTGACTCTGTATATCTGTGCTTGTGACTAATTGCTACACTTAATGTACATCTCTGACTATTTGCTACATTTACACATGCATCTATTTCTAACTGCTACATTTACACTTACATCTGTGACTAATTGCTACATTCACACTTACATATGTGACTGATTGCTACATTCACACTTACATACATGACTGATTACTACATTCACACTTACACATGTGACTGATTGCTACATTCACACTTACATATGTGACTGATTGCTACATTCACACTTACAAATGTGACTGATTGCTACATTCACACTTACACATGTGACTGATTGCTACATACACACTTACATATGTGACTGATTGCTACATTCACACTTACACATGTGACTGATTGCTACATTCACACTTACATATGTGACTGATTGCTACATTCACACTTACATCTGTGACTGACTGCTACATTCACACTTACATATGTGACTGACTGCTACATTCACATGTAAGTATGTAACTAATTGCTACACTTACACATACATATGTGATTAATTGATACATTTACATTTGTGACTATTTACTACATTACACTTACATATGTGACTGTTTGCTGTATTTACACGTGCATAGGTGACTGATTTCTACATTTAATGTACATCTGTGACTAATTGCTACATTTACACATACATCTGTGATAAACTGCTACATTCACACTTACATATGTGACTAATTGTTACATTTACAATTACATATGTGACTATTTATTGTATTTACACCTACATAGGTGACTAATTGCTACATTTACAGTTACATCTGTGACTAATTGCTACATTTACAGTTACATCTGTGACTAATTGCTACATTCATACGTGCATGTGTGACTAATTGCTACATTTACTCATACACCTGTGATTTATTGCTACATTTACACCCCATCTGTGACTAATCGCTACATTTACATGCACACCTGTGACTAATTGCTACATTCAAACATACATCTGTGACTAATCGCTACATTTACACGAACACCTGCAATTAATTGCTACGTTTACTCGTATATATGTGTGTGTCTGGCACAGCCTAACAGGTGCACTCTGCCAGACTGTACCCCACATAGCCATCATGGAAGCACATTTTCTTGCTCTAGTTTTCTTAGATCTTTCCATAAGCAGAACCACAGAATAAATTCAAACAGAAGCCTGCCTACGACCTTGGCCCTGTGTTCTCTAAGCCAGATTTTGTTGAACTGGCATACTGGAAAGAGATCTATGCTGCATTTCCTCGACCTTTCTTGCCTCTGAAACAATTGGTAGTTGCTAGATGTAGCTCATGATGCCAGGTGTGTACATGTAGCACTGAGTATGTTGCGTGTGGCCGCCTATAGACAGGCGTGTACATGTAGCACCGAGTGTGTTGCGTGTGGCCGCCTATATACAGGCGTGTACATGTAGCACCGAGTGTGTTGCGTGTGGCCGCCTATATACAGGCGTGTACATGTAGCACCGAGTGTGTTGCGTGTGGCCGCCTATATACAGGCGTGTACATGTAGCACCGAGTGTGTTGCGTGTGGCCGCCTATATACAGGCGTGTACATGTAGCACCGAGTGTGTTGCGTGTGGCCGCCTATATACAGGCGTGTACATGTAGCACCGAGTGTGTTGCGTGTGGCCGCCTATAGACAGGCGTGTACACGTAGCACCGAGTGTGTTGCGTGTGGCCGCCTATATACAGGGGTGTATACACCCACTCAGACCAATCATCTCACTGCTTGTAAACCTCTCCTGCTTAAATCTAGGAAATGAAAGTCCAACATCAGAAGAAAGTTAATTTGATTTTTAAAATGTACTTTTTTTGCTAAAAAGAAAAAATCCTTCGCTGCCCGACGAATTAGCGGGAGATACTGAGTGTTCGATGAGACTGGGGTCAGAGAATACAGGCAGCCATGGCCGTTAATCTAGAAATGATATCAATCATGACTTTGTAGATGTCGTTAGTGGAAGTAAGACTATCAATCATGACTTTGTAGATGTCGTTAGTGGAAGTAAGACTATCAATCATGACTTTGTAGATGTCATTAGTGGAAGTAAGACTATCAATCATGACTTTGTAGATGTCATTAGTGGAAGTAAGACTATCAATCATGACTTTGTAGATGGTGTTAGTGGAAGTAAGACTATCAATCATGACTTTGTAGATGTCGTTTGTGGAAGTAAGACTATCAATCATGAGATTGTAGATGTCGTTAGTGGAAGTAAGACTATCAATCATGACTTTGTAGATGTCGTTAGTGGAAATAAGACTATCAATCATGAGATTGTAGATGTCGTTAGTGGAAGTAAGTCTTGCCGTTCATGTCCAGTCCACTTTCACATCTCGCGACGACATGTCCCAGGTCCTAGTTCTAGCAGCAGGCCCATTCTGTGATGTAACAACAATAAAAGTGCTACACACTGACACTGTGTCTCTTTGTTTACTTCTGGTGTGTGTGTGTGTGTGCAAGGCTCTGGAGGTGTGTGCGTGTGTATGCGTTCAGTGTCTGTGTGCGCTCTGGGGGTGTGTGTATGCGCTCTGTGTGTGTGTGCATGCACTGTGGGTGTCCATGAGTACCAATGTTCTCAGTTACAAAAGTTAGCTGGTGAGATTTATTTTGTCTGTTGAGTCCCTCCTGGAATGAAAAGATGAGATGTTGACTGTTGATCTATTGCTGCAGTGAAGAGATGAGATGTTGACTGTTGATCTATTGCTGCAGTGAAGAGATGAGATGTTAACTGTTGATCCATTGCTGCAGTGAAGAGATGAGATGTTGACTGTTGATCTATTGCTGCAGTGAAGAGATGAGATGTTAACTGTTGATTTATTGCTGCAGTGAAGAGATGAGATGTTGACTGTTGATCTATTGCTGCAGTGAAGAGATGAGATGTTGATCTATTGCTGCAGTGAAGAGATGAGATGTTGATCTATTGCTGCAGTGAAGAGATGAGATTTTGACTGTTGATCTATTGCTGCAGTGAAGAGATGAGATGTTGACTGTTGATCTATTGCTGCAGTGAAAAGGTGAGATGTTGACTGTTTATCTATTGCTGCAGTGAAGAGATGAGATGTTGACTGTTGATCTATTGCTGCAGTGAAGATGGGATCAGGGATCAAACCCTACCTCTTGTCCTTTGTAGTCCAGTTCACTACCACTCAGCTATCATGGCTCACAAACTTTTATATAAACCATACAAAATAAATCGTATATAGACTATTGAAAATAAACCTTACATAGACCAATAAAAATAAACCTTACATAGACCAAGAAATATTTACCTTACATAGACCAAAGAAAATAAATCTTACATGGACCAAGAAAATAAACCTTACATAGACCAAAGAAAATAAATCTTACATAGACCAACGAAAATAAATTTTACATAGACCAAAGAAAATAAACCTTACATGGACCAAGAAAATAAACCTTACATGGACCAAGAAAATAAATCTTACATAGACCAAGGAAAATAAATCTTACATAGACCAAAGAAAATAAACCTTATAGGACCAAAGAAAATAAACCTTACATAGACGATTAAAAATAAACCTTACATAGACCAATAAAAATAAAATTTACATAAGACCAAAGAAAATAAATCTTACATAAGACAAAAGAAAATAAATCTTACATAGATCAATAAAAATAAACCTTACATGGACCAAGAAAAATAAACCTTACATAGACCAAAGAAAATAAATCTTACACAGACCAAAGAAAATAAACTTTACATAGACCGAAGAAAATAAAACATAGACCAAAGAAAATAAATCTTACATAGACCAAAGAAAATAAAACATAGACCAAAGAAAATAAATCTTACATAGACAAATAAAAAAAACCATACATAGACCAAAGAAAATAAATCTTACATAAACCAAAGAAAATAAACCGTACATAGACCAAGAAAAATAAACCTTACATAGACCAAAGAAAATAAACTTTACAAAAAAACCAAAGAAAATAAACCTTACATAAGACCAATAAAAATAAACCTTACATAGACCAAAGAAAATAAACCTTACATAGACAAATAAAAATAAACCTTACATTTGCAAAAGAAAATAAACCTTACATAGACCAAAGAAAATAAACCTTACATAGACCAAGAAAAATAAACCTTACATAGACCAAGAAAAATAAACCTTACATAGACCATTAAAAATAACCTTACATAGAACAAAGAAAATAAACCTTACATAGACCAAAGAAAATAAAGCTTACATAGACCAAAGAAAATAAACCTTACATAGACCAAAGAAAATAAACCTTACATAGACCAAAGAAAATAAACTTTACATAGACCAAAGAAAATAAACCTTACATAGACCAAAGAAAATAAACCTTACATAGACCAAAGAAAATAAACCTTACATAGACTTAGAAAATAAACCTTACATAGACCTAAGAAAATAAACTTTACATAGACCTAAGAAAATAAACCGTACATAGACCTAAGAAAATAAACTTTACATAGACCTAAGAAAATAAACTTTACATAGACCTAAGAAAATAAACCTTACATAGACCTAAGAAAATAAACTTTACATAGACCTAAGAAAATAAACCTTACATAAGACCAAGAAAATAAACCTTACATAGACCAAGGAAAATGTGCGCAACAACACAATTCAACGAAACCAACTGATGAGATATTTTCTTTGAACAACAAAAGAAGGGCAACTAAAATGGTAGGGACAAGATCTGCAAAGATCATTCTACAGCTGACAGAACTGAGCAAAAGAAGACTAGGTATACACAGGAAGAGATGGGAAGATAACATCAAAGGATGAACAAGTGACATCTCACGATACAGCTAGTTCAGGTTGTCAACAAAGAGATGTCATCAAGAGTGCACGCCATCTTCTATGGATGAACCAACAGTGCCGGCTGAGAGGGCATTACAGGAAAATCTCAAACTAGTGTGAGGTTTTTAGCTCTGTGTGGTTGTGTGTGGAG
The DNA here is from genome assembly GCA_032433765.1 of Megaustenia siamemsis. Taxonomy (NCBI): domain Eukaryota; kingdom Metazoa; phylum Mollusca; class Gastropoda; order Stylommatophora; family Ariophantidae; genus Megaustenia; species Megaustenia siamemsis. The sequence goes on from JAVIAB010000160.1 coordinate 2,169,636, forward strand.
TGACGCCAGCCGTCTGTAGCTCCTATAGCTGTAAACGTCACGCCAGTTGGACGTGTTTTTCCAGTTGGATCTTTTGCTCGAGGGCCTTATTTAATTTGTAGTTGACTTTGGGTGAGCGCAACGACAGGTCAAGGTTATAGGGTCGATCTGTTGAGGCGCAGTAGAAGGGACATCATTCCTGTTATGTCTTCCCTTCTCCTGGACTGGTTGCACTAGTCTCCCTTGACATGGTGTGGCGGAGGTGTCCAGAAAGTGCGAGAGGCCGAGCCCCATGCAATAACGACCACGGTCATGTCTCTTCCCAACATCCTAGCATTGTCCCGCCAGCTCTAGAACAGACAGTCTCAACCAATGTCACGTGCTACTGCAGCTGTTGGATGCTATTGCTACATCTAGCCTGGAGGCAGCAGCAAGACAAACACTGACGTGTGTGGTACGAGGATGCTTGTGGCAACAGAGCGGCAGGCAGCCATAACTAGCGTCGACCTTTCCCTCCACCCTATTTCTACATCTCTCTATGACATTGTGGCGCACGTCATTCTCTCCTAAGTTACCACATCTCTCTATGACATTGTGGCGCACGTCATTCTCTCCTATGTTACCACATCTCTCTTTGACATTGTGGCGCAAATCATTTTCTCCTCTTTTTCTACTTCCTTCTTTGACATTGTGTGACACGTCATTCTCTTCCCAGTTTCTACATCCCTCTATGACATTGTGTGACACGTCAGTAGTATGGTATGAAGGATTTGGATATTATTTGCCCGTAAATTAACAAAGATATATAGTAGGCGCATTTAGCGCCTAATGTACTCGAGGCGCAGGGGGAGTTAACCATGAGCGCTCGTGCCGGGATGTTGACCTCTCGTGTCGGTGACCCCGGAAGTGACCTGTTTATGTCTGGTGTGTGCTGACTTTGGAGTTCTAGATGTACGGGATCGATAGTAATAGGTTAGTAGATTATACAACATCAATGCTGATAAGGCGGCCTTGTTACCTCGGTGACCGTAAGGTGTGATCGTATTTTAGCTATTGGTCGAGTGTGTGTTATTAGTATCATCATCATGTGCCAGGATAGCGGTTCTTGGGGGAAAGAGAGGGAAAGGGTGCCTTTATTGGTCGAGTGTGTGTTATTAGTATCATCATCATGTGCCAGGATAGCGGTTCTTGGGGGAAAGGGTGCCTTTATTGGTCGAGTGTGTGTTATTAGTATCGTTAGCATCATGTGTGAGGTGGGTATTAGGCAACAGGAGGCGACATGTAAAAAAAAGGGGGTATTGTTAGGAAAAGGTAAATACGACTATCTCACGTGCGACGCGGGTGGGATCGGGGTTCGTCGGCACAGGGTGTGTTATTGTAGTATCGCTAACATCATATACCAGGTGTTATTATAGCGATTTTCAGTGACACATAGCATCATGTGCCACCTCGGTCATCACCATGTGCCACCTCGGCGCGGGGTCGTCGGGTCGGCGCGGGGCTCGGGGTCGTCGGGTCGGCGCGGGACTCGGGCAACATCATCATGTGTAGTAAGGTGTGCTAACATTAAATAGTGACGCTCTCTCTCTCTCTCTCTCTCTCTCTCTCTCTCTCTCTTTCATATTCATGGTAAAGCAAAACAAAATTCGTTCTATATTTTACAGCTTTATTATTAATACAACAAATATACAACACATATTTGAAAATATATATATTACTGTCCGGATGTTGACTTTGGGCATCCATGGGCCCCTCGAAGCCGAAGTATACACGGGGTGAGCAAACGATAAATGATACGGTCGCTTAGGTGCTGTCTCGATGAAAAAGGCATGAGAATTCTGTTAAGTTTCGCGCCACGACACTTAAGAAGTATATAATAAACACAATATAGACCGCACGTGTTGCTAAACAAATCTTGCAACACCCGCGGGTTGTAGACGAATGGAACGTGTGAGTTTTGCTCTATAAGTTTAAAATATCCACGTGTCTGGGAGGCAAACCGTAGGAATCGAAATACTCACATTCGCAGAGACCGTTGTAAAATAGGGCCACCCAATGCTCACCGGGTTCGTGGGCAGGGTTGGTGTTTATGACAAAGGCTGCGGTCACCGTTGGGTCGATGCTGGGCGGTAAGTGGTTTCGTGAAATGACACTAACAAATGAACAACGTCGAACGATAATATCCGACATCAAAAGGTTGTAAATCTCCATCGTGTTCATCTTCTTCTTCTTTCTCTCAAACGGCGAAGTCTGTTAGAATCTGCCTTGTCTTGGACACCTCGAGCACCGAGTCCAACTCGGCGTAGACGATAACTTGTAGGGGAGTAGTTGTGGGAGCGGCAAACTTGAGTTCTATCGACAGGGGTCCGCTTGTGGCTAGCTCAAAATGGGAGCCGTCCAGTAGGCTGGACGAGAGGTCAAGACCGAATAGACAGTATCCGTCCTTGAACTCTCTATAATCAACGTTATTCCCAGCGTCTTTAACAATCAGACCCATGGCCAGATTTGTGCCGAAAAAAGCTCTCGCGTATTGATTTCGTTCAAAGTCCATAGTTAGAGGCTTTCCCGAGATACATTTCCTGTCGACCATCAGGTTCATATAAATCAGACCAAAGTGTTGAAAATTGAACGGGTTAGCTGTATAAACACCATTAAACGCACTGGCCGTAATCAGACCTATCACTATACGGGTTGGTGTTTGAGATAACAATAAATTGTCTTGACTGTTGGAGAACATCCCGCTAGCGATGGAAAATGTCTTGATGGTAACCCTCTTGATCGGGTACCGCGCATTCCCGCTGAAAAGAGCCTTTTCGTGGGCCAGAGAAATCGTGGGGTTTAGCTTAGCTTTCCTGACCACGAGCGCGGCGTAGGTGATAACACTCTTATAACCCACAGAGCTATCGTGACCCGTGAGGTTGAACACATACTTCGAGGGCGTGAGTTTTATCTTTACGACTCTGTTTAACATGTAACGATCCTGCACAAAGACATCAGAGTGCAAACGACCCATCATTTCAACCTCTTTACTACCCGAAGTCAAATCGCGCCGTGTTTTAAAACCCTCATTTTCTTTCAAATCGTCATGGTGGCCAGCTGTGTCTTTGTAGAACAGAGCGGCCGTCAAGTATCCCGTTTTTGCATCCTCCCCGTAATTTAGCGTGGCCTCAAACACTGCTCTAAAAGGATAGGTATTCTCCGACGGTGTAACCAACGTGTCGTTTAGCGATACGTCGACTTGTGACTATGTGAAGATAATTGTTGACCGGTCCTACCTCAGCATCGGGTGGTACACTATCCCCATTCGGGAGGGTGATGTTGACCCGCAGATGTAAAAACGTGTTGTAAAGATCTAGATACTCCTCGCTGTTTCCAGAAATGAAAAACTCTATCGGTGCGCTATGCGACAAGGCTGCGATCGGACGAATTTCAATAAACTGGCCAGAGTCTAGAGATGTCTGTGTGGGTGGAACGCTAAATAAATCCAAACCAGAGTGACGACATTCGCACGATTTGGGGTGAATGAGGGACATTATTAGTCGAAAATATCCTTTGCCACCCTCGTCTTCTTGCTGTTGTGCACCGAATGAAGGGGAAACCGTCTAGCTGTCGGTTTTATCCTTTTCATAACGGGTTCTCATGGTGGAGGTAACTTCATAACTCGCTTTCTGCTTTGTCGTAAACCACTTCCTGATTGGTTGTTAACACTCAGGTGGTCTACGGCCCCGTGTATCAACCGCTGACCGGCCTCCTTAGCTCGTTCTTTGAAAGCTTCACCGACATTTTTCCCGGCTAATGCGTCATGTGCGACCTGCAGACCGGTCCCCAAGCCTTCTCTGAGCAAGGCCTTACCGCCGGTTTTTAACCAGGGTAAAATAGCCCTCCCGATTCCACCGAAGAAACTACCGATTCCTCGACCGCTCTGACTTCGACCTCCTATAAACACGGGCATTCCATCACCCGCCTGACAACAGTAAAAGTCTTCGTATAACTCAACATCGCGATGAAGGGGGGTGTGTCTCACCATTATACCAGCTCGAGATGTTTCTTCACTCGAAAGTGTACCGTTAGCACCGACGTCCCGCTGGTGAATGGAATGGTTTTTTCCGTGTTCGTTGGCTAAAAGGATGTCCACGGTATCGAAGGAAAATCGACTCATGGGGACGTAGTGAGGCTTATCGTAGATCTGAAACACCGCAGTGTGATTTCTATTGAGAACAGGCACGCTCCTGAGGAGAGGTACCATCACATCCCCGACGGGTCTGGGGGAAACGAGATCGCAGTAGACGTAGACATTCTTCGCAACACTTTCCAAGTCCATTACGCCCACGCTGAAGATATCGGGAGCCGTGTCTGATATAGAGGTCGCGGGGAAGGCTAACATGTTTTCAAAGTGTCGCTTATGGTAACACTGACTCCTTTTTCGTAAAGTTTCAAGATGGCTTTATTCACCTCTTTTACGTAAATTAATTTAATGTTTTTCCCTTTCACACCCCTGTACGACTCATCCTCCGCTTTTATGATCGCCGCATTCAACGCGCCGATGAACGCATCGGGTTTCGTGTATAACCCAGGCTCCTAGGTCACGTTGAGATGAAATCTAGCGTCGCAAATATCGTCGTTAGCGAGAGATTCGTAAGAATCCAGACATCACCCTCTATTACATTGAAATAATTTAGCGAAAACTGTATTTCCACCAGTTCGATCTCATACTGCGTCGAAATGTCAATGGTCTGAGGGAGTTTAACGAAAAAGTGGCCGGGGTTATTATCCTTAAAAAGTTTCATAGATGCATTGCTGGGCAGGGTGACATAAAAACTCATTTTTTTTTACTCGTTTCACCGTCGCCTCTCCAATTTTGGATTCGGTAGCATGTAACCCAAACAGCTGGTCAGTAGGGCTATCCATAGCTTTCCCTCCTTTGCGTCTGGCTTTTCGGTGGACAGATTGAACAGCGAGACCGCTACAACTGTATATATAACTACCACTTGACAAATAAAGACAAGTTCTAAGTAGGGGGATAGTTTCCAAAACATCGACCCCCAGCAGCGTGGTTCGCCCTCTCTCCTCACTCCCTAGTTTACGGCTCGCAAATCGGGCTCTCCAAAAGTTACCACTTCTTTTTCTTCTTCTCGCATCTCTAGTTTTTGTATCTGACAATGTCCTTGGACGGTATCCAACTGTTAAATGAGGAATCGTACCCAAACCATTTGACTAAACTCTCCTTTCGCCCAAAGGATGTGCGACGCTCGGTTATGATACTCTCGATTCTTTACTTGTCTCCAACTTTTTTGAATTTCCGGTGTGTAGAATGACCCCTCTATCTCATCGCCCTTATCGTCTTTCAACACATATGTAACGGGGTTTGTTTCATTTACTCGACTGATGGAAAACAGTTCCTCCATCCAAGCCGGGGCATAACCCTTTTTAAAATTGGCTCTGCCTAGGACCAGTCTAACTCGATCACCGGGCTTGTACAGGGGTCTTTCAAATTTAAAGTTGCGTTTGCTATTATACAACGTGTTCCATACCAGTTCTTGATTGTCTGCGTTGACGTCGACCGGTGCCATTTTTATACTTCTGTGATACGATTGGTTATAACTTCGAAGTAGGGCGGGTAGGACTCGGACATAAGACAGTTTATTGGATTTCGTGAAATATCGCCACATCCGTTGTTTCATTGTCCTATTAAAGCGTTCCACCACGGCGGCCTTAATATCTTCGTTCTGCGTAGTGAAAAAGTGAACGTTGTTGTCAGCGAGGAATTTCTGAAATGTTCTGTTCAGAAATTCTGAGCCTTTATCTGTTTGAAAACTCGCGGGTTTCCCATCGAGAAATATCTTACCGACGGCTTCCACTAAGGATTTCCCCGTTTTGGTTCGTATCGGTACAGACCACGCGAATTTACTGAAAACGTCCACGCAAGAAACCAAATAGGAATATCCATCGTTGTGTTTTTTCAAATGTCTCAAATCAATTAGGTCTGCCTGATATTGCTGTTGGGGGCCACTCGTTATAATGGGACGCCTTTCAAATCTGCGACGAATTGGTTTATGAAGGGTATAGGTATCCTGATGACTCAACCATTGTTTGATCTTTGCGAGTCCCAGTTTGGTGTTACGTTGCAGGGCCGTTGCACCACTATACGCCCCTGGTCGACTAGGGTCAAAGTAATGACGTCTCAATATTTTCTCCACCGTTCCCATTTTGGTGTTGGGATTCCGCTCTTTCTGTTTTTTTAGGTCTCAGTTTATACGTGGTTACGGGCGTAGTGGTTTCATTACCTAGCTTTGGGGTTTCCGCTGGTGGTGGTGTCTTGGTCTGCTCTGGTGATACCTCGATTGATGGTGGTGGTGGTGGGGAAGGTGTTTTTTCTGTTGCCGTGTTGTGTTGAATGAGATCGACCGAGCCCAATGAGCGTCGTTTATACTGCTCCAATCTAGTTAAATATTGATGCAGGGCACGTTGGTACACTTTGGCCTTATCGGCGGGTGCTAAATCATCGCGTAATAGGATACGTTGCATTTCATCATCTAAATCTCTCAAGTTGTCACCGATCGCCTCGGGTGGGGTATAGGTGCTAGTAGTCTGTTTAAGACCCTCGAGGAATCGAGGATCCATCAAAATCATTTTTTTGGCCATTGTTACGCACCTAGTACTCCACCGAGAATACTTAATATAGGACGGAGCAAAGCACCTATGAACCCAACCGGTTTGTAGAATCTCTTTCCACCGCTTAAGATTCGGTTTCTTTTTAGTGAGAAGTCTCAACTTGTTCTTGTGTCGACGTAACTCGCACTTCTGTCGCTGAGTGAGTCTAACATTACCTTTTAAAATGTTATGACAACACTCGCACAAAAAGTTAATGAGTTTGGGTGAGGCTGTTTTTAATATGGCTCTTAAACCGCTCGGCGAGGCGGCGCGCATACATTTCAACATTTCACCGTGCCGTCTAAGTGCTTCATCACACATGATTCTCTACTTTGGCACGTAGACGATTTGTCTCTCCCCCGGGAATATTTTTGTTCTCAACCTAAGATTATCAGGTGTGTCCTGACGAAGATCGACCAGCAAATAACCGTGAGGAGACGCTGTCGCGTCCTTAAAACTATCTTGGAGGTACCCCACCTGGCCTGGGTACATTTGTTTACCCAGATTCATAATTTGACTCCCGTCTCTCGGGTTCTTGAAAAGGACTAAATAGTGTGTATTGAGACTTATGGTTCGATGTTCTTTATTTTTTCCGAATAGATTTTGAACAATGTACATCACACTAATATCTCTGTGATGACTACCTTTGGTGACTAATTTGTTACCCGCTCGTCCGTCTCAGACATCAAGTCATCGATGACGATCAGGCTTCTCTTCTTACCACCTTCCAATTTATCGACGTCTGGTAGACCCTCGATAAATCTCACTGACCCCATAGTCTCGTATATCGGCTGCCATTCCGCATAACACCACATAACTTCCTCCGGTACGGGGACAGCTAGCTCATGAAGGTTCTGTATAAATTTTTGCACAAATACCGTTTTCCCACACCCGGTAGGACCGGCTATCAGAGCTGTGAAGGGATGATTCCATCGGGGATCAATCGTCACAAGTGCTACTAACTTTAGTGATTATACCACCGACGAAAATAACAACGAGTGATTTTAGGTCAGCGCGCGAGGTTTCCCCCTCTTCAACTAACACCTATTTAAAAAAATCCACAACCTATATAAACACTACAGGGGGAGGAGTTTCCTAGTCTCAAGCCGCATTACCTGAGACCGAATTGTTACACGCATCATATTTCCCCACACATCACCCTATTGGGTCAGTTCCAGAGGTCACTGAACATGTCGCAACACGACTGATTACCACGCCTGATAACGTATTACGTTAGCTACTATATATAGACGGTCCTCGACCCGATAAACGTAACGGGTATAAAAACCCCCAATCGATCAGCACACACATAACCAGCGTCTGTTGCCAGGTGGTTTGTGTTTATTTTCTTTGAATATGGAGTCGTGTAGCTTGAATACGCCAACTTCGTTTGATGTCAGTGATCAGCGCATATTTATGTCACGTGGAAATGAGACTGTAGTTCCATTGTCTAAAGATGGCGTTAAGGCAGTCTCGGTTTTGTGTTTTTCGTAACAGACCATTGATAAATATAAGGACATATAACGGTGATAGTTTTTTGAAGTTTCCTACCAGAACTGGGATAACACTATCGAGAGAGGAATTTATCACGTTAGTTGAGATGCGAGAGGAAATTTTAACCGCTTATGCTAACCTCAACTACACACCGCCTGTTGTTAACCAGATCAGTTATACGCCACCTCTCGTTAATCAGATCAACTACACGCAGCCTCTCGTTAACCACCAAAACTACACGCCGCCTGTTGTTAAGCACCAGAACTACACGCCGCCTCTCGTTAACCACCAGAACTACATACCATCTCTTGTTAACCCGAATCTCATCGACTACACGCCCCCTTTGTTAATCAAGGGAACCTCGCTCTTGTTAATCAGACGACAGATCCGGCAGCCAATATGAATGCCGCGGGTGTTTCAGCAGAGTCACCAATTACCTATTCCAGCTTTGATCAAGGTTTTGTCAAAATGGAGGGCGGTTGTGTTTTGAAGGCTAATGAAACTTCCTATGCACCCGTGTTTGATAGACATTTAACAAACAGTACCACCAAAACAGGAGGGAGACGCTTAAAATTATCAACAACCGGACAGTAATATATATATTTTTTTCAAAATATGTGTTGTATATTTGTTGTATTAATAATAAAGCTGTGAAATATAGAACGAATTTTGTTTTGCTTTACCATGAATGTGAAAGAGAGAGAGAGAGCGCGTCACTATTTAATGTGTGCACACCTAACTATACATGATGATGTTTCCGAGCCCCGCGCCGACCCGACGACCCCGAGCCTCGCGCCGACCCCCGCGCCGAAGTGGCACATGATGATGACCGAGGTGGCACATGATGTTATGTGTCACTAAAAATCGCTATAATAACACCTGGTATATGATGTTAGTGATACTACAATAACACACCCTGTGCCGACCAACCCCGTTCCCACCCGCGTCGCACGCGAGATAGTCGTATTTACCTTTTCCTAACAATGCCCCCTTTTTTTTTACATGTCGCCTCTTGTTGCCTAATACCCACCTCACACATGATGCTAACGATACTAATAACACACATTCGACCAATAAAGGCACCCTTTCCCCCAAGAACCGCTATCCTGGCACATGATGATGATACTAATAACACACACTCGACCAATAAAGGCACCCTTTCCCCCTCTTTCCCCCAAGAACCGCTATCCTGGCACATGATGATGATACTAATAACACACACTCGACCAATAGCTAAAATACGATCACACCTTACGGTCACCGAGATAACAAGGTCACCTGGCCGCCTTATCAGCATTGATATTGTATAATCTACTAACCTATTACTATCGATCCCGTACATCTAGAACTCCAAAGTCAGCACACACCAGACATAAACAGGTCACTTCCGGGGTCACCGACACGAGAGGTCAACATCCCGGCACGAGCGGTCATGGTTCCCCCTGCGCCTCGAGTACATTAGGCGCTAAATGCGGCTACTATATATCTTTGTTAATTTACGGGCAAATAATATCCAAATCCTTCCTACTATACTACTCACGTCATTCTATCCCTTGATTCTACACACTACTGTGTTATTGTGTCGAACGTCATTCTCTCCCCTGATTCTACAACCCTATATGACATTATACCACACGTCATTCTCTCCCTTGTTTGTACATTCCCTCTGTGATATTATGCCACACGTCATTCTCTCCACTCTTTTTACATTCCCTCTTTCATATTATGCCACACATCATTCTCCCCTTTGTTAGTACATTCCCTGTGTCATATTATGCCACACGTCATTCTCTCCTCTGTTAGTACATTCCTTGTGTCATATTATGCCACACGTCATTCTCTCCTCTGTTAGTACATTCCCTCTGTCATATTATGCCACACGTCATTCTCTTTTCTGTTAGTACATTCCCACTGTCATATTATGCCACACGTCATTCTCTCTTCTTTTAGTACATTCCCACTGTCATATTATGCCCACGTCATTCTCTCCTCTGTTGGTGTATCGCTGCCCCTGTGCCTTTCTTTAGTCAACACACACTGATGACATAAACTGATGGACTTCCGTTTCCATGATGGCGGAACTAAGTCACGTTCTCTCGATCGCTGCAGAAATTGCTTTGGAATCCAATCAATTTCGGCTTTCCATTACAATTTTCTGCATTCAAGTCGAAATGATGTTCTACTTATCATATCTACGCCAATGAATTGGCGTTGCACGCACGGCAATACTCCGTTTTGACAAATCAAGTGTTGTGAATGCGACCTTCCACCGTCTAGTGTTGATCTGCGTTTTACGTCACACTGAGTGCTTTTCAATCAATGACCGTTGATGGAGTTGTTTGCCGCAAGTTATTTACAATTTCCAAGCATTAATGTGGTGGGCTCCGTCAAGTCAGCCGAAGTTTTCTCTCTTTGGGGAATTTGCACCATGTTTCGTTCGTTGTAGACTGCATTCACTAGAGTAATCATGAATCCATGGGCGCAGCCATTTTGTGCGTGTTACGTCATCATAATGGCTTATCGTGTGTCCCAAGACTGACCATGCGCTAATCTTGCGATCTGTTATTTGGTGTGCAACGGGGATAATCTGACGACGAACTGTGTTTTGTATGTTCGTAGTTGGAGTCAAACACGATATCCGAACATCATCAAGCGCTATACATTTTAATACTATGACGATCATCAATTTCAGGAGGACGTGAACTTGCGGGCATTATGGTGGATAGGCGGCAGGAACCATTGAAGGCTATGTCTGAAAAGTGTTCCTTGTTGCAGTTTCCTCATATTCCAAGTCCAGCTTGTTGCAGGAGCTACTGAGTTTAGTGCTCTGTGCACACCGTGAGCTGTGTGTTTCCTCCGTTTTGATCATGTTCCGATATTCCAATTGTTTACGATGATTGCTGATATCGTATGACAGGGAACAGTTGGCTGTGTTCACTTTCTGTGCGGTTTCGCCTTATGTCTTTTGGCGTGTGCCGAGACTGCTATGATGGGGACTACAACTACCTTTCTTTGTTTGGGAGATGAGTTAGTAATTCGGATGATTCCACTGGCACGGGCGGTTGAGCCATTATGGATTTTAATTCGTTTGCAGTGACACCGGGGCCTTCCATAACCAAATAACTGATGATAACGTTGTTAGGGACGAGCCACGCTCCCCACTGGACACCAATCAATGTCGACGTTGACACTGGTCGCCGGCTGCACTGACTGTCAGCCTCCTCCCTGACAGCCTTGCTGGAAGGATGGACTCGTGATTTGCGTAACAGCAGCTCAAGACTGGCCAGGAACTAATGCTGAACTTCCCATTGTGATCTCCGTATGGCAGACTTCGCGCTGTTTCACTGATGGACGGCCATGCAGACATTCAGACCCCAGACTTCTCCACAACCCTACTGTTCGTTCTACACCATAACGATCATACCCACAAACACTGACGAAATGAGTGACCAAAACTGTTCACTCATAAAATAGGACTGAGTTTATTCACAGTTCATCTGAAAACCAGCAACTTACTCAGCGCTCGGCTGCTCACACACTTTACATATATTATAGGAGCCGTTCATGACACTTGTGCCTCATCTATACCAGCCCTCCCATGGATCACACTGAAACTCCTCCTCTTACTGTATAACTCAGACTCTATCCCCTACGTAAACATCCTAACTGTCTTGATTTTAACCACAAGACTGAACTCTGGCTCCTTGCTCACACCTAATTTATATAGAATAGTCAGCTCTCCACTAAAGCTGCATCAGTCAGCGAGCTCCTTGCTCACACCTAATTTATATAGAATATTCAGCTCTCCACTAAAGCTGCATCAGTTAGCGAGCTCCTTGCTCACACATCCTCACATTAAGACTTCCATTGTCCAACTCACCCTAATCAATGGCTGAACTCTCAGCTCACACACTGGAACACTTAACACGACACAATTGAAGGTTGGTAAGCCATAATGGCTTCCGCCTTCCGGCGACCCTGCTCTCAGGCCTACCGTATGAGTAAATCTCACTTATCTAACCTCGTGATTCGACTATATCTTCCATCTTGAGCCAATCCCCAATCTTATTACATTCTCTTTCCCTCTCACTGAACCCTCTCAAAATCCCGAGAATTCGTTAATCTAACTGAGCTGATTCCCTCACTCTCTCCCCGTGAAATGTCCACGTTTTCCTGAACCAATCACTCATGTCGTTGTTACACATTCTCACCACCCACTGTTATATTAGTACATTCCCTCTGTCATATTATGCCACACGACATTGTCACCACCCACTGTTACATTAGTACATTACCTCTATCATATTATGCCACACGACATTGTCACCACCCACTGTTACATTAGTACATTCCCTCTGTCACATTATGCCACACATCATTCTCTCCACTGTTTGTGCATTCCCACTGTCATATTATGCCACACGTCATTTTCTCCACTGTTTGTGTCTTCCCACTGTTATATTATGCCACACGTCATTCTCTCACCTGTTTGTGTCTTCCCACTGTTATATTATGCCACACATCATTCTCTCACCTGTTTGTGTCTTCCCACTGTTATATTATGCCACACGTCATTCTCTCACCTGTTTGTGTCTTCCCACTGTTATATTATGCCACACATCATTTTCTCCACTGTTTGTGTCTTCCCACTGTTATATTATGCCACACGTCATTCTCTCACCTGTTTGTGTCTTCCCACTGTTATATTATGCCACACATCATTCTCTCACCTGTTTGTGCATTCCCACTGTTATATTATGCCACACGTCATTTTCTCCACTGTTTGTGTCTTCCCACTGTTATATTATGCCACACGTCATTCTCTCACCTGTTTGTGTCTTCCCACTGTTATATTATGCCACACATCATTCTCTCCACTGTTTGTGCATTCCCACTGTTATATTATGCCACACGTCATTCTCTCCACTGTTTGTGCCTTCCCACTGTCATATTATGCCACGCGTCATTCTCTCCACTGTTTGTGCCTTCCCACTGTTATATTATGCCACACGTCATTCTCTCACCTGTTTGTGTCTTCCCACTGTTATATTATGCCACACGTCATTCTCTCACCTTTTGTGCCTTCCCACTGTCATATTATGCCACACTTCATTTTCTCACATGTTTGTGCCTTCCCACTGTTATATTATGCCACACGTCATTCTCTCACCTGTTTGTGCCTTCCCACTGTTATATTATGCCACACGTCATTCTCTCACCTGTTTGTGCCTTTCCACTGTTATATTATGTCACGCGTCATTCTCTCACCAGTTTGTGCCTTCCCACTGTTATATTATGCCACACGTCATTCTCTCACCTGTTTGTGCCTCCCCACTGTTATATTATGCCACACGTCATTCTCTCACCTGTTTGTGCCTTCCAACTGTTATATTATGCCACGCGTCATTCTCTCACCTGTTTGTGCCTTCCCACTGTTATATTATGTTACGCGTCATTCTCTCACCTGTTTGTGCCTTCCCACTGTTATATTATGTCACGCGTCATTCTCTCACCTGTTTGTGCCTTCCCACTGTTATATTATGTTACGCGTCATTCTCTCACCTGTTTGTGCCTTTCCACTGTTATATTATGTTACGCGTCATTCTCTCACCTGTTTGTGCCTTCCCACTGTTATATTATGCCACGCGTCATTCTCTCACCTATTTGTGCCTTCCCACTGTTATATTATGTTACGCGTCATTCTCTCACCTGTTTGTGCCTTCCCACTGTTATATTATGCCACACGTCATTCTCTTGCCTGCAATATTAGTGAGGACAATAGACGGAAACACTTGGCGTATCACTGCTATTATGCCAGTGTTTATGTTAAACAGTGCCAAATTATGATGTGTCAATTTATGATATGCCAATGTTATGTTAAACAGTGCCACGTTATAATATGGCAATTGTATGTTAAACAGCGTCAAATTATTATATGTTTGTGTCAAAGTGTGCCAAGTTATGGTGTGCCAGGTTATGATGTGTCGAGTAATAATGTGTAAAGTTATGATGTGTCGAGTTATGATGTGCCAGAGTATGATGTACCAGGGTATGATGTGCCAAATTATGATGTGCCAGGATTCTTTGGTTCTTTGTTTATGGAAGGCCCCGGTATCACTGCAAACGAATTAAAATCCATAATTGCTCAACCGCCCGTGCCAGTGGAATCATCCGAATTACTAATTCATCTCCCAAACAAAGAAAGGTAGGTGTAGTCCCCATCATAGCAGTCTCAGCACACGCCAAAAGACATAAGGCGAAATCGCGCAGAAAGTGAACACAGCCAACTGTTCCCTGTCATACGATATCATCATTCATCGTAAACAATTGGAATATCGAAACATTATCAAAACATACAGCTCACGGTGTGCACAGAGCACTTAACTCAGTAGCTCCTGCAACAAGCCGGACTTGGAATATGAGGAAACTGCAACAAGGAACACTTTTCATGAATAGCCTTCAATAGTTCCTGCTGCCTATCCACGATATACCGGAAGTTCACGTCCTCTTGAAAAAAATGATCGCCGTATTTTAAAAAAAATGAATAACGCTTGATGATGTTATGCCATCGTTGTTGACTCCAATTCCGAACATATTGACACACAGTTAGTCGTCAGATTATCCCCGTCGCACATCAAACAACAGACCGTAAGATTAGCGTACGGCCGGTCTAGGTACGACCGGCCATTACAATGTGCAAGGGTATGATGTGCCAAGTTTGATGTGCCGGGGTATGATGTGCCAGTGTATGATGTGCCAGGGTTTGATGTGCCAGGGTATGATGTGCCAGGGTATGATGTTCCAGGGTACGATATGCCATGGTTTGATGTGCTAGGGTATGATGTGCCAGGGTATGATGTGCCAGGGTATGATGTGCCAGGGTATGATTGCCAAGATTTGATTTTCCAGGGTATGATGTGCCAGGGTATGATGTGCCAGGGTATGATGTGCCAAATTATGATGTACCAGGGTATGATGTGCCAGGGTTTGATGTACCAAGTTATGGTGTGCCATGGTATGATGTGCAAGAGTATGATGTGCATGATGTGTCAAGGTATGATGTGCCAGGGTTTGATGTAACAGGGTTATATGTGCCAAGGTATGATGTGCATGATGTGTCAAGGTATGATGTGCCAAGGTTTGATGTGCCAGGGTATGATATGTCTGGGTTTGATATGTCAAAATATGATGTACCAGGGTATGATGTGCCAGGGTATGATGTGCCAGGGTTTGACTTGCCAGGGTATGATGTACCAGGGTATGATGTGCCAAGGTATGATGTGCCAGGGTATGATGTGCCAAATTATGATGTACCAGGGTATGATGTGCCAGGGTATGATGTGCCAGAGTATGATGTACCAGGGTATGATGTGCCAGGGTATGATGTGCCAGAGTATGATGCGCATGATGTGCCAAGGTATGATGTGCATGATGTGTCAAGGTATGATGTGCCAAGGTATGATGTGCATGATGTGTCAAGATATGATGTGCCAAGGTATGATGTGCCTGGGTATGATGTGCCAAATTATGATGTACCAGGGTATGATGTAACAAGTTATGATGTGCCATGGTATGATGTGCCAGGGTATGATGTGCATAATGTGTCAAGGTATGATATGCCAGGGCATGATGTGCCAGGGTATGATGTGCATGATGTGTAAAGGTATGATATGCCATGGTATGATGTGCCAGGGTATGATGTGCATGATGTGTCAAGGTATGATGTGCCAGGGTATGATGAGCCAGGGTGTGATGTGTATGATGTAGCAGGGTATGATGTGCCAGGGTATGATGTGCCTCTTGTGGTGAATACTTGTAATCCCGAGAATATTGTGACCAAAGCTGGCTACTAACAACAACGGGCAGGTAACCATGCACTGATTGTCTCTCTAACTTTTATTGTGGTTGCTGCCCCTGTCACAGCGCTGTGATGACCGTCCATCGACGTATCTTGCTGTCTGTCTCACATCTGTCTACATAAGTGCAGGCACGGCTGACCGTCCGTCTCTTTGTCTACTTGCCTACATACCAGAGACCTCGTGCACTCTCTCATCACCTCTGATCTATGATAGCTCTGTACAGTTGTCTCCCATCCACTGTTTCACCAGATCTTCATGAGCAGTTGTGTACTTTCTCAATACAAGCCAAATCTTACCATTAAGTTTGTGATTGGCTAACATCTTTGCTACACATCATCTGCCTAAACAACATCTCCCTAAACATCATCTGCGTACACATCATCTCCCTACACATCATCTCCCTACACATAATCTTCGTGCATATCATCTCACTACACATCATCTGCCTACACATCATCTGCCTACACATCATCTGCCTACACATCATCTACCTACACATCTTCTGCCTACACATCGTCTGCCTACACACCATCTGCCTACACATCATCTCCCTCACATCATCTGCATACACATCATCTGCCTACACATCATCTCCTTACACAACATCTGCTTACACATCATTAGCCTACACATTCCGTTCGCATCTTTGTAGTAATCAACATTTCTATTTCATTGTTACCTCATTAATTCGTACATGTTACTATTGTGATGTTTGCCTTGGGCACTCAGCGCTTCAAGGTTTCATTGACTGCAGAGTTGTGCTGTGTCGCCATCTCAACAACTTTCAGGAAGTACCGTTCAGGGATCGATGTGACATCATCAAATAAAGCCAAATATCTGAAGGAAGTGAAGCCAATGAAGAAGACAATGTCAGCATTGGGACACTTCCTGGACAGAATAGGGGACAATGTCAGCATTGGGACACTTCCTGGACAGAATAGGGGACAATGTCAACATTGGGACACTTCCTGGACAGAATAGGGGACAATGTCAACATTGGGACACTTCCTGGACAGAATAGGGACAATGTCAACATTGGGACACTTCCTGGACAGAATAGGGGACAATGTCAACATTGGGACACTTCCTGGACAGAATAGGGGACAATGTCAACATTGGGACACTACCTGGACAGAAAAGGGGACAATGTCAACATTGGGACACTTCCTGGACAGAATAGGGGACAATGTCAACATTGGGACACTTCCTGGACAGAATAGGGGATAATGTCAACATTGGGACACTACCTAGACAGAATAGGGGACAATGTCAGCATTGGGACACTACCTGGACAGAATAGGGGACAATGTCAACATTGGGACACTACCTAGACAGAAAAGGGGACAATGTCAGCATTGGGACACTTCCTAGACAGAAAAGGGGACAATGTCAGCATTGGGACACTACCTAGACAGAAAGGGGACAATGTCAGCATTGGGATACTGCCTAGACAGAATAGGGGACAATGTCAGCATTGGGACACTACCTAGACAGAATAGGGGACAATGTCAGCATTGGGACACTACCTAGACAGAATAGGTGACAATGTCAGCATTGGGACACTTCATGGACAGAATAGAGGCACATGTCAGCAACTGAGACACTTCCTGGACAGAATAGGGGTCAATGTCAGCATTAGACACTTCCTAGACAGAATAGAGGACAATGTCAGCATTGGGACACTTCCTGGACTGAACAAAGGACAATGTCAGCATTAGGACACTTCCTGGACAGAAAAGAGGACAATGTCAGCATTGGGACACTACCTAGACAGAATAGGGGTCAATGGCAGCATTGCGATACTACCTAGACAGAATAGGGGACAATGTCAGCATTGCGATACTACCTAGACAGAATAGGGGACAATGTCAGCATTGGGACACTACCTAGACAGAATAGGGGACAATGTCAGCATTGCGATACTACCTAGACAGAATAGGGGACAATGTCAGCATTGGGACACTACCTAGACAGAAAAGGGGACAATGTCAGCATTGGGACACTACCTAGACAGAAAAGGGGACAATGTCAGCATTGGGATACTACCTAGACAGAATAGGGGACAATGTCAGCATTGGGAGACTACCTGAACAGAATAAGAGACAATGTCAGCATTGGGACACTTCCTGGACAGAAAATGGGTTAATGTCAGCATTGGGACACTTCCTGCACAGAATATGGGACAATGTTAGCATTGGGACACTTCCTGGACAGAATAGGGACAATGTCAGCATTGGGACACTTCTTGCACAGAATATGGGCAATGTCAGCATTGGGACACTTCCTGGTTAGAGAATAGGAGATACTGTGAGTAATTGGGAAAACAAACAAAATCTCATTTGACACTCACCGAAGCAGGCAACAACTAGAAGCATTCATACTGACATGCAAGACACCAAACATACTGACATGCAAGACACCAAACATACTGACATGCAAGACACCAAACATACTGACATGCAAGACACCAAACATACTGACATGCAAGACACCAAACATACTGACATGCAAGACACCAAACATACTGACATGCAAGACACCAAAGTCCCCTGACACAGAGCAGTGACTAAGAGAGACAATGAGAAACATTCAGACAGTTAGACCCCAGACATCAAGGTCTCCTTATAGACAACATTGCCAGGCAGATAATGAAACATACGCAGACTGACAGTTAGATTCAAGACATCAAGGTCTCCCTAAAGACAACACTCACAGAGACATTAGACAAACATCAAGAAACATTGAGTTATTGAGTTATTAGCCGGTCATCATCATTGCACTCCGAACATGTCCATATTTGCTCAGATCCCCTCCTCAGCAATTCCCTCAGTGTCCAGCGACTGACGACTCCAGTTCTATGTTGGTTGATAAGTCTTCTTACACGGCCACTAAGTTTCTCATTTCTGGCTGCACCCATCTTAAGTCCCATTTCCATCATCCGAGGAAGTGACGTGGATCTGTGTTTGTCGAAGTCCTGTGCTCTTCCCATATTGTGGAGGCGATTCCCCGGCTGTCTCTTCCCTGGCGATATACCAGAATATCATCAGCAAACGTCATAGTTCTTCCCCTCCCATTCAGCTGTTGGGCCGTGATCGTTATTGTGTACACGTTAAATAGAACTGGCGACAATGGTGAGCGCAGCCCTGGGCAAATGGATCTTGGCTCGGAAGACCAACTTCCACATCTGAGTATCACCTTCCTCTGAAACAATGCCACAGCGATCCATCTAATGAGGAAGGGGTGCACCGCCAGTTTGAGAAGCATATGCATGAGGTATTCAAATGGTACCCTGTTGTATGCATCCTGCAGATCTATAGCAGCAGCACATGTCTCCTCTCGTCTGTGGAAGCCTTCGAAGACGTCATAAGCAAAGACTGCCGCATTGAGCCATGTCTCTTTGTTATATCTATAACCTCCAAGTGTGGGTGGGAATACACGTTTCTGTTCAAGGCGACAGGTGAGGACACGGGCAATTATTTTCTCCAGCAGCTTGCCCGCAGTGTTCTGCATTGTGATAATTCTGTAGGCACTGATCTGAGAATGGTCCTTGTTTGGCTTCGGTAGCGGTAGTAAGTAGCTGTGTAGCCACTCCTCCTTAATCTGGCCACTCCGAATACTGGCATTAAACTCATTGGCCAGTTTTGTCAAGTCGTCGTCAGCTAAATTGCCTATGTCATCGTACCGAACACCATCTGGACCAGGAGCAGTGTTGTGTGACCTTTTAAGTGTCGTGCGAATGGTATCGGTTGTGATTGTGAGATCTTCTTCCAGCCCTACATACTCACACAAATTTGACAGCGATCCCCGTATCCTCATTCTTACAGCCTCATTTCCTTGGTCCGTCTGCTCAATGTAGCGGGCAAGCAGGGCCTTCCCTTTGCTCTCATCAGATTTGTGCCATATGCGGCCTGTGCTCTGAAAATCTGATATGCCTCTGTGTCGTGTTGTGCATATTCATGCTCTGATGAAGGCGCCAGAATGTGGCTAGCGATTTTTCTGAGCACACTTTTTTTTACAGAAGTATTCCCACTTGGCATCCTTAGCCTGCTTAGTTTAAATTACATCCGTAATTTGACGTTCAGCAACAAGAAACATTCAGATAGTTCGATTCAAGACATGAAAGTCTCCATACAGACAATACTGAGACAGACAACAACACAAGAAACATTCAGGTAGTTAGACTCGAGACATGAAAGTCTCCATACAGACAATACTGAGACAGACAATACTGAGACAGACAACAACACAAGAAACAATCAGATAGTTAGACTCGAGACATGAAAGTCTCCCTACAGACAATACTGAGACAGACAATTGTGAGACAGACAACAACACAAGAAACACCCAGACAGACAGTCAAAAAGATCAGATTTGCCGATTTGAGAAAGCAGCTTGGGGCAGACAAATGGTGCACAAACAAGTAAGTATATAAGGTAGGAGAGAAGGGCAAGAGATGGAGGAGGGAGGTTGGTGTTTGCGGCCGGGGGGGGGGCACAAGCAACACTGGCATGAGCAGGGGCAGCAGTGACATTGGGTGGCAGATATTGGCAGGAACTGATTGGGCGAATTAAGGTGTGATGACGTCAGCAAGGTACGTAAATAGAGGTCGGAAATAGAAACGTCGTGGATTATTGGGGGGGGGGTGTGTGAAGTGGGGGGGAAGTGACAAATTAATGGAGGAGAGTTGGGGAGAAGAGTGGTGTTGAGTGACAGGTTAATGGAGGAGAGTGAGGGGAGAGGAGTGGTGTTGAGTGACAGGTTAATGGAGGAGAGTGAGGAGAGGGGAGTGGTGCTGAGTGACAGGTTAGAGGAGGAGAGTGGTGGAGGGGAGTTAGAGCAAGTAACAGGTGAAGGGAGTAGAGTGGGTGGAGTAGGTGTGAGTGACAGGTGAAGGGAGTAGAGTGGGTGGAGTAGGTGTGAGTGACAGGTGAAGAGAGTAGAGTGGGTGGAGTAGGTGTGAGTGACAGATGAAGAGAGTAGAGTGGGTGGAGTAGGTGTGAGTGACAGGTGAAGAGAGTAGAGTGGGTGGAGTAGGTGTGAGTGACAGATGAAGAGAGTAGAGTGGGTGGAGTAGGTGTGAGTGACAGGTGAAGAGAGTAGAGTGGGTGGAGTAGGTGTGAGTGACAGATGAAGAGAGTAGAGTGGGTGGAGTAGGTGTGAGTGACAGGTGAAGAGGGTAGAGTGGGTGGAGTAGGTGTGAGTGACAGATGAAGAGAGTAGAGTGGGTGGAGTAGGTGTGAGTGACAGGTGAAGGGAGTAGAGTGGGTGGAGTAGGTGTGAGTGACAGATGAAGGGAGTAGAGTGGGTGGAGTAGGTGTGAGTGACAGATGAAGAGAGTAGAGTGGGTGGAGTAGGTGTGAGTGACAGATGAAGAGAGTAGAGTGGGTGGAGTAGGTGTGAGTGACAGGTGAAGGGAGTAGAGTGGGTGGAGTAGGTGTGAGTGACAGATGAAGGGAGTAGAGTGGGTGGAGTAGGTGTGAGTGACAGATGAAGGGAGTAGAGTGGGTGGAGTAGGTGTGAGTGACAGGTGAAGGGAGTAGAGTGGGTGGAGTAGGTGTGAGTGACAGATGAAGTGAGTAGAGTGGGTGGAGTAGGTGTGAGTGACAGGTGAAGAGAGTAGAGTGGGTGGAGTAGGTGTGAGTGACAGGTGAAGAGAGTAGAGTGGGTGGAGTAGGAGTGAGTGACAGTTTGAAGGGAGTAGAGTGGGTGGAGTAGGTGGGAGTGACAGGTGAAGAGAGTAGAGTGGGTGGAGTTGGTGTGAGTGACAGATGAAGAAAGTAGAGTGGGTGGAGTAGGTGTGAGTGACAGGTGAAGAGAGTAGAGTGGGTGGAGTAGGTGTGAGTGACAGGTGAAGGGAGTAGAGTGGGTGGAGTATGTGTGAGTGACAGATGAAGAGAGTAGAGTGGGTGGAGTAGGTGTGAGTGACAGGTGAAGAGAGTAGAGTGGGTGGAGTAGGTGTGAGTGACAGGTGAAGAGAGTAGAGTGGGTGGAGTAGGTGTGAGTGACAGATGAAGAGAGTAGAGTGGGTGGAGTAGGTGTGAGTGACAGGTGAAGAGAGTAGAGTGGGTGGAGTTGGTGTGAGTGACAGGTGAAGAGAGTAGAGTGGGTGGAGTAGGTGTGAGTGACAGGTAAAGGGAGTAGAGTGGGTGGAGTAGGTGTGAGTGACAGGTGAAGAGAGTAGAGTGGGTGGAGTTGGTGTGAGTGACAGGTGAAGAGAGTAGAGTGGGTGGAGTAGGTGTGAGTGACAGGTGAAGAGAGTAGAGTGGGTGGAGTTGGTGTGAGTGACAGGTGAAGAGAGTAGAGTGGGTGGAGTTGGTGTGAGTGACAGGTGAAGAGAGTAGAGTGGGTGGAGTAGGTGTGAGTGACAGGTGAAGGGAGTAGAGTGGGTATAGTAGGTGTGAGTGACAGTTGAAGAGAGTAGAGTGGGTGGAGTTGGTGTGAGTGACAGGTGAAGAGAGTAGAGTGGGTGGAGTAGTTGTGAGTGACAGGTGAAGAAAGTAGAGTGGGTGGAGTTGGTGTGAGTGACAGGTGAAGAGAGTAGAGTGGGTGGAGTAGGTGTGAGTGACAGGTGAAGAGAGTAGAGTGGGTGGAGTTGGTGTGAGTGACAGGTGAAGAGAGTAGAGTGGGTGGAGTAGGTGTGAGTGACAGGTGAAGAGAGTAGAGTGGGTGGAGTAGGTGTGAGTGACAGTTGAAGAGAGTAGAGTGGGTGGAGTTGGTGTGAGTGACAGGTGAAGAGAGTAGAGTGGGTGGAGTTGGTGTGAGTGACAGGTGAAGAGAGTAGAGTGGGTGGAGTAGGTGTGAGTGACAGGTGAAGAGAGTAGAGTGGGTGGAGTAGGTGTGAGTGACAGGTAAAGGGAGTAGAGTGGGTGGAGTAGGTGTGAGTGACAGGTGAAGAGAGTAGAGTGGGTGGAGTTGGTGTGAGTGACAGGTGAAGAGAGTAGAGTGGGTGGAGTTGGTGTGAGTGACAGGTGAAGAGAGTAGAGTGGGTGGAGTAGGTGTGAGTGACAGGTGAAGGGAGTAGAGTGGGTATAGTAGGTGTGAGTGACAGTTGAAGAGAGTAGAGTGGGTGGAGTTGGTGTGAGTGACAGGTGAAGAGAGTAGAGTGGGTGGAGTAGTTGTGAGTGACAGGTGAAGAAAGTAGAGTGGGTGGAGTTGGTGTGAGTGACAGGTGAAGAGAGTAGAGTGGGTGGAGTAGGTGTGAGTGACAGGTGAAGAGAATAGAGTGGGTGGAGTTGGTGTGAGTGACAGGTGAAGAGGGTAGAGTGGGTGGAGTAGGTGTGAGTGACAGGTGAAGAGAGTAGAGTGGGTGGAGTAGGTGTGAGTGACAGTTGAAGAGAGTAGAGTGGGTGGAGTTGGTGTGAGTGACAGGTGAAGAGAGTAGAGTGGGTGGAGTTGGTGTGAGTGACAGGTGAAGAGAGTAGAGTGGGTGGAGTAGGTGTGAGTGACTTGTGAAGGGAGTAGAGTGGGTGGAGTTGGTGTGAGTGACAGGTGAAGAGAGTAGAGTGGGTGGAGTAGGTGTGAGTGACAGGTGAAGAGAGTAGAGTGGGTGGAGTTGGTGTGAGTGACAGGTGAAGAGAGTAGAGTGGGTGGAGTTGGTGTGAGTGACAGGTGAAGAGAGTAGAGTGGGTGGAGTAGGTGTGAGTGACAGGTGAAGAGAGTAGAGTGGGTGGAGTAGGTGTGAGTGACAGGTGAAGAGAGTAGAGTGGGTGGAGTAGGTGTGAGTGACAGGTGAAGAGAGTAGAGTGGGTGGAGTTGGTGTGAGTGACAGGTGAAGAGAGTAGAGTGGGTGGAGTAGGTGTGAGTGACAGGTGAAGAGAGTAGAGTGGGTGGATTTGGTGTGAGTGACAGATGAAGAGAGTAGAGTGGGTGGAGTAGGTGTGAGTGACAGGTGAAGAGAGTAGAGTGGGTGGAGTTGGTGTGAGTGACAGATGAAGAGAGTAGAGTGGGTGGAGTAGGTGTGAGTGACAGATGAAGAGAGTAGAGTGGGTGGAGTAGGTGTGAGTGACAGGTGAAGAGAGTAGAGTGGGTGGAGTAGGTGTGAGTGACAGGTGAAGAGAGTAGAGTGGGTGGAGTAGGTGTGAGTGACAGATGAAGAGAGTAGAGTGGGTGGAGTAGGTGTGAGTGACAGGTGAAGAGAGTAGAGTGGGTGGAGTTGGTGTGAGTGACAGGTGAAGAGAGTAGAGTGGATGGAGTAGGGGTATGGTACAGGTCAAGGGAGGATAGTGGGAGAGGGGAGTGGGGTGAGTGACAGGTGAAGGGGGAGAGTAAGGGAGGGGAGTGGGGTGAGTGACAGGTGAAGGTGAGACTGAGGGAGTGGAGTGGAGGTGAGTGGCAGGTGAAGGGGGAGAGTGGGTGGAGTAGGTGTGAGTGACAGGTGAAGAGAGTAGAGTGGGTGGATTTGGTGTGAGTGACAGATGAAGAGAGTAGAGTGGGTGGAGTAGGTGTGAGTGACAGGTGAAGAGAGTAGAGTGGGTGGAGTTGGTGTGAGTGACAGATGAAGAGAGTAGAGTGGGTGGAGTAGGTGTGAGTGACAGATGAAGAGAGTAGAGTGGGTGGAGTAGGTGTGAGTGACAGGTGAAGAGAGTAGAGTGGGTGGAGTAGGTGTGAGTGACAGGTGAAGAGAGTAGAGTGGGTGGAGTAGGTGTGAGTGACAGATGAAGAGAGTAGAGTGGGTGGAGTAGGTGTGAGTGACAGGTGAAGAGAGTAGAGTGGGTGGAGTTGGTGTGAGTGACAGGTGAAGAGAGTAGAGTGGATGGAGTAGGGGTATGGTACAGGTCAAGGGAGGGGAGTGGGGTGAGTGACAGGTGAAGGTGAGACTGAGGGAGTGGAGTGGAGGTGAGTGGCAGGTGAAGGGGGAGAGTGGGTGGAGTATGGGTAAGTTACAGGTGAGGGTAGGAGAGTTTGGTAGAGGAATTGCGGAGGATGATGAGTGGGGTAGGTGAGAGTTTAGGGAAGGAGAGGAAAGTGAATGTTTAGTGAATGGAGGAGAGAGAGAGAGGAAAGTGGATGTTTAGTGAATGGAGGAGAGAGAGAGAGGAAAGTGAATGTTTAGTGAATGGAGGAGAGAGAGAGAGGAAAGTGAATGTTTAGTGAATGGAGGAGAGAGAGAGAGGAAAGTGAATGTTTAGTGAATGGAGGAGAGAGAGAGAGGAAAGTGAATGTTTAGTGAATGGAGGAGAGAGAGAGAGGAAAGTGAATGTTTAGTGAATGGAGGAGAGAGATAGAGGAAAGTGGATGTTTAGTGAATGGAGGAGAGAGAGAGAGGAAAGTGAATGTTTAGTGAATGGAGGAGAAAGAGAGGAAAGTGAATGTTTAGTGAATGGAGGAGAGAGAGAGAGGAAAGTGAATGTTTAGTGAATGGAGGAGAGAGAGAGAGGAAAGTGAATGTTTAGTGAATGGAGGAGAGAGAGAGAGGAAAGTGAATGTTTAGTGAATGGAGGAGAGAGAGAGAGGAAAGTGAATGTTTAGTGAATGGAGGAGAGAGAGAGAGGAAAGTGAATGTTTAGTGAATGGAGGAGAGAGAGAGAGGAAAGTGAATGTTTAGTGAATGGAGGAGAGAGAGAGGAAAGTGGATGTTTAGTGAATGGAGGAGAGAGAGAGAGGAAAGTGGATGTTTAGTGAATGGAGGAGAGAGAGAGAGGAAAGTGGATGTTTAGTGAATGGAGGAGAGAGAGAGAGGAAAGTGAATGTTTAGTGAATGGAGGAGAGAGAGAGAGGAAAGTGGATGTTTAGTGAATGGAGGAGAGAGAGAGAGGAAAGTGAATGTTTAGTGAATGGAGGAGAGAGAGGAAAGTGGATGTTTAGTGAATGGAGGAGAGAGAGAGAGAGGAAAGTGGATGTTTAGTGAATGGAGGAGAGAGAGAGAGGAAAGTGAATGTTTAGTGAATGGAGGAGAGAGAGAGAGGAAAGTGAATGTTTAGTGAATAGAGGAGAGAGAGGAAAGTGGATGTTTAGTGAATGGTGGAGAGAGAGGAAAGTGGATGTTTAGTGAATGGAGGAGAGAGAGGAAAGTGAATGTTTAGTGAATGGAGGAGAGAGAGAGAGGAAAGTGAATGTTTAGTGAATGGAGGAGAGAGAGAGAGGAAAGTGGATGTTTAGTGAATGGAGGAGAGAGAGAGAGGAAAGTGGATGTTTAGTGAATGGAGGAGAGAGAGAGAGGAAAGTGAATGTTTAGTGAATGGAGGAGAGAGAGAGAGGAAAGTGGATGTTTAGTGAATGGAGGAGAGAGAGAGAGGAAAGTGAATGTTTAGTGAATGGAGGAGAGAGAGGAAAGTGGATGTTTAGTGAATGGAGGAGAGAGAGAGAGAGGAAAGTGGATGTTTAGTGAATGGAGGAGAGAGAGAGAGGAAAGTGAATGTTTAGTGAATGGAGGAGAGAGAGAGAGGAAAGTGAATGTTTAGTGAATGGAGGAGAGAGAGGAAAGTGGATGTTTAGTGAATGGAGGAGAGAGAGGAAAGTGGATGTTTAGTGAATGGAGGAGAGAGAGGAAAGTGGATGTTTAGTGAATGGAGGAGAGAGAGAGAGGAAAGTGGATGTTTAGTGAATGGAGGAGAGAGAGGAAAGTGGATGTTTAGTGAATGGAGGAGAGAGAGAGAGAGAGGAAAGTGGATGTTTAGTGAATGGAGGAGAGAGAGAGAGGAAAGTGAATGTTTAGTGAATGGAGGAGAGAGAGAGAGGAAAGTGGATGTTTAGTGAATGGAGGAGAGAGAGAGAGAGGAAAGTGGATGTTAAGTGAATGGAGGAGAGAGAGGAAAGTGGATGTTTAGTGAATGGAGGAGAGAGAGAGAGAGGAAAATGGATGTTTAGTGAATGGAGGAGAGAGAGAGAGGAAAGTGGATGTTTAGTGAATGGAGGAGAGAGAGAGAGGAAAGTGGATGTTTAGTGAATGGAGGAGAGAGAGAGAGGAAAGTGAATGTTTAGTGAATGGAGGAGAGAGAGAGAGGAAAGTGGATGTTTAGTGAATGGAGGAGAGAGAGAGAGAGGAAAGTGAATGTTTAGTGAATGGAGGAGAGAGAGAGAGGAAAGTGGATGTTTAGTGAATGGAGGAGAGAGAGAGAGGAAAGTGAATGTTTAGTGAATGGAGGAGAGAGAGAGAGGAAAGTGGATGTTTAGTGAATGGAGGAGAGAGAGAGAGGAAAGTGGATGTTTAGTGAATGGAGGAGAGAGAGAGAGGAAAGTGGATGTTTAGTGAATGGAGGAGAGAGAGAGAGGAAAGTGGATGTTTAGTGAATGGAGGAGAGAGAGAGAGGAAAGTGGATGTTTAGTGAATGGAGGAGAGAGAGAGAGGAAAGTGGATGTTTAGTGAATGGAGGAGAGAGAGAGAGAGAGGAAAGTGAATGTTTAGTGAATGGAGGAGAGAGAGGAAAGGGAATGTTTAGTGAATGGAGGAGAGAGAGGAAAGTGGATGTTTAGTGAATGGAGGAGAGAGAGAGAGGAAAGTGGATGTTTAGTGAATGGAGGAGAGAGAGAGGAAAGTGGATGTTTAGTGAATGGAGGAGAGAGAGAGAGAGAGGAAAGTGAATGTTTAGTGAATGGAGGAGAGAGAGGAAAGGGAATGTTTAGTGAATGGAGGAGAGAGAGAGAGAGGAAAGTGAATGTTTAGTGAATGGAGGAGAGAGAGAGAGGAAAGTGAATGTTTAGTGAATGGAGGAGAGAGAGAGAGGAAAGTGAATGTTTAGTGAATGGAGGAGAGAGAGAGAGGAAAGTGAATGTTTAGTGAATGGAGGAGAGAGAGAGAGGAAAGTGAATGTTTAGTGAATGGAGGAGAGAGAGAGAGGAAAGTGAATGTTTAGTGAATGGAGGAGCGAGAGAGAGGAAAGTGAATGTTTAGTGAATGGAGGAGAGAGAGAGAGGAAAGTGGATGTTTAGTGAATGGAGGAGAGAGAGAGAGGAAAGTGAATGTTTAGTGAATGGAGGAGAAAGAGAGGAAAGTGAATGTTTAGTGAATGGAGGAGAGAGAGAGAGAGGAAAGTGAATGTTTAGTGAATGGAGGAGAGAGAGAGAGGAAAGTGAATGTTTAGTGAATGGAGGAGAGAGAGAGAGGAAAGTGAATGTTTAGTGAATGGAGGAGAGAGAGAGAGGAAAGTGAATGTTTAGTGAATGGAGGAGAGAGAGAGGAAAGTGAATGTTTAGTGAATGGAGGAGAGAGAGGAAAGGGAATGTTTAGTGAATGGAGGAGAGAGAGGAAAGTGGATGTTTAGTGAATGGAGGAGAGAGAGAGAGGAAAGTGGATGTTTAGTGAATGGAGGAGAGAGAGAGAGGAAAGTGGATGTTTAGTGAATGGAGGAGAGAGAGAGAGAGAGGAAAGTGAATGTTTAGTGAATGGAGGAGAGAGAGGAAAGGGAATGTTTAGTGAATGGAGGAGAGAGAGGAAAGTGGATGTTTAGTGAATGGAGGAGAGAGAGAGAGGAAAGTGGATGTTTAGTGAATGGAGGAGAGAGAGGAAAGTGGATGATTAGTGAATGGAGGAGAGAGAGAGTAAAGTGGATGTTTAGTGAATGGAGGAGAGAGAGAGGAAAGTGGATGTTTAGTGAATGGAGGAGACAGAGAGGAAAGTGGATGATTAGTGAATGGAGGAGAGAGAGAGGAAAGTGAATCTTTAGAGAATGGAGGAGAGAAAGAGGAAAGTGGATGATTAGTGAATGGAGGAGAGAGAGAGGAAAGTGAATCTTTAGTGAATGCAGGAGAGAGAGAGGAAAGTGGATGATTTGTGAATGGAGGAGAGAGAGAGGAAAGTGGATGTTTAGTGAATGGAGGAGAGAGAGAGGAAAGTGGATGTTTAGTGAATGGAGGAAAGAGAGAAGAAAGTGAATGTTTAGTGAATGGAGGCGAGAGAGAGGAAAGTGAATGTTTAGTGACTGGAGGAGAGAGAGAGAGAGGAAAGTTGATGATTAGTGAATGGAGGAGAGAGAGAGAGAGGAAAGTGGATGATTAGTGAATGGGGGAGAGAGAGAGAGGAAAGTGAATATTTAGTGAATGGAGGAGAGAGAGGGAGGAAAGTGGATGATTAGTGAGTGGAGGAGAGAGAGAGAGAGGAAAGTGAATGTTTAGTGAATGGACGAGAGAAAGAGAGAGGAAAGTGGATGATTAGTGAGTGAAGGAGAGAGAGAGATAGGAAAGTGGATGTTTAGTGAATGGAGGAGACAGAGATAGGAAAGTGGATGTTTAGTGAATGGAGGAGAGAGAGAGGAAAGTGAATGTTTAGTGAATGGAGGAGAGAGAGAGAGAGAGGGGAAAGTGGATGATTAGTGAGTAGAGGAGAGAGATATAAAAGTGAATGTTTAGTGAATGGAGGAGAGAGAGGAAAGTGGATGTTTAGTGAATGGAGGAGAGAGAGGAAAGCGGATGTTTAGTGAATGGATGAGAGATAGGAAAGTGAATGTTTAGTGAATGGAGGAGAAAGAGAAAGGAAAGTGGATGTTTAGTGAATGGAATAGAGAGAGAGGAAAGTGGATGTTTAGTGAATGGATGAGAGAGAGAGAGGAAAGTGAATGTTTAGTGAATGGAGGAGAGAGAGAGAGAGGATAGTTTATGTTTAGTGAGAGGAGGAGAGAGAGAGAGGGGATAGTTTATGTTTAGTGAATTGAGGAGAGAGAAGAAAGTGAATGTTTAGTGAATGGAGGAGAGAGAGAGGAAAGTGAATGTTTAGTGAATGGAGGACAGAGAGAGGAAAGTGTATGTTTAGAGAATGGAGGAGAGAGAGGAAAGTGAATGTTTAGTGAGTGGAGGAGAGAGAGAGGAAAGTGAATGTTTAGTGAATGGAGGAGAGAGAGAGGAAAGTGAATGTTTAGTGAATGGAAAAGAGAGAGAGGAAAGTGAATGTTTAGTGAATGGATGAGAGAGAGAGGAAAGTGAATGTTTAGTGAATGGAGGAGAGAGAGAGGAAAGTGAATGTTTAGTGAATGGATGAGAGAGAGAGAGGAAAGTGAATGTTTAGTGAATGGAGGAAAGAGAGAGGAAAGTGAATGTTTAGTGAATGGATGAGAGAGAGAGGAAAGTGAATGTTTAGTGAATGGAGGAGAGAGATAGGAAAGTGAATGTTTAGTGAATGGAGGAGAAAGAGAGGAAAGTGGATGTTTAGTGAATGGAGGAGAGAGAGAGAAAAATGAATGTTTATTGAATGGAGGAGAGAGAGGAAAGTGGATGATTAGTAAATGGAGGAGAGAGAGAGGAAAGTGAATCTTTAGTGAATGCAGGAGAGAGAGAGGAAAGTGGATGATTAGTGAATGGAGGAGAGAGAGAGGAAAGTGGATGTTTAGTGAATGGAGGAGAGAGAGAGGAAAGTGGATGTTTAGTGAATGGAGGAAAGAGAGAAGAAATTGAATGTTTAGTGAATGGAGGTGAGAGAGAGGAAAGTGAATGTTTAGTGACTGGAGGAGAGAGAGAGAGGAAAGTTGATGATTAGTGAATGGAGGAGAGAGAGAGAGAGGAAAGTGGATGATTAGTGAATGGGGGAGAGAGAGAGAGGAAAGTGAATGTTTAGTGACTGGAGGAGAGAGAGAGAGAGGAAAGTTGATGATTAGTGAATGGAGGAGAGAGAGAGAGAGGAAAGTGGATGATTAGTGAATGGGGGAGAGAGAGAGAGGAAAGTGAATGTTTAGTGAATGGAGGAGAGAGAGGGAGGAAAGTGGATGATTAGTGAGTGGAGGAGAGAGAGAGAGAGGAAAGTGAATGTTTAGTGAATGGACGAGAGAAAGAGAGAGGAAAGTGGATGATTAGTGAGTGAAGGAGAGAGAGAGATAGGAAAGTGGATGTTTAGTGAATGGAGGAGACAGAGATAGGAAAGTGGATGTTTAGTGAATGGAGGAGAGAGAGAGGAAAGTGAAGGTTTAGTGAATGGAGGAGAGAGAGAGAGAGAGGAAAGTGGATGATTAGTGAGTAGAGGAGAGAGATATAAAAGTGAATGTTTAGTGAATGGAGGAGAGAGAGGAAAGTGGATGTTTAGTGAATGGAGGAGAGAGAGGAAAGCGGATGTTTAGTGAATGGATGAGAGATAGGAAAGTGAATGTTTAGTGAATGGAGGAGAGAGAGAGAGGAAAGTGGATGTTTAGTGAATGGAGGAGAGAGAGAGAGGTAAGTGGATGTTTAGTGAATAGAGGAGAGAGAGAGAGGAAAGTGGATGTTTAGTGAATAGAGGAGAGAGAGAGAGGAAAGTGGATGTTTAGTGAATGGAGGAGAGAGAGAGGAAAGTGGATGTTTAGTGAATAGAGGAGAGAGAGAGGAAAGTGGATGTTTAGTGAATGGAGGAGAGAGAGAGGAAAGTGGATGTTTAGTGAATAGAGGAGAGAGAGAGAGGAAAGTGGATGTTTAGTGAATGGAGGAGAGAGAGAGGAAAGTGGATGATTAGTGAATGGAGGAATGAGAGAGGAAAGTGAATCTTTAGAGAATGGAGGAGAGAGAGAGGAAAGTGGATGTTTAGTGAATGGAGGAGAGAGAGAGAGGAAAGTGGATGTTTAGTGAATGGAGGAGAGAGAGAGGAAAGTGGATGATTAGTGAATGGGGGAGAGAGAGAGGAAAGTGGATGTTTAGTGAATGGAGGAGAGAGAGAGGAAAGTGGATGTTTAGTGAATGGAGGAGAGAGAGAGGAAAGTGGATGTTTTGTGAATTGAGGAGAGAGAGAGAGAGGAAAGTAGATGTTTAGTGAATGGCGGAGAGAGAGGAAAGTGAATGTTTATTGAATGGAGGAGAGAGAGAAAGTGGATGTTTAGTGAATGGAGGAGAAAGAGAGGAAAGTGAATGTTTAGTGAATGGAAGAGAGAGAGATGAAAGTGGATGTTTAGTGAATAGAGGAGATAGAGAGAGGGAAAGTGAATGTTTTTTGAATGGAGGAGAGAGAGGAAAGTGAATGTTTATTGAATGGAGGAGAGAGAGGAAAGTGAATGTTTATTGAATGGAGGAGAGAGAGGAAAGTGAATGTTTATTGAACGGAGGAGAGAGAGGAAAGTGAATGTTTATTGAATGGAGGAGAGAGAGGAAAGTGAATGTTTAGTGAATGGAGGAGAGAGAGAGAGGAAAGTGGATGTTTAGTGAATGGAGGAGAGAGAGAGGAAAGTTGATGTTTAGTGAATAGAGGAGAGAGAGAGAGGAAAGTGGATGTTTAGTGAATAGAGGAGAGAGAGAGAGGAAAGTGGATGTTTAGTGAATGGAGGAGAGAGAGAGGAAAGTGGATGTTTAGTGAATAGAGGAGAGAGAGAGGAAAGTGGATGTTTAGTGAATGGAGGAGAGAGAGAGGAAAGTGGATGTTTAGTGAATAGAGGAGAGAGAGAGAGGAAAGTGGATGTTTAGTGAATGGAGGAGAGAGAGAGGAAAGTGGATGATTAGTGAATGGAGGAGAGAGAGAGGAAAGTGAATCTTTAGAGAATGGAGGAGAGAGAGAGGAAAGTGGATGTTTAGTGAATGGAGGAGAGAGAGAGAGGAAAGTGGATGTTTAGTGAATGGAGGAGAGAGAGAGGAAAGTGGATGATTAGTGAATGGAGGAGAGAGAGAGGAAAGTGGATGTTTAGTGAATGGAGGAGAGAGAGAGGAAAGTGGATGTTTAGTGAATGGAGGAGAGAGAGAGGAAAGTGGATGATTAGTGAATGGAGGAGAGAGAGAGGAAAGTGAATGTTTAGTGAGTGGAGGAGTGGGAGAGGAAAGTGCATATTTAGTGAATGGAGGAGTGGGTGAGGAAAGTGGATGTTTAGTGAGCGGAGGAGTGGGAGAGGAAAGTTCATGTTTAGAGAGTGGAGGAGTGTGAGAGGAAAGTGGATGTTTAGTGACTGGAGGAGTGGGAGAGGAAAGTGGATGTTTAGTGAGTGGAGGAGAGGGAGAGAGGAAGTGGATGATTAGTGAATGGAGGAGAGAGAGAGGAAAGTGAATCTTTAGAGAATGGAGGAGAGAGAGAGGAAAGTGGATGATTAGTGAATGGAGGAGAGAGAGAGGAAAGTGAATCTTTAGTGAATGCAGGAGAGAGAGAGGAAAGTGGATGATTAGTGAATGGAGGAGAGAGAGAGGAAAGTGGATGTTTAGTGAATGGAGGAGAGAGAGAGGAAAGTGGATGTTTAGTGAATGGAGGAAAGAGAGAAGAAAGTGAATGTTTAGTGAATGGAGGTGAGAGAGAGGAAAGTGAATGTTTAGTGACTGGAGGAGAGAGAGAGAGAGGAAAGTTGATGATTAGTGAATGGAGGAGAGAGAGAGAGAGGAAAGTGGATGATTAGTGAATGGGGAGAGAGAGAGAGGAAAGTGAATGTTTAGTGAATGGAGGAGAGAGAGGGAGGAAAGTGGATGATTAGTGAGTGGAGGAGAGAGAGAGAGAGAGGAAAGTGAATGTTTAGTGAATGGAGGAGAGAAAGAGAGAGGAAAGTGGATGATTAGTGAGTGAAAGAGAGAGAGAGATAGGAAAGTGGATGTTTAGTGAATGGAGGAGACAGAGATAGGAAAGTGGATGTTTAGTGAATGGAGGAGAGAGAGAGGAAAGTGAATGTTTAGTGAATGGAGGAGAGAGAGAGAGAGAGGAAAGTGGATGATTAGTGAGTAGAGGAGAGAGATATAAAAGTGAATGTTTAGTGAATGGAGGAGAGAGAGAGGAAAGTGGATGTTTAGTGAATGGAGGAGAGAGAGGAAAGCGGATGTTTAATGAATGGATGAGAGATAGGAAAGTGAATGTTTAGTGAATGGAGGAGAAAGAGAAAGGAAAGTGGATGTTTAGTGAATGGAAGAGAGAGAGAGGAAAGTGGATGTTTAGTGAATGGAAGAGAGACAGAGAAAAGTGAATGTTTAGTGAATGGAGGAGAGAGAGAGAGGATAGTTTATGTTTAGTGAGTGGAGGAGAGAGAGAGAGAGGGGGATAGTTTATGTTTAGTGAATTGAGGAGAGAGAAGAAAGTGAATGTTTAGTGAATGGAGGAGAGAGAGAGGAAAGTGAATGTTTAGTGAATGGAGGACAGAGAGAGGAAAGTGTATGTTTAGAGAATGGAGGAGAGAGAGGAAAGTGAATGTTTAGTGAGTGGAGGAGAGAGAGAGGAAAGTGAATGTTTAGTGAATGGAGGAGAGAGAGAGGAAAGTGAATGTTTAGTGAATGGAGGAGAGAGAGAGGAAAGTGAATGTTTAGTGAATAGAAAAGAGAGAGAGGAAAGTGAATGTTTAGTGAATGGATGAGAGAGAGAGGAAAGTGAATGTTTAGTGAATGGAGGAGAGAGAGAGGAAAGTGAATGTTTAGTGAATGGATGAGAGAGAGAGAGGAAAGTGAATGTTTAGTGAATGGACGAGAGAGAGAGGAAAGTGAATGTTTAGTGAATGGATGAGAGAGAGAGGAAAGTGAATGATTAGTGAATGGAGGAGAGAGATAGGAAAGTGAATGTTTAGTGAATGGAGGAGAAAGAGAGGAAAGTGGATGTTTAGTGAATGGAGGAGAGAGAGAGAAAAGTGAATGTTTATTGAATGGAGGAGAGAGAGGAAAGTGAATGTTTAGTGAATGGAGGAGATAGAGAGGAAAGTGGATGATTAGTGAATGGAGGAGAGAGAGAGGAAAGTGGATGTTTAGTGAATGAGGGAGAGAGAGAGGAAAGTGAATGTTTAGTGAATGGAGGAGAAGGAGAGGAATGTGAATGTTTAGTGAATGGAGGAGAGAGAGAGGAAAGTGGATGTTAGTGAATGGAGGAGAGAGAGAGGAAAGTGGATGATTAGTGAATGGAGGAGAGAGAGAGGAAAGTGGATGTTTAGTGAATGGAGGAGAGAGAGAGGAAAGTGGATGTTTAGTGAATGGAAGAGAGAGAGAGAGGAAAGTGGATGATTAGTGAATGGAGGAGAGAGAGAGGAAAGTGAATCTTTAGAGAATGGAGGAGAGAGAGAGGAAAGTGGATGATTAGTGAATGGAGGAGAGAGAGAGGAAAGTGAATCTTTAGTGAATGCAGGAGAGAGAGAGGAAAGTGGATGATTTGTGAATGGAGGAGAGAGAGAGGAAAGTGGATGTTTAGTGAATGGAGGAGAGAGAGAGGAAAGTGGATGTTTAGTGAATGGAGGAAAGAGAGAAGAAAGTGAATGTTTAGTGAATGGAGGTGAGAGAGAGGAAAGTGAATGTTTAGTGACTGGAGGAGAGAGAGAGAGAGGAAAGTTGATGATTAGTGAATGGAGGAGAGAGAGAGAGAGGAAAGTGGATGATTAGTGAATGGGGGAGAGAGAGAGAGGAAAGTGAATGTTTAGTGAATGGAGGAGAGAGAGGGAGGAAAGTGGATGATTAGTGAGTGGAGGAGAGAGAGAGAGAGGGAAAGTGAATGTTTAGTGAATGGAGGAGAGAAAGAGAGAGGAAAGTGGATGATTAGTGAGTGAAGGAGAGAGAGAGATAGGAAAGTGGATGTTTAGTGAATGGAGGAGACAGAGATAGGAAAGTGGATGTTTAGTGAATGGAGGAGAGAGAGAGGAAAGTGAATGTTTAGTGAATGGAGGAGAGAGAGAGAGAGAGAGAGGAAAGTGGATGATTAGTGAGTAGAGGAGAGAGATATAAAAGTGAATGTTTAGTGAATGGAGGAGAGAGAGGAAAGTGGATGTTTAGTGAATGGAGGAGAGAGAGGAAAGCGGATGTTTAGTGAATGGATGAGAGATAGGAAAGTGAATGTTTAGTGAATGGAGGAGAAAGAGAAAGGAAAGTGGATGTTTAGTGAATGGAAGAGAGAGAGAGGAAAGTGGATGTTTAGTGAATGGAAGAGAGACAGAGAAAAGTGAATGTTTAGTGAATGGAGGAGAGAGAGAGAGGATAGTTTATGTTTAGTGAGTGGAGGAGAGAGAGAGAGGGGATAGTTTATGTTTAGTGAATGGAGGAGAGAGAGAGGAAAGTGAATGTTTAGTGAATGGAGGACAGAGAGAGGAAAGTGTATGTTTAGAGAATGGAGGAGAGAGAGGAAAGTGAATGTTTAGTGAGTGGAGGAGAGAGAGAGGAAAGTGAATGTTTAGTGAATGGAGGAGAGAGAGAGGAAAGTGAATGTTTAGTGAATGGAAAAGAGAGAGAGGAAAGTGAATGTTTAGTGAATGGATGAGAGAGAGAGGAAAGTGAATGTTTAGTGAATGGAGGAGAGAGAGAGGAAAGTGAATGTTTAGTGAATGGATGAGAGAGAGAGAGGAAAGTGAATGTTTAGTGAATGGAGGAAGAGAGAGGAAAGTGAATGTTTAGTGAATGGATGAGAGAGAGAGGAAAGTGAATGTTTAGTGAATGGAGGAGAGAGATAGGAAAGTGAATGTTTAGTGAATGGAGGAGAAAGAGAGGAAAGTGGATGTTTAGTGAATGGAGGAGAGAGAGAGAAAAATGAATGTTTATTGAATGGAGGAGAGAGAGGAAAGTGGATGATTAGTAAATGGAGGAGAGAGAGAGGAAAGTGAATCTTTAGTGAATGCAGGAGAGAGAGAGGAAAGTGGATGATTAGTGAATGGAGGAGAGAGAGAGGAAAGTGGATGTTTAGTGAATGGAGGAGAGAGAGAGGAAAGTGGATGTTTAGTGAATGGAGGAAAGAGAGAAGAAAGTGAATGTTTAGTGAATGGAGGTGAGAGAGAGGAAAGTGAATGTTTAGTGACTGGAGGAGAGAGAGAGAGAGGAAAGTTGATGATTAGTGAATGGAGGAGAGAGAGAGAGAGGAAAGTGGATGATTAGTGAATGGGGGAGAGAGAGAGAGGAAAGTGAATGTTTAGTGAATGGAGGAGAGAGAGGGAGGAAAGTGGATGATTAGTGAGTGGAGGAGAGAGAGAGAGAGGAAAGTGAATGTTTAGTGAATGGAGGAGAGAAAGACAGAGGAAAGTGGATGATTAGTGAGTGAAGGAGAGAGAGAGATAGGAAAGTGGATGTTTAGTGAATGGAGGAGACAGAGATAGGAAAGTGGATGTTTAGTGAATGGAGGAGAGAGAGAGGAAAGTGAAGGTTTAGTGAATGGAGGAGAGAGAGAGAGAGAGGAAAGTGGATGATTAGTGAGTAGAGGAGAGAGATATAAAAGTGAATGTTTAGTGAATGGAGGAGAGAGAGGAAAGTGGATGTTTAGTGAATGGAGGAGAGAGAGGAAAGCGGATGTCTAGTGAATGGATGAGAGATAGGAAAGTGAATGTTTAGTGAATGGAGGAGAGAGAGAGAGGAAAGTGGATGTTTAGTGAATGGAGGAGAGAGAGAGAGGAAAGTGGATGTTTAGTGAATAGAGGAGAGAGAGAGAGGAAAGTGGATGTTTAGTGAATAGAGGAGAGAGAGAGAGGAAAGTGGATGTTTAGTGAATGGAGGAGAGAGAGAGGAAAGTGGATGTTTAGTGAATAGAGGAGAGAGAGAGGAAAGTGGATGTTTAGTGAATGGAGGAGAGAGAGAGGAAAGTGGATGTTTAGTGAATAGAGGAGAGAGAGAGAGGAAAGTGGATGTTTAGTGAATGGAGGAGAGAGAGAGGAAAGTGGATGATTAGTGAAAGGAGGAGAGAGAGAGGAAAGTGAATCTTTAGAGAATGGAGGAGAGAGAGAGGAAAGTGGATGTTTAGTGAATGGAGGAGAGAGAGAGAGAGGAAAGTGGATGTTTAGTGAATGGAGGAGAGAGAGAGGAAAGTGGATGATTAGTGAATGGGGGAGAGAGAGAGGAAAGTGGATGTTTAGTGAATGGAGGAGAGAGAGAGGAAAGTGGATGTTTAGTGAATGGAGGAGAGAGAGAGGAAAGTGGATGTTTAGTGAATTGAGGAGAGAGAGAGAGAGGAAAGTAGATGTTTAGTGAATGGAGGAGAGAGAGGAAAGTGAATGTTTAGTGAATGGAGGAGAGAGAGAAAGTGGATGTTTAGTGAATGGAGGAGAAAGAGAGGAAAGTGAATGTTAGTGAATGGAAGAGAGAAAGAGGAAAGTGGATGTTTAGTGAATAGAGGAGATAGAGAGAGGGGAAAGTGAATGTTTTTTGAATGGAGGAGAGAGAGGAAAGTGAATGTTTATTGAATGGAGGAGAGAGAGGAAAGTGAATGTTTATTGAATGGAGGAGAGAGAGGAAAGTGAATGTTTATTGAATGGAGGAGAGAGAGGAAAGTGAATGTTTATTGAATGGAGGAGAGAGAGGAAAGTGAATGTTTAGTGAATGGAGGAGAGAGAGAGAGGAAAGTGGATGTTTAGTGAATGGAGGAGAGAGAGAGGAAAGTGGATGTTTAGTGAATAGAGGAGAGAGAGAGAGGAAAGTGGATGTTTAGTGAATAGAGGAGAGAGAGAGAGGAAAGTGGATGTTTAGTGAATGGAGGAGAGAGAGAGGAAAGTGGATGTTTAGTGAATAGAGGAGAGAGAGAGGAAAGTGGATGTTTAGTGAATGGAGGAGAGAGAGAGGAAAGTGGATGTTTAGTGAATAGAGGAGAGAGAGAGAGAGGAAAGTGGATGTTTAGTGAATGGAGGAGAAAGAGAAAGGAAAGTGGATGTTTAGTGAATGGAAGAGAGAGAGAGGAAAGTGGATGTTTAGTGAATGGAAGAGAGACAGAGAAAAGTGAATGTTTAGTGAATGGAGGAGAGAGAGAGAGGATAGTTTATGTTTAGTGAGTGGAGGAGAGAGAGAGAGAGGGGATAGTTTATGTTTAGTGAATTGAGGAGAGAGAAGAAAGTGAATGTTTAGTGAATGGAGGAGAGAGAGAGGAAAGTGAATGTTTAGTGAATGGAGGACAGAGAGAGGAAAGTGTATGTTTAGAGAATGGAGGAGAGAGAGGAAAGTGAATGTTTAGTGAGTGGAGGAGAGAGAGAGGAAAGTGAATGTTTAGTGAATGGAGGAGAGAGAGAGGAAAGTGAATGTTTAGTGAATGGAGGAGAGAGAGAGGAAAGTGAATGTTTAGTGAATGGAAAAGAGAGAGAGGAAAGTGAATGTTTAGTGAATGGATGAGAGAGAGAGGAAAGTGAATGTTTAGTGAATGGAGGAGAGAGAGAGGAAAGTGAATGTTTAGTGAATGGATGAGAGAGAGAGAGGAAAGTGAATGTTTAGTGAATGGAGGAGAGAGAGAGGAAAGTGAATGTTTAGTGAATGGATGAGAGAGAGAGGAAAGTGAATGATTAGTGAATGGAGGAGAGAGAGAGAGGAAAGTGGATGTTTAGTGAATGGAGGAGAAAGAGAGGAAAGTGGATGTTTAGTGAATGGAGGAGAGAGAGAGAAAAGTGAATGTTTATTGAATGGAGGAGAGAGAGGAAAGTGAATGTTTAGTGAATGGAGGAGATAGAGAGGAAAGTGGATGATTAGTGAATGGAGGAGAGAGAGAGGAAAGTGGATGTTTAGTGAATGAGGGAGAGAGAGAGGAAAGTGAATGTTTAGTGAATGGAGGAGAAGGAGAGGAATGTGAATGTTTAGTGAATGGAGGAGAGAGAGAGGAAAGTGGATGTTAGTGAATGGAGGAGAGAGAGAGGAAAGTGGATGA
Source organism: Megaustenia siamemsis (assembly GCA_032433765.1). Lineage (NCBI taxonomy): Eukaryota > Metazoa > Mollusca > Gastropoda > Stylommatophora > Ariophantidae > Megaustenia > Megaustenia siamemsis. The sequence continues at coordinate 2,208,972 of JAVIAB010000160.1, forward strand.
TTAGTGAATGGAGGAGAGAGAGAGGAAAGTGGATGTTTAGTGAATGGAGGAGAGAGAGAGGAAAGTGGATGTTTAGTGAATGGAAGAGAGAGAGAGGAAAGTGGATGATTAGTGAATGGAGGAGAGAGAGAGGAAAGTGAATCTTTAGAGAATGGAGGAGAGAGAGAGGAAAGTGGATGATTAGTGAATGGAGGAGAGAGAGAGGAAAGTGAATCTTTAGTGAATGCAGGAGAGAGAGAGGAAAGTGGATGATTTGTGAATGGAGGAGAGAGAGAGGAAAGTGGATGTTTAGTGAATGGAGGAGAGAGAGAGGAAAGTGGATGTTTAGTGAATGGAGGAAAGAGAGAAGAAAGTGAATGTTTAGTGAATGGAGGTGAGAGAGAGGAAAGTGAATGTTTAGTGACTGGAGGAGAGAGAGAGAGAGGAAAGTTGATGATTAGTGAATGGAGGAGAGAGAGAGAGAGGAAAGTGGATGATTAGTGAATGGGGGAGAGAGAGAGAGGAAAGTGAATGTTTAGTGAATGGAGGAGAGAGAGGGAGGAAAGGGAATGATTAGGGAGTGGAGGAGAGAGAGAGAGGAAAGTGAATGTTTAGTGAATGGAGGAGAGAAAGAGAGAGGAAAGTGGATGATTAGTGAGTGAAGGAGAGAGAGAGATAGGAAAGTGGATGTTTAGTGAATGGAGGAGACAGAGATAGGAAAGTGGATGTTTAGTGAATGGAGGAGAGAGAGAGGAAAGTGAATGTTTAGTGAATGGAGGAGAGAGAGAGAGAGAGAGGAAAGTGGATGATTAGTGAGTAGAGGAGAGAGATATAAAAGTGAATGTTTAGTGAATGGAGGAGAGAGAGGAAAGTGGATGTTTAGTGAATGGAGGAGAGAGAGGAAAGCGGATGTTTAGTGAATGGATGAGAGATAGGAAAGTGAATGTTTAGTGAATGGAGGAGAAAGAGAAAGGAAAGTGGATGTTTAGTGAATGGAAGAGAGAGAGAGGAAAGTGGATGTTTAGTGAATGGAAGAGAGACAGAGAAAAGTGAATGTTTAGTGAATGGAGGAGAGAGAGAGAGGATAGTTTATGTTTAGTGAGTGGGGGAGAGAGAGAGAGGGGATAGTTTATGTTTAGTGAATTGAGGAGAGAGAAGAAAGTGAATGTTTAGTGAATGGAGGAGAGAGAGAGGAAAGTGAATGTTTAGTGAATGGAGGACAGAGAGAGGAAAGTGTATGTTTAGAGAATGGAGGAGAGAGAGGAAAGTGAATGTTTAGTGAGTGGAGGAGAGAGAGAGGAAAGTGAATGTTTAGTGAATGGAGGAGAGAGAGAGGAAAGTGAATGTTTAGTGAATGGAAAAGAGAGAGAGGAAAGTGAATGTTTAGTGAATGGATGAGAGAGAGAGGAAAGTGAATGTTTAGTGAATGGAGGAGAGAGAGAGGAAAGTGAATGTTTAGTGAATGGATGAGAGAGAGAGAGGAAATGAATGTTTAGTGAATGGAGGAAAGAGAGAGGAAAGTGAATGTTTAGTGAATGGATGAGAGAGAGAGGAAAGTGAATGTTTAGTGAATGGAGGAGAGAGATAGGAAAGTGAATGTTTAGTGAATGGAGGAGAAAGAGAGGAAAGTGGATGTTTAGTGAATGGAGGAGAGAGAGAGAAAAATGAATGTTTATTGAATGGAGGAGAGAGAGGAAAGTGGATGATTAGTAAATGGAGGAGAGAGAGAGGAAAGTGAATCTTTAGTGAATGCAGGAGAGAGAGAGGAAAGTGGATGATTAGTGAATGGAGGAGAGAGAGAGGAAAGTGGATGTTTAGTGAATGGAGGAGAGAGAGAGGAAAGTGGATGTTTAGTGAATGGAGGAAAGAGAGAAGAAAGTGAATGTTTAGTGAATGGAGGTGAGAGAGAGGAAAGTGAATGTTTAGTGACTGGAGGAGAGAGAGAGAGAGGAAAGTTGATGATTAGTGAATGGAGGAGAGAGAGAGAGAGGAAAGTGGATGATTAGTGAATGGGGGAGAGAGAGAGAGGAAAGTGAATGTTTAGTGAATGGAGGAGAGAGAGGGAGGAAAGTGGATGATTAGTGAGTGGAGGAGAGAGAGAGAGAGGAAAGTGAATGTTTAGTGAATGGAGGAGAGAAAGACAGAGGAAAGTGGATGATTAGTGAGTGAAGGAGAGAGAGAGATAGGAAAGTGGATGTTTAGTGAATGGAGGAGACAGAGATAGGAAAGTGGATGTTTAGTGAATGGAGGAGAGAGAGAGGAAAGTGAAGGTTTAGTGAATGGAGGAGAGAGAGAGAGAGAGGAAAGTGGATGATTAGTGAGTAGAGGAGAGAGATATAAAAGTGAATGTTTAGTGAATGGAGGAGAGAGAGGAAAGTGGATGTTTAGTGAATGGAGGAGAGAGAGGAAAGCGGATGTTTAGTGAATGGATGAGAGATAGGAAAGTGAATGTTTAGTGAATGGAGGAGAGAGAGAGAGGAAAGTGGATGTTTAGTGAATGGAGGAGAGAGAGAGAGAGGAAAGTGGATGTTTAGTGAATAGAGGAGAGAGAGAGAGGAAAGTGGATGTTTAGTGAATAGAGGAGAGAGAGAGGAAAGTGGATGTTTAGTGAATGGAGGAGAGAGAGAGGAAAGTGGATGTTTAGTGAATAGAGGAGAGAGAGAGGAAAGTGGATGTTTAGTGAATGGAGGAGAGAGAGAGGAAAGTGGATGTTTAGTGAATAGAGGAGAGAGAGAGAGGAAAGTGGATGTTTAGTGAATGGAGGAGAGAGAGAGGAAAGTGGATGATTAGTGAATGGAGGAGAGAGAGAGGAAAGTGAATCTTTAGAGAATGGAGGAGAGAGAGAGGAAAGTGGATGTTTAGTGAATGGAGGAGAGAGAGAGGAAAGTGGATGTTTAGTGAATGGAGGAGAGAGAGAGGAAAGTGGATGATTAGTGAATGGAGGAGAGAGAGAGGAAAGTGGATGTTTAGTGAATGGAGGAGAGAGAGAGGAAAGTGGATGTTTAGTGAATGGAGGAGAGAGAGAGGAAAGTGGATGATTAGTGAATGGAGGAGAGAGAGAGGAAAGTGAATGTTTAGTGAGTGGAGGAGTGGGAGAGGAAAGTGCATATTTAGTGAATGGAGGAGTGGGTGAGGAAAGTGGATGTTTAGTGAGTGGAGGAGAGGGAGAGGAAAGTTCATGTTTAGAGAGTGGAGGAGTGGGAGAGGAAAGTGGATGTTTAGTGACTGGAGGAGTGGAGAGGAAAGTGGATGTTTAGTGAGTGGAGGAGAGAGAGAGGAAAGTGGATGATTAGTGAATGGAGGAGAGAGAGAGGAAAGTGAATCTTTAGAGAATGGAGGAGAGAGAGAGGAAAGTGGATGATTAGTGAATGGAGGAGAGAGAGAGGAAAGTGAATCTTTAGTGAATGCAGGAGAGAGAGAGGAAAGTGGATGATTAGTGAATGGAGGAGAGAGAGAGGAAAGTGGATGTTTAGTGAATGGAGGAGAGAGAGAGGAAAGTGGATGTTTAGTGAATGGAGGAAAGAGAGAAGAAAGTGAATGTTTAGTGAATGGAGGTGAGAGAGAGGAAAGTGAATGTTTAGTGACTGGAGGAGAGAGAGAGAGAGGAAAGTTGATGATTAGTGAATGGAGGAGAGAGAGAGAGGAAAGTGGATGATTAGTGAATGGGGGAGAGAGAGAGAGGAAAGTGAATGTTTAGTGAATGGAGGAGAGAGAGGGAGGAAAGTGGATGATTAGTGAGTGGAGGAGAGAGAGAGAGAGGAAAGTGAATGTTTAGTGAATGGAGGAGAGAAAGAGAGAGGAAAGTGGATGATTAGTGAGTGAAGGAGAGAGAGAGATAGGAAAGTGGATGTTTAGTGAATGGAGGAGACAGAGATAGGAAAGTGGATGTTTAGTGAATGGAGGAGAGAGAGAGGAAAGTGAATGTTTAGTGAATGGAGGAGAGAGAGAGAGAGAGAAAGTGGATGATTAGTGAGTAGAGGAGAGAGATATAAAAGTGAATGTTTAGTGAATGGAGGAGAGAGAGGAAAGTGGATGTTTAGTGAATGGAGGAGAGAGAGGAAAGCGGATGTTTAGTGAATGGATGAGAGATAGGAAAGTGAATGTTTAGAGAATGGAGGAGAAAGAGAAAGGAAAGTGGATGTTTAGTGAATGGAAGAGAGAGAGAGGAAAGTGGATGTTTAGTGAATGGAAGAGAGACAGAGAAAAGTGAATGTTTAGTGAATGGAGGAGAGAGAGAAAGGATAGTTTATGTTTAGTGAGTGGAGGAGAGAGAGAGAGAGGGGATAGTTTATGTTTAGTGAATTGAGGAGAGAGAAGAAAGTGAATATTTAGTGAATGGAGGAGAGAGAGAGGAAAGTGAATGTTTAGTGAATGGAGGACAGAGAGAGGAAAGTGTATGTTTAGAGAATGGAGGAGAGAGAGGAAAGTGAATGTTTAGTGAGTGGAGGAGAGAGAGAGGAAAGTGAATGTTTAGTGAATGGAGGAGAGAGAGAGGAAAGTGAATGTTTAGTGAATGGAAAAGAGAGAGAGGAAAGTGAATGTTTAGTGAATGGATGAGAGAGAGAGGAAAGTGAATGTTTAGTGAATGGAGGAGAGAGAGAGGAAAGTGAATGTTTAGTGAATGGATGAGAGAGAGAGAGGAAAGTGAATGTTTAGTGAATGGAGGAGAGAGAGAGGAAAGTGAATATTTAGTGAATGGATGAGAGAGAGAGGAAAGTGAATGATTAGTGAATGGAGGAGAGAGATAGGAAAGTGAATGTTTAGTGAATGGATGAGAGAGAGAGAGGAAATGAATGTTTATTGAATGGAGGAGAGAGAGGAAAGTGGATGATTAGTAAATGGAGGAGAGAGAGAGGAAAGTGAATCTTTAGTGAATGCAGGAGAGAGAGAGGAAAGTGGATGATTAGTGAATGGAGGAGAGAGAGAGGAAAGTGGATGTTTAGTGAATGGAGGAGAGAGAGAGGAAAGTGGATGTTTAGTGAATGGAGGAAAGAGAGAAGAAAGTGAATGTTTAGTGAATGGAGGTGAGAGAGAGGAAAGTGAATGTTTAGTGACTGGAGGAGAGAGAGAGAGAGGAAAGTTGATGATTAGTGAATGGAGGAGAGAGAGAGAGAGGAAAGTGGATGATTAGTGAATGGGGAGAGAGAGAGAGGAAAGTGAATGTTTAGTGAATGGAGGAGAGAGAGGGAGGAAAGTGGATGATTAGTGAGTGGAGGAGAGAGAGAGAGAGGAAAGTGAATGTTTAGTGAATGGAGGAGAGAAAGACAGAGGAAAGTGGATGATTAGTGAGTGAAGGAGAGAGAGAGATAGGAAAGTGGATGTTTAGTGAATGGAGGAGACAGAGATAGGAAAGTGGATGTTTAGTGAATGGAGGAGAGAGAGAGGAAAGTGAAGTTTAGTGAATGGAGGAGAGAGAGAGAGAGAGGAAAGTGGATGATTAGTGAGTAGAGGAGAGAGATATAAAAGTGAATGTTTAGTGAATGGAGGAGAGAGAGGAAAGTGGATGTTTAGTGAATGGAGGAGAGAGAGGAAAGCGGATGTTTAGTGAATGGATGAGAGATAGGAAAGTGAATGTTTAGTGAATGGAGGAGAGAGAGAGAGGAAAGTGGATGTTTAGTGAATGGAGGAGAGAGAGAGAGAGGAAAGTGGATGTTTAGTGAATAGAGGAGAGAGAGAGAGGAAAGTGGATGTTTAGTGAATAGAGGAGAGAGAGAGGAAAGTGGATGTTTAGTGAATGGAGGAGAGAGAGAGGAAAGTGGATGTTTAGTGAATAGAGGAGAGAGAGAGGAAAGTGGATGTTTAGTGAATGGAGGAGAGAGAGAGGAAAGTGGATGTTTAGTGAATAGAGGAGAGAGAGAGAGGAAAGTGGATGTTTAGTGAATGGAGGAGAGAGAGAGGAAAGTGGATGATTAGTGAATGGAGGAGAGAGAGAGGAAAGTGAATCTTTAGAGAATGGAGGAGAGAGAGAGGAAAGTGGATGTTTAGTGAATGGAGGAGAGAGAGAGGAAAGTGGATGTTTAGTGAATGGAGGAGAGAGAGAGGAAAGTGGATGATTAGTGAATGGAGGAGAGAGAGAGGAAAGTGGATGTTTAGTGAATGGAGGAGAGAGAGTGGAAAGTGGATGTTTAGTGAATGGAGGAGAGAGAGAGGAAAGTGGATGATTAGTGAATGGAGGAGAGAGAGAGGAAAGTGAATGTTTAGTGAGTGGAGGAGAGGGAGAGGAAAGTGCATATTTAGTGAATGGAGGAGTGGGTGAGGAAAGTGGATGTTTAGTGAGTGGAGGAGAGGAGAGGAAAGTTCATGTTTAGTGAGTGGAGGAGAGGGAGAGGAAAGTGGATGTTTAGTGAATGGAGGAGAGGGAGAGGAAAGTGGATGTTTAGTGAGTGGAGGAGAGAGAGAGGAAAGTGGATGATTAGTGAATGGAGGAGAGAGAGAGGAAAGTGAATCTTTAGAGAATGGAGGAGAGAGAGAGGAAAGTGGATGATTAGTGAATGGAGGAGAGAGAGAGGAAAGTGAATCTTTAGTGAATGCAGGAGAGAGAGAGGAAAGTGGATGATTAGTGAATGGAGGAGAGAGAGAGGAAAGTGGATGTTTAGTGAATGGAGGAGAGAGAGAGGAAAGTGGATGTTTAGTGAATGGAGGAAAGAGAGAAGAAAGTGAATGTTTAGTGAATGGAGGTGAGAGAGAGGAAAGTGAATGTTTAGTGACTGGAGGAGAGAGAGAGAGAGGAAAGTTGATGATTAGTGAATGGAGGAGAGAGAGAGAGGAAAGTGGATGATTAGTGAATGGGGAGAGAGAGAGAGGAAAGTGAATGTTTAGTGAATGGAGGAGAGAGAGGGAGGAAAGTGGATGATTAGTGAGTGGAGGAGAGAGAGAGAGAGAAAGTGAATGTTTAGTGAATGGAGGAGAGAAAGAGAGAGGAAAGTGGATGATTAGTGAGTGAAGGAGAGAGAGAGATAGGAAAGTGGATGTTTAGTGAATGGAGGAGACAGAGATAGGAAAGTGGATGTTTAGTGAATGGAGGAGAGAGAGAGGAAAGTGAATGTTTAGTGAATGGAGGAGAGAGAGAGAGAGAGGAAAGTGGATGATTAGTGAGTAGAGGAGAGAGATATAAAAGTGAATGTTTAGTGAATGGAGGAGAGAGAGGAAAGTGGATGTTTAGTGAATGGAGGAGAGAGAGGAAAGCGGATGTTTAGTGAATGGATGAGAGATAGGAAAGTGAATGTTTAGAGAATGGAGGAGAAAGAGAAAGGAAAGTGGATGTTTAGTGAATGGAGAGAGAGAGAGGAAAGTGGATGTTTAGTGAATGGAAGAGAGAGAGAGAAAAGTGAATGTTTAGTGAATGGAGGAGAGAGAGAAAGGATAGTTTATGTTTAGTGAGTGGAGGAGAGAGAGAGAGAGGGGATAGTTTATGTTTAGTGAATTGAGGAGAGAGAAGAAAGTGAATATTTAGTGAATGGAGGAGAGAGAGAGGAAAGTGAATGTTTAGTGAATGGAGGACAGAGAGAGGAAAGTGTATGTTTAGAGAATGGAGGAGAGAGAGGAAAGTGAATGTTTAGTGAGTGGAGGAGAGAGAGAGGAAAGTGAATGTTTAGTGAATGGAGGAGAGAGAGAGGAAAGTGAATGTTTAGTGAATGGAAAAGAGAGAGAGGAAAGTGAATGTTTAGTGAATGGATGAGAGAGAGAGGAAAGTGAATGTTTAGTGAATGGAGGAGAGAGAGAGGAAAGTGAATGTTTAGTGAATGGATGAGAGAGAGAGAGGAAAGTGAATGTTTAGTGAATGGAGGAGAGAGAGAGGAAAGTGAATATTTAGTGAATGGATGAGAGAGAGAGGAAAGTGAATGATTAGTGAATGGAGGAGAGAGAGATAGGAAAGTGAATGTTTAGTGAATGGAGGAGAAAGAGAGGAAAGTGGATGTTTAGTGAATGGAGGAGAGAGAGAGAAAAATGAATGTTTATTGAATGGAGGAGAGGAAAGTGGATGATTAGTAAATGGAGGAGAGAGAGAGGAAAGTGAATCTTTAGTGAATGCAGGAGAGAGAGAGGAAAGTGGATGATTAGTGAATGGAGGAGAGAGAGAGGAAAGTGGATGTTTAGTGAATGGAGGAGAGAGAGAGGAAAGTGGATGTTTAGTGAATGGAGGAAAGAGAGAAGAAAGTGAATGTTTAGTGAATGGAGGTGAGAGAGAGGAAAGTGAATGTTTAGTGACTGGAGGAGAGAGAGAGAGAGGAAAGTTGATGATTAGTGAATGGAGGAGAGAGAGAGAGAGGAAAGTGGATGATTAGTGAATGGGGGAGAGAGAGAGAGGAAAGTGAATGTTTAGTGAATGGAGGAGAGAGAGGGAGGAAAGTGGATGATTAGTGAGTGGAGGAGAGAGAGAGAGAGAGAAAGTGAATGTTTAGTGAATGGAGGAGAGAAAGACAGAGGAAAGTGGATGATTAGTGAGTGAAGGAGAGAGAGAGATAGGAAAGTGGATGTTTAGTGAATGGAGGAGACAGAGAGGAAAGTGGATGTTTAGTGAATGGAGGAGAGAGAGAGGAAAGTGAAGGTTTAGTGAATGGAGGAGAGAGAGAGAGAGAGGAAAGTGGATGATTAGTGAGTAGAGGAGAGAGAGATAAAGTGAATGTTTAGTGAATGGAGGAGAGAGAGGAAAGTGGATGTTTAGTGAATGGAGGAGAGAGAGGAAAGCGGATGTTTAGTGAATGGATGAGAGATAGGAAAGTGAATGTTTAGTGAATGGAGGAGAGAGAGAGAGGAAAGTGGATGTTTAGTGAATGGAGGAGAGAGAGAGAGGAAAGTGGATGTTTAGTGAATAGAGGAGAGAGAGAGAGGAAAGTGGATGTTTAGTGAATAGAGGAGAGAGAGAGGAAAGTGGATGTTTAGTGAATGGAGGAGAGAGAGAGGAAAGTGGATGTTTAGTGAATAGAGGAGATAGAGAGAGGGGAAAGTGAATGTTTTTTGAATGGAGGAGAGAGAGGAAAGTGAATGTTTATTGAATGGAGGAGAGAGAGGAAAGTGAATGTTTATTGAATGGAGGAGAGAGAGAGGAAAGTGAATGTTTATTGAATGGAGGAGAGAGAGGAAAGTGAATGTTTATTGAATGGAGGAGAGAGAGGAAAGTGAATGTTTAGTGAATGGAGGAGAGAGAGAGAGAGGAAAGTGGATGTTTAGTGAATGGAGGAGAGAGAGAGGAAAGTGGATGTTTAGTGAATAGAGGAGAGAGAGAGAGGAAAGTGGATGTTTAGTGAATAGAGGAGAGAGAGAGAGGAAAGTGGATGTTTAGTGAATGGAGGAGAGAGAGAGGAAAGTGGATGTTTAGTGAATAGAGGAGAGAGAGAGGAAAGTGGATGTTTAGTGAATGGAGGAGAGAGAGAGGAAAGTGGATGTTTAGTGAATAGAGGAGAGAGAGAGAGGAAAGTGGATGTTTAGTGAATGGAGGAGAAAGAGAAAGGAAAGTGGATGTTTAGTGAATGGAAGAGAGAGAGAGGAAAGTGGATGTTTAGTGAATGGAAGAGAGACAGAGAAAAGTGAATGTTTAGTGAATGGAGGAGAGAGAGAGAGGATAGTTTATGTTTAGTGAGTGGAGGAGAGAGAGAGAGAGGGGATAGTTTATGTTTAGTGAATTGAGGAGAGAGAAGAAAGTGAATGTTTAGTGAATGGAGGAGAGAGAGAGGAAAGTGAATGTTTAGTGAATGGAGGACAGAGAGAGGAAAGTGTATGTTTAGAGAATGGAGGAGAGAGAGGAAAGTGAATGTTTAGTGAGTGGAGGAGAGAGAGAGGAAAGTGAATGTTTAGTGAATGGAGGAGAGAGAGAGGAAAGTGAATGTTTAGTGAATGGAGGAGAGAGAGAGGAAAGTGAATGTTTAGTGAATGGAAAAGAGAGAGAGGAAAGTGAATGTTTAGTGAATGGATGAGAGAGAGAGGAAAGTGAATGTTTAGTGAATGGAGGAGAGAGAGAGGAAAGTGAATGTTTAGTGAATGGATGAGAGAGAGAGAGGAAAGTGAATGTTTAGTGAATGGAGGAGAGAGAGAGGAAAGTGAATGTTTAGTGAATGGATGAGAGAGAGAGGAAAGTGAATGATTAGTGAATGGAGGAGAGAGATAGGAAAGTGAATGTTTAGTGAATGGAGGAGAAAGAGAGGAAAGTGGATGTTTAGTGAATGGAGGAGAGAGAGAGAAAAGTGAATGTTTATTGAATGGAGGAGAGAGAGGAAAGTGAATGTTTAGTGAATGGAGGAGATAGAGAGGAAAGTGGATGATTAGTGAATGGAGGAGAGAGAGAGGAAAGTGGATGTTTAGTGAATGAGGGAGAGAGAGAGGAAAGTGAATGTTTAGTGAATGGAGGAGAAGGAGAGGAATGTGAATGTTTAGTGAATGGAGGAGAGAGAGAGGAAAGTGGATGTTAGTGAATGGAGGAGAGAGAGAGGAAAGTGGATGATTAGTGAATGGAGGAGAGAGAGAGGAAAGTGGATGTTTAGTGAATGGAGGAGAGAGAGAGGAAACTGGATGTTTAGTGAATGGAAGAGAGAGAGAGGAAAGTGGATGATTAGTGAATGGAGGAGAGAGAGAGGAAAGTGAATCTTTAGAGAATGGAGGAGAGAGAGAGGAAAGTGGATGATTAGTGAATGGAGGAGAGAGAGAGGAAAGTGAATCTTTAGTGAATGCAGGAGAGAGAGAGGAAAGTGGATGATTTGTGAATGGAGGAGAGAGAGAGGAAAGTGGATGTTTAGTGAATGGAGGAGAGAGAGAGGAAAGTGGATGTTTAGTGAATGGAGGAAAGAGAGAAGAAAGTGAATGTTTAGTGAATGGAGGTGAGAGAGAGGAAAGTGGATGTTTAGTGACTGGAGGAGAGAGAGAGAGAGGAAAGTTGATGATTAGTGAATGGAGGAGAGAGAGAGAGAGGAAAGTGGATGATTAGTGAATGGGGGAGAGAGAGAGAGGAAAGTGAATGTTTAGTGAATGGAGGAGAGAGAGGGAGGAAAGGGAATGATTAGGGAGTGGAGGAGAGAGAGAGAGAGGAAAGTGAATGTTTAGTGAATGGAGGAGAGAAAGAGAGAGGAAAGTGGATGATTAGTGAGTGAAGGAGAGAGAGAGATAGGAAAGTGGATGTTTAGTGAATGGAGGAGACAGAGATAGGAAAGTGGATGTTTAGTGAATGGAGGAGAGAGAGAGGAAAGTGAATGTTTAGTGAATGGAGGAGAGAGAGAGAGAGAGAGGAAAGTGGATGATTAGTGAGTAGAGGAGAGAGATATAAAAGTGAATGTTTAGTGAATGGAGGAGAGAGAGGAAAGTGGATGTTTAGTGAATGGAGGAGAGGGAGGAAAGCGGATGTTTAGTGAATGGATGAGAGATAGGAAAGTGAATGTTTAGTGAATGGAGGAGAAAGAGAAAGGAAAGTGGATGTTTAGTGAATGGAAGAGAGAGAGAGGAAAGTGGATGTTTAGTGAATGGAAGAGAGACAGAGAAAAGTGAATGTTTAGTGAATGGAGGAGAGAGAGAGAGGATTGTTTATGTTTAGTGAGTGGAGGAGAGAGAGAGAGGGGATAGTTTATGTTTAGTGAATTGAGGAGAGAGAAGAAAGTGAATGTTTAGTGAATGGAGGAGAGAGAGAGGAAAGTGAATGTTTAGTGAATGGAGGACAGAGAGAGGAAAGTGTATGTTTAGAGAATGGAGGAGAGAGAGGAAAGTGAATGTTTAGTGAGTGGAGGAGAGAGAGAGGAAAGTGAATGTTTAGTGAATGGAGGAGAGAGAGAGGAAAGTGAATGTTTAGTGAATGGAAAAGAGAGAGAGGAAAGTGAATGTTTAGTGAATGGATGAGAGAGAGAGGATAGTGAATGTTTAGTGAATGGAGGAGAGAGAGATGAAAGTGAATGTTTAGTGAATGGATGAGAGAGAGAGAGGAAAGTGAATGTTTAGTGAATGGAGGAAAGAGAGAGGAAAGTGAATGTTTAGTGAATGGATGAGAGAGAGAGGAAAGTGAATGTTTAGTGAATGGAGGAGAGAGATAGGAAAGTGAATGTTTAGTGAATGGAGGAGAAAGAGAGGAAAGTGGATGTTTAGTGAATGGAGGAGAGAGAGAGAAAAATGAATGTTTATTGAATGGAGGAGAGAGAGGAAAGTGGATGATTAGTAAATGGAGGAGAGAGAGAGGAAAGTGAATCTTTAGTGAATGCAGGAGAGAGAGAGGAAAGTGGATGATTAGTGAATGGAGGAGAGAGAGAGGAAAGTGGATGTTTAGTGAATGGAGGAGAGAGAGAGGAAAGTGGATGTTTAGTGAATGGAGGAAAGAGAGAAGAAAGTGAATGTTTAGTGAATGGAGGTGAGAGAGAGGAAAGTGAATGTTTAGTGACTGGAGGAGAGAGAGAGAGAGGAAAGTTGATGATTAGTGAATGGAGGAGAGAGAGAGAGAGGAAAGTGGATGATTAGTGAATGGGGGAGAGAGAGAGAGGAAAGTGAATGTTTAGTGAATGGAGGAGAGAGAGGGAGGAAAGTGGATGATTAGTGAGTGGAGGAGAGAGAGAGAGAGGAAAGTGAATGTTTAGTGAATGGAGGAGAGAAAGACAGAGGAAAGTGGATGATTAGTGAGTGAAGGAGAGAGAGAGATAGGAAAGTGGATGTTTAGTGAATGGAGGAGACAGAGATAGGAAAGTGGATGTTTAGTGAATGGAGGAGAGAGAGAGGAAAGTGAAGGTTTAGTGAATGGAGGAGAGAGAGAGAGAGAGGAAAGTGGATGATTAGTGAGTAGAGGAGAGAGATATAAAAGTGAATGTTTAGTGAATGGAGGAGAGAGAGGAAAGTGGATGTTTAGTGAATGGAGGAGAGAGAGGAAAGCGGATGTTTAGTGAATGGATGAGAGATAGGAAAGTGAATGTTTAGTGAATGGAGGAGAGAGAGAGAGGAAAGTGGATGTTTAGTGAATGGAGGAAAGAGAGAGAGGAAAGTGGATGTTTAGTGAATAGAGGAGAGAGAGAGAGGAAAGTGGATGTTTAGTGAATAGAGGAGAGAGAGAGGAAAGTGGATGTTTAGTGAATGGAGGAGAGAGAGAGGAAAGTGGATGTTTAGTGAATAGAGGAGAGAGAGAGGAAAGTGGATGTTTAGTGAATGGAGGAGAGAGAGAGGAAAGTGGATGTTTAGTGAATAGAGGAGAGAGAGAGAGGAAAGTGGATGTTTAGTGAATGGAGGAGAGAGAGAGGAAAGTGGATGATTAGTGAATGGAGGAGAGAGAGAGGAAAGTGAATCTTTAGAGAATGGAGGAGAGAGAGAGGAAAGTGGATGTTTAGTGAATGGAGGAGAGAGAGAGGAAAGTGGATGTTTAGTGAATGGAGGAGAGAGAGAGGAAAGTGGATGATTAGTGAATGGAGGAGAGAGAGAGGAAAGTGGATGTTTAGTGAATGGAGGAGAGAGAGAGGAAAGTGGATGTTTAGTGAATGGAGGAGAGAGAGAGGAAAGTGGATGATTAGTGAATGGAGGAGAGAGAGAGGAAAGTGAATGTTTAGTGAGTGGAGGAGTGGGAGAGGAAAGTGCATATTTAGTGAATGGAGGAGTGGGTGAGGAAAGTGGATGTTTAGTGAGTGGAGGAGTGGGAGAGGAAAGTTCATGTTTAGAGAGTGGAGGAGTGGGAGAGGAAAGTGGATGTTTAGTGACTGGAGGAGTGGGAGAGGAAAGTGGATGTTTAGTGAGTGGAGGAGAGAGAGAGGAAAGTGGATGATTAGTGAATGGAGGAGAGAGAGAGGAAAGTGAATCTTTAGAGAATGGAGGAGAGAGAGAGGAAAGTGGATGATTAGTGAATGGAGGAGAGAGAGAGGAAAGTGAATCTTTAGTGAATGCAGGAGAGAGAGAGGAAAGTGGATGATTAGTGAATGGAGGAGAGAGAGAGGAAAGTGGATGTTTAGTGAATGGAGGAGAGAGAGAGGAAAGTGGATGTTTAGTGAATGGAGGAAAGAGAGAAGAAAGTGAATGTTTAGTGAATGGAGGTGAGAGAGAGGAAAGTGAATGTTTAGTGACTGGAGGAGAGAGAGAGAGAGGAAAGTTGATGATTAGTGAATGGAGGAGAGAGAGAGAGAGAGAGGAAAGTGGATGATTAGTGAATGGGGGAGAGAGAGAGAGGAAAGTGAATGTTTAGTGAATGGAGGAGAGAGAGAGAGGAAAGCGGATGTTTAGTGAATGGATGAGAGATAGGAAAGTGAATGTTTAGTGAATGGAGGAGAAAGAGAAAGGAAAGTGGATGTTTAGTGAATGGAAGAGAGAGAGAGGAAAGTGGATGTTTAGTGAATGGAAGAGAGACAGAGAAAAGTGAATGTTTAGTGAATGGAGGAGAGAGAGAAAGGATAGTTTATGTTTAGTGAGTGGAGGAGAGAGAGAGAGAGGGGATAGTTTATGTTTAGTGAATGAGGAGAGAGAAGAAAGTGAATGTTTAGTGAATGGAGGAGAGAGAGAGGAAAGTGAATGTTTAGTGAATGGAGGACAGAGAGAGGAAAGTGTATGTTTAGAGAATGGAGGAGAGAGAGGAAAGTGAATGTTTAGTGAGTGGAGGAGAGAGAGAGGAAAGTGAATGTTTAGTGAATGGAGGAGAGAGAGAGGAAAGTGAATGTTTAGTGAATGGAAAAGAGAGAGAGGAAAGTGAATGTTTAGTGAATGGATGAGAGAGAGAGGAAAGTGAATGTTTAGTGAATGGAGGAGAGAGAGAGGAAAGTGAATGTTTAGTGAATGGATGAGAGAGAGAGAGGAAAGTGAATGTTTAGTGAATGGAGGAGAGAGAGAGGAAAGTGAATATTTAGTGAATGGATGAGAGAGAGAGGAAAGTGAATGATTAGTGAATGGAGGAGAGAGATAGGAAAGTGAATGTTTAGTGAATGGAGGAGAAAGAGAGGAAAGTGGATGTTTAGTGAATGGAGGAGAGAGAGAGAAAAATGAATGTTTATTGAATGGAGGAGAGAGAGGAAAGTGGATGATTAGTAAATGGAGGAGAGAGAGAGGAAAGTGAATCTTTAGTGAATGCAGGAGAGAGAGAGGAAAGTGGATGATTAGTGAATGGAGGAGAGAGAGAGGAAAGTGGATGTTTAGTGAATGGAGGAGAGAGAGAGGAAAGTGGATGTTTAGTGAATGGAGGAAAGAGAGAAGAAAGTGAATGTTTAGTGAATGGAGGTGAGAGAGAGGAAAGTGAATGTTTAGTGACTGGAGGAGAGAGAGAGAGAGGAAAGTTGATGATTAGTGAATGGAGGAGAGAGAGAGAGAGGAAAGTGGATGATTAGTGAATGGGGGAGAGAGAGAGAGGAAAGTGAATGTTTAGTGAATGGAGGAGAGAGAGGGAGGAAAGTGGATGATTAGTGAGTGGAGGAGAGAGAGAGAGAGGAAAGTGAATGTTTAGTGAATGGAGGAGAGAAAGACAGAGGAAAGTGGATGATTAGTGAGTGAAGGAGAGAGAGAGATAGGAAAGTGGATGTTTAGTGAATGGAGGAGAGAGAGAGGAAAGTGAAGGTTTAGTGAATGGAGGAGAGAGAGAGAGAGAGGAAAGTGGATGATTAGTGAGTAGAGGAGAGAGATATAAAAGTGAATGTTTAGTGAATGGAGGAGAGAGAGGAAAGTGGATGTTTAGTGAATGGAGGAGAGAGAGGAAAGCGGATGTTTAGTGAATGGATGAGAGATAGGAAAGTGAATGTTTAGTGAATGGAGGAGAGAGAGAGAGGAAAGTGGATGTTTAGTGAATGGAGGAGAGAGAGAGAGGAAAGTGGATGTTTAGTGAATAGAGGAGAGAGAGAGAGGAAAGTGGATGTTTAGTGAATAGAGGAGAGAGAGAGGAAAGTGGATGTTTAGTGAATGGAGGAGAGAGAGAGGAAAGTGGATGTTTAGTGAATAGAGGAGAGAGAGAGGAAAGTGGATGTTTAGTGAATGGAGGAGAGAGAGAGGAAAGTGGATGTTTAGTGAATAGAGGAGAGAGAGAGAGGAAAGTGGATGTTTAGTGAATGGAGGAGAGAGAGAGAGAGAGGAAAGTGGATGATTAGTGAGTAGAGGAGAGAGATATAAAAGTGAATGTTTAGTGAATGGAGGAGAGAGAGGAAAGTGGATGTTTAGTGAATGGAGGAGAGAGAGAGAGGGGATAGTTTATGTTTAGTGAATTGAGGAGAGAGAAGAAAGTGAATGTTTAGTGAATGGAGGAGAGAGAGAGGAAAGTGGATGTTTAGTGAATGGAGGAGAGAGAGAGAAAAGTGAATGTTTATTGAATGGAGGAGAGAGAGGAAAGTGAATGTTTAGTGAATGGAGGAGATAGAGAGGAAAGTGGATGATTAGTGAATGGAGGAGAGAAAGAGGAAAGTGGATGTTTAGTGAATGAGGGAGAGAGAGAGGAAAGTGAATGTTTAGTGAATGGAGGAGAAAGAGAGGAATGTGAATGTTTAGTGAATGGAGGAGAGAGAGAGGAAAGTGGATGTTAGTGAATGGAGGAGAGAGAGAGGAAGGTGTTTGTTTAGTGAATGGAGGAGAGTGAGAGGAAAGTGGATGTTTAGTGAATGGAGGAGAGAGAGAGGAAAGTGAATGTTTAGTGAATGGAGGTGAGAGATAGGAAAGTGAATGTTTAGTGAATGGAGGAGAGAGATAGGAAAGTGAATGTTTAGTGAATGGAGGAAAGAGAGAGAGGAAAGTGGATGTTTAGTGAATGGAAGAGAGAGAGAGGAAGGTGGATGTTTAGTGAATGGAAGAGAGACAGAGAAAAGTGAATGTTTAGTGAATGGAGGAGAGAGAGAGAGAGGATAGTTTATGTTTAGTGAGTGGAGGTGAGAGAGAGAGGATAGTTTATATTTAGTGAGTTGAGGAGAGAGAAGAAAGTGAATGTTTAGTGAATGGAGGAGAGAGAGAGGAAAGTGAATGTTTAGTGAATGGAGGAGACAGAGATGTATGTGAATGTTTAGTGAATGGAGGAGAGAGAGAGAGAGGATAGATTATGTTTAGTGAGTGGAGGAGAGAGAGAGAGGATAGTTTATGTTTAGTGAGGGAGGAGAGAGAAGAAAGTGAATGTTTAGTGAATGGAGGAGAGAGTGAGAGAGAGGATAGTTTATGTTTAGTGAGTGGAGGAGAGACAGGGGAAAGTGGATGTTTAGTGAATGGAGGAGAGAGAGAGGAAAGTGAATGTTTAGTGAATGGAGGAGAGAGAGAGGAAAATGGATGTTTAGTGAATGGAAGAGAGAGAGAGAGGAAAGTGAATGTTTAGTGAATGGAGGAGAGAGAGAGGAAAGTGAATGTTTAGTGAGCGGGGTAGAGAGGGGGAAGTGGATGTTAAGTGAATGGAGGAGAAAGAGGAAAGTGGATGTTTAGTGAGTGGAGAAGAGAGAGGAAAGTGAATGTTTAGTGAGTGGAATAAAGAGAGAGGTGAGAGAGAATATTTAGTGAGTGTAACAAAGGGAGAGGTGAAAGTGGATAATTATTGAGTGGAATATAGAGAGAGGTGAAAGTTGATATTTAGTGAGAGGAATAAAGAGAGAGGAAAGTGTATATTTAGTGAGAGGAATAAAGAGAGAGGAAAGTGTATATTTAGTGAGAGGAATATAGAGAGAGGAAAGTGGATGTTTAGTGAGTGGAGCTGTGGGAGAGGAAAGTGGATGTTTAGTGAGTGAAGCAGTGGGAGAGGAAAGTGGATGTTTAGTGAGTGGAGGAGTGGTAGAGGAAAGTGGATGTTTAGTGAGTGGATGAGTAGGAGAGGAAAGTGGATGTTTAGCGAGTGGAGGAGTGGGAGAGGAAAGTGCATGTTTAGTGATTGGAGGAGTGGGAGAGGAAAGTGGATGTTTAGTGAGTGGAGGAGAGGGAGAGGAAAGTGCATGTTTAGTGAGTGGAGGAGTGGGAGAGGAAAGTGGATGTTTAATGAATGGAGGAGTGGGAGAGGAAAGTGGATGTTTAGTGAGTGGAGGAGTGGGAGAGGAAAGTGGATGTTTAGTGAGTGGAGGAGTGGGAGAGGAAAGTGGATGTTTAGTGAGTGGAGGAGTGGGAGAGGAAAGTGCATGTTTAATGAATGGAGGAGTGGGAGAGGAAAGTGGATGTTTAGTGAGTGGAGGAGTGGGAGAGGAAAGTGCATGTTTAGTGAGTGGAGGAGTGGGAGAGGAAAGTGGATGTTTAGTGAGTGGAGGAGTGGGAGAGGAAAGTGCATGTTTAGTGAGTGGAGGAGTGGGAGAGAAAAGTGGATGTTTAGTGAGTGGAGGAGAGAGAGAGGAAAGTGAATGTTTAGTGAGTGGAGGAGTGGGAGAGGAAAGTGCATGTTTAGTGAGTGGAGGAGTGGGAGGGGAAGTGCATGTTTAGTTAGTGGAGGAGTGGGAGAGGAAAGTGTATATTTAGTGAGAGTAATAAAGAGAGAGGAAAGTGTATATTTAGTGAGAGGAATAAAGAGAGAGGAAAGTGTATATTTAGTGAGAGGAATAAAGAGAGAGGAAAGTGTATATTTAGTGAGAGGAATAAAGAGAGAGGAAAGTGTATATTTAGTCACAGGAATAAAGAGAGGGGAAAGTGGATGTTTAGTGAGTGAAGGAGAGAGAGAGGAAAGTGTATATTTAGTGAGAGAAATAAAGAGACAGGAAAGTGTATATTTAGTGAGAGGAATAAAGAGAGAGGAAAGTGTATATTTAGTGAGAGGAATAAAGAGAGAGGAAAGTGTATATTTTGTGAGAGGAATAAAGAGAGAGGAAAGTGTATATTTAGTGAGAGGAATAAAGAGAGAGGAAAGTGTATATTTAGTGAGAGGAATAAAGAGAGAGGAAAGTGTATATTTAGTGAGAGGAATAAAGAGAGAGGAAAGTGTATATTTAGTGAGAGGAATAAAGAGAGAGGAAAGTGTATATTTTGTGAGAGGAATAAAGAGAGAGGAAAGTGTATATTTAGTGAGAGGAATAAAGAGAGAGGAAAGTGTATATTTAGTGAGAGGAATAAAGAGAGAGGAAAGTGTATATTTAGTGAGAGGAATAAAGAGAGAGGAAAGTGTATATTTAGTGAGAGGAATAAAGAGAGGGGAAAGTGTATATTTAGTGAGAGGAATAAAGAGAGGGGAAAGTGGATGTTTAGTGAGTGAAGGAGAGAGAGAGGAAAGTGTATATTTAGTGAGATGAATAAAGAGATGGAAAGTGGATGTTTAGTGAGTGAAGAGTGGGAGAGGAAAGTGGCTTTCTTGTGAGTGGAGCAGTGGGAGAGGAAAGTGGACGTTTAGTGAGTGGAAGAGTGAGATAGGAAAGTGGATGTTTAGGGAGTGAAGCAGTGGGAGAGGAAAGTGGATGTTTAGTGAGTGGAGCTGTGGGAGAGGAAAGTGCATGTTTAATGAGTTGAGCAGTGGGAGAGGAAAGTGGATGTTTAGTGAGTGGAGCTGTGGGAGAGGAAATTGCGTGTTTAGTGAGTGGAGGAGTGGGAGAGGAAAGTCGATGTTTAGTGAGTGGAGGAGTGGGAGAGGAAAGTGGATGTTTAGTGAGTGGAGGAGTGGGAGATGAAAGTGGATATTTAGTGAGTGGAGGAGTGGGAGAGGAAAGTGGATGTTTAGTGAGTGGAGGAGTGGGAGAGGAAAGTGGATGTTTAGTGAGTTAACGAGTGGGAGAGGAAAGTGGATGTTTAGTGAGTGGAGGAGTGGGAGAGGAAAGTGGATGTTTAGTGAGTGGAGGAGTGGGAGAGGAAAGTGTATATTTAGTGAGTGAAGGAGTGAGAGAGGAAAGTGGATGTTTAGTGAGTGAAGGAGTGAGAGAGGAAAGTGCATGTTTAGTGAGTGAAGGAGTGAGAGAGGAAAGTGGATGTTTAGTGTGGAGGAGTTGGAGAGGAAAGTTCGTGTTTAGTGAGTGAAGGAGTGAGAGAGGAAAGTGCATGTTTAGTGAGTGAAGGAGTGAGAGAGGAAAGTGGATGTTTAATGAGTGAAGGAGTGAGAGAGGAAAGTGCATGTTTAGTGAGTCGAGCAGAGGGAGAGGAAAGTTCATGTTTAGTGAGTGGAGGAGTGGGAGAGGAAAGTGCGCGTTTAGTGAGTGGAGGAGTGGGAGAGGAAAGTGGATGTTTAGTGAGTGGAGGAGTGGGAGAGGAAATTGCATGTTTAGTGAGTGGAGGAGTTGGAGAGGAAAGTGCGTGTTTAGTGAGTGGAGCAGTGGGAGAGGAACGTGGATGTTTAGTGAGTGGAGCAGTGGGAGAGGAACGTGGATGTTTAGTGAGTGGAGCAGTGGGAGAGGAACGTGGATGTTTAGTGAGTGGAGCAGTGGGAGAGTAAAGTGGATGTCTAGTGAGTGGAGAAGAGAGATGGTCAGTCTTAGGCTGGAGATTGTTGTACGGCAAAATGGTTCTTAAATGTCGGGAGCGAAGGTTAGAAATATTCTCTGATTGGATGAATTCACTACATGAAGTGGAGTTGTGATGATAGTAAAAAAGTAAAGTACCCCCATCACGCCAAGTGGCGTATAGGGAAATATGGTGTTAGTGACCCTATATTTTACAGACCTTCAGCACATGATTTTTGGGGTAATGGGGTCAGTATTACGCCCGTGCTGTTTTACTTTCCCAAAAAAAATCCGGTACCCATTTAAGGCTGGGTGAACCCGGAAGCCATCGGTTGGTATCGAACCCTACCCCTTGTCCGTGGTAGTCCAGTTCACTAACCACTGAGCTATCGCGGCTCCCTGAGTTGGGATGATAGATGATTTCAATACATGAAGTGGAGTGGGTTGATAGATAATTTCAATACATGAAGTGGAGTGGGGATGATAGATGATTTCAATACATGAAGTGGAGTTGGGATGATTGATGATTTCAATACTTGAAGTGAAGTGGGGATGATAGATGAATTCAATACATGAAGTGGAGTGGGGATGTTAAATGATTTCAATACATGAAGTGGAATGGGAATGATAGATGATTTCAATACGTGAAGAGGAGTTGGGATGATAGATGAATTCAACACGTGAAATGGATATGGGATGATAGATGAATTCAACACATGAAGTGGATGTGGGATGATAGATGAATTCATTTGAAGAAATAGATTTCAGATGATATGTAATAGAGTTGCACACGATCACTTAACTGTTGATAATTATATTCTATTTATTGATCATCAAACATTATTCATCAACATTGTTCATCAACTTACGAACTTGTAGAATATGTGAAAATCTTCAAAAATGAAAACACATATCACACAATTCTTGGACACTTGTAAAAACAACTTGCACAGCACTAATGTTCATATGTTCATTAACTTCTACTGATAACTTCTCCACTGTCTTAATAATCTATCACTGACTTATGACTGTAACTTGAAGATTCCTACTGACTTTGCTAACATAATAAAAACTTATTAACTAGACTTCTAACTGTTCTGACTCTAACTAGCTAACTGCCCTTAGCAGTTCGGCCGAAGCCGTTCTAACTGACTTAGTCTACATTCTAACTTTTCTTCTGCTCCTCTGACTAACTTAAAATTGTTGTGTAGGAGTTTTATATACTCCAAAACTCTCTTCGTCCTGAGGCTCAGCAGCCAATCAGCTGCTGCCAGGTGCCCCTTGCGACCCTTATGATCACGCGAGTTGGTCACTCTACTGGTCACTCATCTGTGACTTATCTGTGACTCAACACCTGAACTTCCCCAGATTGGCGAAACATCATGTTTTCGCAAACTCTCCATGACCCATTTGGAATAATATTACTTCATGACACTGACCTCTCCTGGTAGCTAATTACCTGGTAGAGTAACACCATGAGTTCAGTGCATGGTATCCGTGTGATGGTCACTTACAATAACAACTTGTTGTTGAAATGGACAACCTGAGTGGACATCTTGAAGATATGTTATTAATGCCGCGAGGTCACTGCATGCTCTCTGTGTGTTGGTCACTCTCACAACAACTGGGCGAGTGGAGATACATGGAAAATCCCCTCAACTAGTATGTCCAGGCCAATTCTTGACCCTCTCTAACTAGTTCGGTGGGTGACATTGTTATGCCTGAGGACCCTATCCCCACAGACACTGCATCATCTTCCACTGCATGGAAAATTCCATGTAACTAAACTTTCATCCTGTCGTCCAATCATTCTACCTCTCTCCTTCGGTGGGTGTCCACTACCCACTCTCTACAACTTGTAACTAACTTGTATTCTGGAAAATCTGGTTAGCAACTCAGTTAACTGCCCCCATGCTTACATTAGCTTACTCTGTTACAGATAGATGATTTCACTGGTGTGATCTAGACATTCGTATCGTCTCAGATTCATCTAGAGTCCAACCTAATCTCTATACTACATCTAAAACACAATCTAATCTTCATTTCATAGAACAACTTAATCTTCCTTCCAGAGAGCAACATAATCTTCCTTACACAAGATTACACAAACCAACCTAATCTTCATTACACAGACCAACCTAATCTTCCTTACACAGACCAACCTAATCTTCCTTACAGAGACCAACATAATCTTCCTTACAGAGACCAACCTAATCTTCCTTACATAGACCAACATAATCTTCCTTACACAGACCAACCTAATCTTCATTACACAGACCAACCTAATCTTCCTTACACAGACCAACCTAATCTTCCTTACATAGACCAACCTAATCTTCCTTACAGAGACCAACCTAATCTTCCTTACAGAGACCAACCTAATCTTCCTTTCAGCACCTGAGGTCCAACCTTATCTCCCCGCCTATGGAAGCCTCCCGTTGACTGTCTCTAGGAGACAGCCAGCCAGCCGTATCTGTTAGACATCGACCGCCCTGCCAGATCATACTTGATGGACGCCATTTCCTTGCCACGATCGATACACAGCACATTTCTGCTGCCATGTTAACTGCTAGCACAGACGTGTTGTGTGTGACTGTTTACTGCTAGCACAGACGTGTTGTGTGTGACTGTTTACTGCTAGCACAGACGTGTTGTGTGTGACTGTTTACTGCTAGCACAGACGTGTTGTGTGTGACTGTTTACTGCTAGCACAGGCGTGTTGTGTGTGACTGTTTACTGCTATAACAGACGTGTTTTGCGTGTGTGACTGTTAACTGCTAGCACAGACGTGTTTGTGTGTGTGACTGTTTACTGCTAGCACAGACGTGTTTGTGTGTGTGACTGTTTACTGCTAGCACAGACGTGTTTTGTGTGTGTGACTGTTAACTGCTAGCACAGACGTGTTTGTGTGTGTGACTGTTTACTGCTAGCACAGACGTGTTGTGTGTGACTGTTTACTGCTAGCACAGACGTGTTGTGTGTGACTGTTTACTGCTAGCACAGACGTATTGTGTGTGACTGTTTACTGCTAACACAGACGTGTTGTGTGTGTGTGTGTGGGACTGTTTACTGCTAGCACAGACGTGTTGTGTGTGTGTGTGACTGTTTACTGCTAGCACAGACGTGTTGTGTGTGACTGTTTACTGCTAGCACAGACGTATTGTGTGTGACTGTTTACTGCTAGCACAGACGTGTTGTGTGTGACTGTTTACTGCTAGCACAGACGTGTTGTGTGTGACTGTTTACTGCTAGCACAGACGTATTGTGTGTGACTGTTTACTGCTAGCACAGACGTGTTGTGTGTGACTGTTTACTGCTAGCACAGACGTGTTGTGTGTGACTGTTTACTGATAGCACAGACGTGTTGTGTGTGTGTGGGGGACTGTTTACTGCTAGCACAGACATGTTGTGTGTGACTGTTTACTGCTAGCACAGATGTGTTGTGTGTGTGTGTGTGACTGTTTACTGCAAGCACAGACGTGTTGTGTGTGTGTGTGACTGTTTACTGCTAGCACAGACGTGTTGTGTGTGACTGTTTACTGCTAGCACAGACGTGTTGTGTGTGACTGTTTACTGCTAGCACAGACGTGTTGTGTGTGTGTGTGACTGTTAACTGCTAGCATAGACGTGTTGTTTGTGTGTGTGTGTGTCACTGTTTACTGCTAGCACAGACGTGTTGTGTGTGTGTGACTGTTTACTGCTAGCACAGACGTGTTGTGTGTGTGTGACTGTTTACTGCTAGCACAGACGTGTTGTGTGTGTATGTGTGTGACTGTTTACTGCTAGCACAGACGTGTTGTGTGTGTATGTGTGTGACTGTTTACTGCTATAACAGACGTGTTTTGCGTGTGTGACTGTTAACTGCTAGCACAGACGTGTTTGTGTGTGTGACTGTTTACTGATAGCACAGACGTGTTGTGTGTGTGTGTGTGACTGTTTACTGCTAGCACAGACATGTTGTGTGTGACTGTTTACTGCTAGCACAGATGTGTTGTGTGTGTGTGTGACTGTTTACTGCAAGCACAGACGTGTTGTGTGTGTGTGTGACTGTTTACTGCTAGCACAGACGTGTTGTGTGTGACTGTTTACTGCTAGCACAGACGTGTTGTGTGTGACTGTTTACTGCTAGCACAGACGTGTTGTGTGTGTGTGTGACTGTTAACTGCTAGCATAGACGTGTTGTTTGTGTGTGTGTGTGTCACTGTTTACTGCTAGCACAGACGTGTTGTGTGTGTGTGACTGTTTACTGCTAGCACAGACGTGTTGTGTGTGTGTGACTGTTTACTGCTAGCACAGACGTGTTGTGTGTGTATGTGTGTGACTGTTTACTGCTAGCACAGACGTGTTGTGTGTGTATGTGTGTGACTGTTTACTGCTATAACAGACGTGTTTTGCGTGTGTGACTGTTAACTGCTAGCACAGACGTGTTTGTGTGTGTGACTGTTTACTGCTAGCACAGACGTGTTTGTGTGTGTGACTGTTTACTGCTAGCACAGACGTGTTTTGTGTGTGTGACTGTTAACTGCTAGCACAGACGTGTTTGTGTGTGTGACTGTTTACTGCTAGCACAGACGTGTTTGTGTGTGTGACTGTTTACTGCTAGCACAGACGTGTTTTGTGTGTGTGACTGTTTACTGCTAGCACAGACGTGTTTTGTGTGTGTGACTGTTTACTGCTAGCACAGACGTGTTGTGTGTGTGTGTGTGTGTGGATGTTTTACTGCGTGTGTGTGTGACTGTTTACTGTGCGGGCGGGTGATAACTTTTTGTTGAGTGTGTTTGTTTTACTGCGTGTATGTGATTGTTTTACTGCGTGTATGTGATTGTTTTACCGCATGTTTGTGATTGTTTTACTGCGTGTAAGTGATTGTTTTACTCCGTGTATGTGATTGTTTTACCGCATGTATGTGATTGTTTTACTGGGTGTATGTGATTGTTTTACTGGGTGTATGTGATTGTTTTACTGGGTGTATGTGATTGTTTTACCGCATGTTTGTGAGTCTTTTACTGCGTGTATGTGATTGTTTTACTGCGTGTATGTGATTGTTTTACTGCATGTATGTGATTGTTTTACTGGGTGTATGTGATTGTTTTACCGCATGTTTGTGAGTCTTTTACTGCGTATATGTGATTGTTTTACTGCGTGTATGTGATTGTTTTACTGCGTCTTTGTGGTTGTTTTACTGCGTGTATGTGATTGTTTTACTGCGTGTATGTGATTGTTTTACTGCGTCTTTGTGGTTGTTTTACTGCGTATATGTGATTGTTTTACTGCGTGTATGTGATTGTTTTACTGCGTCTTTGTGGTTGTTTTACTGCGTGTATGTGATTGTTTTACTGCGTGTATAGAAAACCCGCTCTTCATTAGTGAACTGGTGTGGTGATTTAGAATCGATGAAAACAATACGAGCATCAGAAGTGATGAGAGGAGTGTATGATGGGAGGAGTGTATGATAAGAGGAGTGTATGATGGGAGGAGTGTATGATGGGAGGAGTGTATGATGGGAGGAGTGTATGATGGGAATAGCGTATGATGGGTGGAGTATTTGATGGGAGGAATGTATAATTGGAATTGTGTATGATGGGAGGAGTATATGATGGGTGGAGTGTATGATGGGAGGAGTGTATGATGGGAGGAGTGTATGATGAGAGGAGTGTATGATGGGAGGAGTGTATGATTGGAATAGCGTATGATGGGAGGAGTATTTGATGGGAGGAATGTATGATTGGAATTGTGTATGATGGGAGGAGTATATGATGGGTGGAGTGTATGATGGGAGGAGTGTATGATGGGAGGAGTGTATGATTGGAGTAGTATTTGTGATGGGAGTAGTGTATGATGGGAGATGTTTATGACGAGGAGTGAATGATTTGTTAGTGCATGATTGGAGAAGTATATGATTGTGTTGTGTATGATAGGAGAAAGATATTAGCGGTTTCTGATGGAAGAACTGTATAATCGGAGAAATGCATGATGGTATATTTGTACGATGGGGGAAGTATACAATGTTGGAAGTGCATGATGGGAAATGTTCACAATGGAAGAGGTATATGACCTTGATAGGGAGCACATCAACTGTTAACATTGAACTATTGACCTCTTGACACCACGTGTCGTGACCCCATTCGCTCGCGAACTGTGTGTGTTGATATCTGCTCGTCCGGACACTTGATGTGCTATAGGTTTGTCTGTGCACACACGCGTGTTGCCCTCCCTACATGTCGTCCCTGGTGTATGTTTCTATGACCTACCTCTGTCGTTATCATTTCCCAAGCAGCGTGTAGCGAATACCAACATTGGTCTGCTAAAACAATCAATCTCTCAACATGATCAACAAAACAATCAATCTCTCAACACGATCAACAAAACAATCAATCTCTCAACATGATCAACAAAACAATCAATCTCTCAACACGATCAACGAAACAATCAATCTCTCAACATGATCAACAAAACAATCAACCTCTCAATACGATCAACAAAACAATCAATCTCTCAACATGATCAACAAAACAATCAATCTCTCAACATGATCAACAAAACAATCAACCTCTCAACACGATCAACAAAACAATCAACCTCTCAACATGATCAACAAAACAATCAACCTCTCAACACGATCAACAAAACAATCAATCTCTCAACACGATCAACAAAACAATCAATCTCTCAACATGATCAACAAAACAATCAATCTCTCAACATGATCAACAAAACAATCAATCTCTCAACATGATCAACAAAACAATCAATCTCTCAACATGATCAACGAAACCGTCGGTACCATCACCATCAACATTACTATTGCTAGCATCCACATTACTATGGCTAGCATCCACATTACTATTGCTAGCATCCACATTACTTTTGCTAGCATCCACATTACTATTGCTAGCATCCACATTACTATTGCTAGCATCCACATTACTATTGCTAGCATCCACATTACTATTGCTAGCATCCACATTACTATTGCTAGCATCAAATATTACTTTTGCTAGCATCCACATTACTATTGCTAGCATCCACATTACTATTGCTAGCATCAACATTACTATTGCTAGCATCCACATTACTATTGCTAGCATCAACATTACTATTGCTAGCATCAACATTACTATTGCTAGCATCAACATTACTATTGCTAGCATCCACATTACTATTGCTAGCATCAACATTAATATTGCTAGTATCAACATTACTATTGCTAGTATCAACATTATTAACATTAATGTCATCATTAACATCCATTATCATTAACACCCATTTTATTAATAACACCATTAACATCCATTAACACAGCCAACATCATCTGTATCTATCTATCTATCCCTTCTTCTGTGTAAATCTCCCCCCTCCCCCCGCCCCACCATCCTATGCTGTATTATCAGGTGCTCGCTCGTGTCTCAGTTACTGCAATCTCCGAGAGCTTGTTCGCGGTCATAAAACGAACCCACTGTCGAGGACCACAAATATTTCCGAGATCTTATTGAAACTGCTGGTGTGAGCAGCGACCGAGGATGGTACGAGCTAACAGCAATTGTGCCCTTATCGTCTGCTAGCTCCCCGAGTCGGCAGACTTGGCTGCAACACTCTCGTCTCTATCGGCACCTGACATAGCCTGAGCTTTGCCTAAACAAGGCCTTCCCTTAGCACGAGAATTGATTGATTGCGTGTCCTGGCTGCACGAGATCGATATGATAACTCTGCAGCGCGCGCTAGTCACCGACATAATTAGCCCACTCTTCCCTTTACGGCAGTGAAAGTCAATCCCAGGCCACAGTCTGGCTAATTCATAGATTTTGTTGCTGACTTGATGCTGGCTGTCCAAGAATAGCAACAGCTTGGCTCTGTTGTTGATTAGAGCGGCCGTCAACAGTTGTTTCTGTCTGTCTACAACAACATTGGCTCAGAAGACCGTCACAACAGAGCATCACAACATACCGTTACAACAAACCGTCACAATAGAACGTCACAACATACCGTCACAATAGACCGTCAAAAGATACCGTCACAACATACCGTCGCAACAGAACGTCACAACATACCGTCACAACATAACGTCACAACAAAACGTCACAACATACCGTCACAACAGCCCGTCAAAAAAGAACGTCATAACAGACCGTCACAACAGAACGTCAAAACATACCGTCACAACATACCGTCACAACAGACCGTCACAATAGACCGTCACAATAGAACGTCAAACGATACCGTCACAACATACTGTCGCAATAGAACGTCACAACAGACCGTCACAACAAACCGTCACAACAGACCGTCATAACATACCGTAACAACAGAACATCACAACAGACCGTCACAACAGAACATCACAACATACCGTTACAACAGACCGTCACAACATACCGTCAAAAAAGAACGTCACAACAGAACGTCACAACAATCTGTCAAAAAATGAGTTATGTAGAAACAAATGAGTAATGTAGAAACACATGAGCTATGTAGAAACAAATGAGTTATGTAGAAACAAATGAGTTATGTAGAAACAAATGAGTTATGTAGAAACAAATGAGCTATGTAGAAACAAATGAGTTATGTAGAAACAAATGAGCTATGTAGAAACAAATGAGTTATGTAGAAACAAATGAGCTATGTAGAAACAAATGAGTTATGTAGAAACAAATGAGCTATGTAGAAACAAATGAGTTATGTAGAAACAAATGAGCTATGTAGAAACAAATGAGTTATGTAGAAACAAATGAGCTATGTAGAAACAAATGAGCTATGTAGAAACAAATGAGCTATGTAGAAACAAATGAGTTATGTAGAAACAAATGAGCTATTTCGTTGTTTTTAAATGGAGCTCTTACTCTTTCTGCTATATTGAAATGTATGTGCCATGTCACATTACATATATTGCTATATTTATGTATCAATGTCTATATGACATCACATATATTGATACATGTATCTCTCTATATGACATCAAATACATTGCTATATGTATCTATCTAAATGACATCACATATATTGCTACATGTATCTCTCTATATGACATCAAATACATTGCTATATGTATCTATCTAAATGACATCACATATATTGCTACATGTAGCTATAACATGTTACCATCACATATATTGCTACATGTTGCTATAACATGTTACCATCACATACATTGCTACATGTAGCTATAACATGTTACCATCACATATATTGCTACATGTAGCTATAACATGTTACCATCACATATATTGCTACATGTAGCTATAACATCTTACCATCACATACATTGCTACATGTAGCTATAACATGTTACCATCACATACATTGCTACATGTAGCTATAACATGTTACCATCACATATATTGCTACATGTTGCTATAACATGTTACCATCACATACATTGTTCATCATCATCATCATCGTGTGCCTTCTCCGCAACGAAGGTTAGCTACCATGGATCGCCATTCTACTCTGTTTCTTGCTTTGATGGTGCTGGCTGTCATAGATTGACTTGTCCATCTTTTGATGTTACTCGTCCATGTTAGTCTTGGTCTGCCTATGCCTCTTTTACCTTGTATTTTTCCTTCCAATATTACTTTTAGTAGGCTGTTGTGTCTTTTAACATGCCCCAAAAATTTCATTTCTCTTGTTTTAATTGTATTTAGTAGTTCTCTTTTTATTTTCAGTTGTTTTAAAACTTTATCGTTTGTTATCTTTTGTTTCCATCTAATTCTACCTATTCTTCTATAAATCCACATTTCAAAGGCTTCATGTTTCTGTTCTGTTTTCTTGTCTAATGTCCATGTTTCTGCACCATACAGGAATATTGAGAAGATGTAACATTTTGCCATTCTTAGTTTCAGCCCTGTTGATATTTGTTTTGTTGTTAGTATATTTTTCATGACATTAAAATTACTTTTTGTCATATCTATTCTTTTGTTCTGATGGTACAGTCTGAATCGCTAAGAGTCAACATGAGTTACAAGAAATGTTGGACATTATAGTGAAAGAAAGCAAAAATAAAGGACTCAGTCTTAATAGCAAAAAGACAGAGGTAATGGTAACAACAAAGAAAAAGACATCACCTCAGTGCAAAATAAAGACAAGTGGAACAATATTAAAACAGGTAAATGAATTTAAATATTTGGGAACTTTGTTAACCTCAAACGGAAGATGTACAAAAGAGGTGAGATGCAGAATGGCTCAGGCAAAAGAAGCTTTCCGGAAAATGAGGAAGATACTATACAATCCATTTTTAACAATAGAAACAAGAAAAAGATTTCTTAAATGTTACGTAGAGCCAGTCTTAACATATGGATGCGAATCATGGACAATAGGACAACAGACAAGAAAATCACTGGAGTCTGTAGAAATGTGGTTTTACAGAAGAATGTTGAGAATACCATGGACAGCTAAGAAGAGTAATGAAGAGGTTCTGAGAGAGGTCAAAGCAAAAAGAGAGCTAATTTCCAATGTTAGGAAGAAACAATCATCATTTTTTGGCCATGTAATGAGAAGAGAACAACTGGAATATATTGTAACAACTGGAAAAAATTGAGGGACGAAGAGATAGAGGGAAGCAAAGAGAAAAAATATCAGACAGCTTAAGAGAATGGCTTGGCAGAAGGTTAACAACAGAAATGATAAATAGCTGCCGAGATCGAAAGTTGTGGAGAGACATGATCACCTACGCCACTAGGCCCGGTACTTGATGATGATGATGATTCTTTTGTTTACTTCAGTTTTACATTTTCCATCATTGGTTATAGCATGTCCCAGGTAGTTGTAACTCTGGACTGTCTCCAGATGTATTCCCTCAACTGTGATATTTAATTGTAGGTCTTGAGAATTTTCTTTGTTTATGATCATAGTTTTAGTCTTTTTGATATTCATTTCTAGTCCATATTTTCTTGCTTGTTATGTTTATCACATTAAGCAATTGTTGTAGGTCTTTAGGATTATCTGCTAGTAGAACAGTATCATCAGCATATCTCAGGTTATTGATTATCTTTCTAATAATATTTAGGCCTGGCACCTCTGAGATGTGTTTTACAGATTAATTCGTTCTTAATACAGTCATTAGAATTTCTCTCCATTGCTTTTTTTGGACTGTTACGTGATGAGGCTCCATTCTCTTTCACGGTGGTCTGCCATATTCGTCTTTCGTGTTCTGAACATGCCTCATGTGTACCACACACTTTGCTGTTTTCGCCTTCTGGGCTGTTGTTCATACATCTGGGTCGTTGTTCATACATCTGGGTCGTTGTTCATACATCTGGGCTGTTGTTCATACATCTGGGCCGTTGTTCATACATCTGGGTCGTTGATCATACATCTGGGTCGTTGATCATACATCTGGGCCGTTGTTCATACATCTGGGCCGTTGTTCATACATCTGGGTCGTTGATCATACATCTGGGTCGTTGATCATACATCTGGGCCGTTGTTCATACATCTGGGTCGTTGTTCATACATCTGGGTCGTTGTTCATACATCTGGGTCGTTGATCATACATCTGGGCCGTTGTTCATACATCTGGGCCGTTGTTCATACATCTGGGTCGTTGTTCATACATCTGGGTCGTTGATCATACATCTGGGCCGTTGTTCATACATCTGGGCTGTTGTTCATACATCTGGGTCGTTGATCATACATCTGGGCCGTTGTTCATACATCTGGGCTGTTGTTCATACATCTGGGTCGTTGATCATACATCTGGGCCGTTGTTCATACATCTGGGCTGTTGTTCATACATCTGGGTCGTTGATCATACATCTGGGCTGTTGTTCATACATCTGGGCCGTTGTTCATACATCTGGGCCGTTGATCATACATCTGGGTCGTTGATCATACATCTGGGTCGTTGATCATACATCTGGGCCGTTGTTCATACATCTGGGCCGTTGTTCATACATCTGGGCCGTTGTTCATACATCTGGGCCGTTGTTCATACATCTGGGTCGTTGATCATACATCTGGGTCGTTGATCATACATCTGGGTCGTTGATCATACATCTGGGCCGTTGATACATTGTTTCATGTAGCTATAACATGTAGCCATCACATATATTGCTACATATAGCTATAACATGTAGCCATCACATACATTGCTACATGTAGCTATAACATGTAGCCATCACATACATTGCTACATGTAGCTATAACATGTAGCCATCACATACATTGCTACATGTAGCTATAACATGTAGCCATCACATATACCGAGAAAGCTTCGGTGGCTCGGTGAATTGTCTCGCTACGGCCAAAATGTCCGGTTCGATTCGCATCGACAGCTTAAAAATTCGCCCAGCTTTAAATTGCTGTCGATATTTGTTGAGAAAGAGTACCTACCTGGCGTGGTGGCGTCCAAGTCAGCGACTAAAGCAAACTGGGTCATCAGTCACCTAGTCATTGAGAGACCTCATTGGCCAAGTAGTGATAGGTGGGCGTGGATTGAAGACACTCCCTGTGTGTTGACAGCACTACACTCTGGGCAGCTCCCACCAGATAACAGGCTCACACGTTTCCGGTAACCCGCTGGTTATGCACAGACATTGCAGGTTGTTGTTATACGCTTAATAATGTATTCAAAATTGCTGCACCTTGAAAACAGCAACATTAAGGACAGCAGTGACGCGGTTATAAGAAAGGAACATCAAGGACAGCAGTGACACGGTTATAAGACAGGAACATCAAGGACTGCTGTGACACGGTTATAAGACAGGAACATCAAGGACAGCTGTGACACGGTTATAAGACAGGAACATCAAGGACAGCTGTGACACGGTTATAAGACAGGAACATCAAGGACAGCTGCGAAACGGTTATAAGACAGGAACATCAAGGACAGCCGTGACACGGTTATAAGACAGGA
This sequence comes from Megaustenia siamemsis, assembly GCA_032433765.1. Classification (NCBI taxonomy): domain Eukaryota; kingdom Metazoa; phylum Mollusca; class Gastropoda; order Stylommatophora; family Ariophantidae; genus Megaustenia; species Megaustenia siamemsis. The sequence goes on from JAVIAB010000160.1 coordinate 2,242,014, forward strand.
GCATCAAGGAAAGCTGTGACACGGTTATAAGACAGGAACATCAAGGACAGCTGTGACACGGTTATAAGACAGGAACGTCAAGGACAGCTGTGACACGGTTATAAGACAGGAACATCAAGGACAGATGTGACACGGTTATAAGACAGGAACATCAAGGACAGCTGTGACACGGTTATAAGACAG